>OZ012695.1:16232651-16325151 GCA_963942565.1 Maea johnstoni
ATTGGAGGGTTAACTTAATTGTAATTTCAACACATACACATCTCAAGCACACATATTGTCTATTTATTCTGAACATTAGTCATCAAGACATGCAATATTTGAAAGATTCTATAAAAGGAGTTGTTGAATCTAACAGAAACATTAGCTTTCAATGAAATATTTCTATTATAAAATCAAATATTCCTTTTACCTTCAAAAATCAATTTTTGGAAGACCATGTCAGTGACAGATCCAGGAAGGGGGGGGGGGGAGGGGGTTCGAGGTGTTCGTCCGATCCCCCCTTTGCTGGTAAGTTACTTTGCACCACCACGCCACCTGCATACAAAAATGAAGGTTTCAATTAAAGTCATCCATACTTTAAAAATGCTCTTCACACTAACAGGGCCCAGACATGGAGTTCTGCAGCATGAAGTATGGACTTTATAGTAAGTCACTAGTCAGCCTCTTTTTTGACTGATTACACTTTAACGTAATTGAGTTAACTTCTTTGGTACAGAGCCTTTAAGGTTCCATCCCACCCCTGGTGGTGTTTTCAGAAAGTAGTTGTGGCGCCACCAGTGTCATTTTTCGGAACTATATAGAACCCCCCCCCCTTCTCAAATTCTAGATCCGCCCCTGCATGTGTATGCTCCAGATGTGAATGCGTTAGCAGGGATAATTCCGCATATAATTAAGCTTAGCAGCTGTTTACTCCCTACACTACTTCAACAGCTGGTTTCCAGCCATTTCAATCAGTTAACCCATCAATGCTTGCGGCCGAAATAGGCCTGACTAAATATTCTCTAATAAAAGAATGTTTTCAAAATTATTTTCATTAGTTTTGAACTATAACTCTCTTCTTCAAATCTGTTTTGAATTCACAATTCATTCTTCAAAAGTTTCATTGATCCAGACGACAGTTCCTAGAGGAATTAATAATGGGTTAAAATAATTTGTCTGGAACACAAATATGGCAGAATGACATACAAAAAATGAACTTACATCTGTTTCTACTGCATACACACTACCTTTTCTTGATGTAAAATGCATAACAACACCACACAACATAACACACACTACCGAAGTCATCTGATTATCAGCATACTCTTTTGTACATGTCACCCATTCATGTCAATAGCACCCAAAACACCCTGATTACCAGGGTTGTCCAACTGTCGTACCGGCATGCAATAGGGGCTTCAAAATGTGCGACAAACCAAAACCTTATAGCAATGTCTTACTGGAGAATCTTTGCAAAACATGATCTATTGGGCCTATCAGATATTTCACTATTTTTGATACTGTTATTGTATTTAAGAACCAGTCAAATCCATTTATTAATAACGAGTGAAGCTTGGTAATGCGCGAGATACCTCTTTGTTATCAGGAGGACGATGGCCTTCAATTTTTATCAACCAAAGTATTATTTTACGTCCGGGTCCTGCTGTTAAAAAGGAAGTGACGTCAGAGTTGCGTGAAATTGGTAAATACTGAGCTTTGTTAGGCCCATTCCCAGGCCAAGTTCTATGTCCTTCAAAATATAAACTATGGATATGTTTTAACCACCCACGGTTGCGGACAAAAAAGAGAAATATGCGCGTTTCACCGTTAAGTATATGCACTAATTCAACATTGGTAATATGTGTGTGTGTTGTGACATTCAGCGTTTGTCTTCCTTAGAAGCTGGCTCCAAATCGCTTATGTGATACACGCCCGCCATTGTTTTATTCAGCATTGACTACATAGCTCGCAATACATGCTGGCACTACTGGTAGAAGATTGCAGCTATGTTGACCCTTAAGCTACTTCATCAATACAAAATCATAAAAAAAAACTGAACAATTAATGGCAACTCTGGCATATGGGTACTCATCTGAGAGCACTCTACTATCCAATGAATACCAACATGACAGGGTATAGATGGTATTCAAAAATCTTTGCATCCTCAATTTTTGGGCAAACATAGCTTCAGCATTGGAAGGGTTAAGAGCTTCGCTCGCATTCGAAGCCATGCTTCATCATATTACTATACAGTCTATTGAAATATTTCAATTTCTATAAAATATTTGAAGAAGAAATATTGATCCACAGCCAACTGACAACATGTCTTAATGTAGCTTATGGGGTTAAATTCTTTGAATTTTATTATATAATTCAGCTTATAAAAAGTAAACATTGCATGAAAGATCTTTTGATGATGAACATGTTAAACATCACAAATGCACCCTACCAGCAGGGTGTAAGACTTCTGGGGTAGAAGCTAAAAAAAGCATGGCATAGTATTCTCAAACAAGTATAGATTCCACAATCAAATTTATAGATGAGCAGAGGAAAGGGTATCACAATGTGTGGGAAAGGGTATCAATTTCTTCTCAAATTGTTGCTGTGCGTAAAATCTATGACCATTTCTTTCCTAATTTACGCCGAGAAATGTCAAGAAAGCATATTTCTTAACTTCTAGATTGCATAACTTTGAAAGTAAAAATTGAGAAATCTGTGATATCCTTTCCCCTGTAACACTCGTCTCTTAGCTATTCATATACCAGATTTCAAGCAAAGATCATTTCCTGTCTGTGTACAAGTCTATGTGAGGGTGTGAGATATCTGGTCTCTTACTCTGCTCAGTGATGGCCTAGACAGCCACAGTTGATCTGATTATGAGGATGGAGGTGCAGACTTTAAAATATGTAAAAAAACATCAAAATGACCCTATATTCTCAACTTAACCCCATCAGCCACGTTAACCCTTCCAATGCTGAGGCTGCTTTTGTCGAAAGGACACGGACCTCAAAGATTTTCGAAAAACATCTTAACCCTGTCATGTTTGTATTCATTAGATAGTTCTCCCTGAGTACTCTCAGATGAGTACCCATATGCCAGGGTTTCAATCATTTTTCAGTTTTTTTTGCATCAGTTTGTATTTGCCAAATTAGCCACCAACAGCATAAGGGTTAAAATATACTATGAATTCAAGCTCGCCTCCAACGTTACTTTCTTAAGTGTCACAGATCCAGAGGACACTTGTTAACCCTTGTGCTGCTGGTGGCCAATTTGGCCGATACAAAATGACACGAAAAACCTGAAAAATGACTGTAACCCTGGCAAATGGGTACTCCTCTGAGAGTACTCAGCGAGAGCTATCCAATGAATACCAACATGACAGGGTTTCGATGGTTTTCAAAAATCTTTGCGTCCTTGTCCTTTGGATGAGAGTAGCATCAGCAGTGTAAGGGTTAACCCTTTCAATGCTGAGACTACTTATGTCTAAGGCACAAGAACTCAAAAATCTTTGAAAATCATCTAAACCCTATCATCTTGGTATTCATTGGAAAGCTCTCGTCGAGTACTCTCAGATGAGTACCTATTTGCCAGGGTTTCGGTCATTTTTCAGGTTTTTTCACATTATTTTGTCTTGATTAAATTAGCCACCAGCAGCATAAGGGTTAAAGGGATCTCTGGGAAAAAGGGATCTCTAGTTCAAGAGATCTCATGGCATCAACTAGCTAGGATACCTTTATGGATACATATATCATATTATCACAAACGCAAATTATAACACCAATGCCAAGTCAAATCCACTTGAAGGTAATAATAACAGCAATTATTATCACTTTGTATTTTCCCAATGAGAATGCTGTGCTTGAACGTTATATCCTGATGCCACTTCCTTTGCAGGTTAACATTGCCCTTGGCCCTAGGGCTGATGGGGATGGTAAATTGTAAATCCCTTTTCAAAAAAGCTGTACCGAAACTAGGCAAGCGAGCATTCTTTCGGACATTTGGGGTAAGGCAGATTTGAACTTTCTAGCAACTGCTCTTAGGTAAATGGGGGGCTGTTCAAAAAAGCCATACTGATACTCGGCAAGCGAGCATTCTTTCGGTCATTTGGGGTTAAGCAGATTTGACCGTCCTAGTGACCGTTCTAGCTACTGCATTTCCGTAAATTGGGGGGTGTTCAAAAAAGCTGTACCGAAACTAGCCAAGCGAGCATTCTTTCGGTCATTTGGGTTTAAGCAGATTTCACTCTTCTAGCTACTGCTTTTACATAAATTGGGGTGAGTTCAAAAAAGTTGTACTGAAACTAGGCAGGCGAGCGTTCTCTCCGTCATTGGCAACAGCGCCCTCTATAGTGGTGGGTATATTTTGATCTGCGATCACGTTAAGGTTAACGTTGGTCAAATCTTGCATGATGACGTCTTCCGCAATGCACAGGTTTGCCAATCCCTGATCCCAAGAATTTGAAGAAAAGACGGGTTCAACAATCACCGCCGTAGTAGACTGATTGTTGTTGCTCTGGTTGAAGTCTCCAAATAGATCAAAGTCGGCGCCGGCGTCTCCGAAGTGGGCGTCTCTGAAGTTGGCGTTTCCGAGGGTGTCCTGAAGCATGTTTGCCGGTGGTGAGAGGGTCGCGTCGGAGTTGTAGGATGGAGAGGTCATCAGGTGCCCAGGGCTACTGGTCATCGACTCGGGCGTCGGCGGGGGCATCGCAAAATGCCCGTCTTCGAGGACGCTCTCCTCCGAGTCTTCGTCGTCCTCACTGCAAGAGATTACACACACTTCATCTATGGATTTTTACGAAGTCTAAAATGTCATTATCGTTATTTTTAGCCAGATTTTTAGCCAAAGTAGGCACCAACATAAGCTTCAAAACTAACTTAGCATGATTTTTTACTTGCCCTACATAACTTTTGACTTGCCCGAAATAAGTCATAACATATGCTAGAATTGCATGTGTTATTTATTATGGATTTCATGATTTGGCAACCATTTTCTTTTCAGTTTTGTTGCATTGTTTGAACATTTCTGGGTAGTTGTGCCATTTTCAATATAAAAATGATTTTAGCGTTCAGAAAATCAGCTTGCCCAAGTGAAAACGTAAATGTACCTGCCCAAAATACCTTTTTTCAAAAATTCACTTGCTGGGACAAGTGGGCAAGTACTTATGTCGGTGCCTGCAAGGTTAAAGTAATTATCGGACCCAGTTTTCCTTTACCCATACACCAGTGGTTCTTCCAAGAAAGGTCATTTAATTAGGAATGCATTACACAGGAAAAAAATCATGGGCTTGTAGTATTCTCTGCCTGCGATGAAGCGGCCATCTTTGCGCCCGTCTATACTCCAACGCCAGAGTTCCGGCCTCACACAAGCACGTAAGTTTTGCCGGGCTTGTACGGGCCTGGATTTTTTTTCTCTTTGGGTCTACGTACATGCCCAGAAGGTGGAAATAATATGGTTGTACCCATCATCAGCTGATGCAGGGGTCCAAATATGTGCACCAGCAAAGACTGAAAAATTGGTACAAATTTTCGGGCTCGTTTGAGATCCAGAGATCCGGCTGCGGAGTATAGCCAGGTGCAAAGTTGGCTTAATCAGCTCGGGAGTGCCGGGCTCAAACCAACCCAGGCTGGGCTCTTTAAATGAGCCCCTGATTCTTTATCTGTGCAAGGTGAAGTGTAAAACAGGTATCCTCCTCAATAGGCTGTAAGTTATGAGTTGTATGGGGTAATATCAAATGATGATTCCACCTCAACTGAGGGCCAAGGACCGTCAAATTTTAAAAAAGTACGGGAAAGCTCAATATGGAGGATAGAGGCATTTTGAAAATAATTGAAGCACCATTTGAAATTATACCAATTCCTCTCTGTTTTTGTTGAAGGTGAAAAAAAGAATGCTTTTTTCAACTTTCAGATTGCACAAATTCAGAAGTAAGTCAAAGTTGATATTATGAGACAGGGTTAGGCCAGGATTTAGAAACTGGGTGCCTACCATTGGCAATTGTAAAATGTTTGGATGTCCAAATTTTTAAGGGGAACCACAATATACTCAAATTTCAATCATAAACATGTACAAATTTATATAAAATAAGTCATGATGTGCTTATACAATGTCATGGGAATTATATGGAGATGAAAAAATTCAATTATATGCTTAAGATTGAGATTTTAAGAAATCCCTCGCAAAAAAAAACTTTCGTGTCCTGAGGGGTGCTTTCTGGGGGTTTGGGTGTCAAAAAGACGCCCAGATGCCCTTCTGACTAAGACTATGTATGATATGAGAACCCTCCCCTTATTAGGCCTAGAAAAAAAATGTTTGTTTCCTGTATCGGTCCAAGAAAAATAGGTAGGCAGGTCAGTAAAAAATCTTTTTTTGATTTTTCTTTGGCAGGGCGGGAAAAAAAATTAGGGTAGGGATTTTTTTGAATAAAATCTTGTTAGGGTAGGGTTACAGGAAACAAACAAACTTTTTCTTTTAGGCCTTATAACTCCCAGTGGAAAGTCCTACTTACTTTGAGAGAAACACCTCGCCCTCTAGTTTGCAGCGCAGTTTCACCAAGTAAGGGGGATAGTCATCACAGCACTCTGTGAAAAAACAAACAAAGCATCTTGAAGCATCAAATCAGAATTATATTTTCAGAAATCAGCTGATCTAAGTATATTTCATGATATACACAATGCCACAAAGGTTACCAAAATCTAAACGGCATAAAAAGGGATCTCTAAAAATTTGAAAAGATTTCATTGGACATGCAGTTTATGAGATATCTTGTATAAAAGCTAGTCTAGTCCAGAAAAAGAATATTGGACTCAGACATCCCATTATGATCATAAATGGAGACCGAAGGTTACCGAAATCTAGTCAATTTATGTAAGTGTCATACTGAAAAATCCCTGAAAATTTGAAAAGATTTCATTAAATAATTCTTGATTTATCTTGCAGACAAGTCCGGACATGGATAAGGATGGGAACTGTGCCAAAAAATATGTCACCCCTGATGGGGGGTGGGGGGTAGACATAATGAAAAAGATTTCAATAATAATAATAATAACAACAAACATAATAATAATAATAATAATAATAATAATAATAATAATAATAATAATGATAATAATAATAATAATAATAATAATAATAATAATAATAATAATAATGATAATAATAATAATAATAATAATAATAATAATAATAATAATAATAATAATAAACGAAATAATAAAGTAATAATAATACTAGAAATAATACTAGTAATAATAATAATAACAATACTAATAACAGTAATAATAATAATAATAATAATAATAATAATAATAATAATAATAATAATAATTTGATATTAATAATAATAATAATAACAATAATAATAATAATAATAATAATGATGATGATGATAACAATAGTAATGATAATAACAACAATAGTAATGATAATAATAATAATAATAATAATATCAATAATAATAATAATAATAATAATAACAATAATAATGATGATGATAACAACATTAATGATAATAACAACAATAGTAATGATAATAATGATAATAATAATAATAATAATAATAATAATAATAATAATAATAATAATAACAATAATTTAATAATAATAATAATAATAACTTATCAATAACAATACTAATAATAATAACAACAATAGTAATAATAATAATAATAATAATAATAATAATAATAATAATAAAAATAAGATAATAATAAAAATAATAATAATAATGATAATAATAATAATAATAATAATAATAATAATAATAATAATAATAAAAATAATAATAATAATAATAACAATAAAAATGATAAAGTGTGATATGTACTAATGCAAAAATGACATGTACCTTTTCTAGTTGTGGTTTTTGGTATATCCTGGATGTGCTTGTGCTCAGCCGTGCGAGTGTAGATGATGGTCACCTTTCTGGACACGCAAGATTTTCCCTTTCCCACCTTGAGTGTGATATCACGGAGAGTGTCCCAGAAACCGTTCTCCTTGATCTGCTTGGCAGGTAACGGCTTTATTGGTATCACCGTGCGTATATCTGTCGAAAATCAATGAAAATATCAAATGTTACCTAGATATGTATCACAATTGTGTAAAAAAATCAATCAAAAAAATGTGTTACCTTAACACTTCCAATGCTGGGCCTTCTTCTTCCAAAGCACAAGGATGCAAATATTTTTGAAAACCATCTAAACCCTGTCATGTTGTTATTCATTGGATAGCTCTCACGGAGCACTCCCAAATGAGAACCCATTTGCCAGGGTTTCGGCCATTTTTCAGGTTATTTGCATCATTTTGTATTGGAAAAATTAGCCACCAGCAGCATAATGGTTAAAAAAAAAACAATTAACCCTCTTGCTGCTAGGACAACGTATGGTACTATAGGGGCACTGGCTACACTATAGCACGTCATGAGAGAGATACGACTGAAAAGCCGATGTGCCATGTTCTTTAAGTACTGCTTCCGCAATAAAATAAACAACTGGCCATATAAAATTTACATTGCTAGCATAATCAGAACCCCCTCAATCGCCACATGTAATTTTATAATTTATAACCACCATTTTGTGCAGAAAATCATCAACTTAACACAAAAAATTCAGTTAAGAACTGTGGCGGCCATTTTAGATAATCGCGTTTGACTTGGATTTTTTATGCATCAAGTCATGTTATGAAGCCATTTCCCATCGAAATAAACAACCTTATATTGAAAAATTTCAAATGGTGTTTACTTACCTTCATATCTACTAGAAAATGTTTTCTTTTCTCTGTTATACCATGTGTGAGATCGATTTCTGAGACCTCAATTCAACATGGTTAGGACATATTCTTCGCGAGTTTACGCTCATTCAATTCATTCGTCCATGAGCCGTAAAATCATGCAACCCTTAGTTTATTAATTGACAACAAGAAATTGGTGGCGAAAATTAATAATAAATCTATATTATCAAAACAAGCTGATTCTCAGCTTTCCTTTGGGATATCTGTTGTCAGTGAATGAAGTGAAACTATCGCTCGGCGGAGCGGCCGCTTCGCGGCCTCCATTTTGAATTCGTACAAATGATACCGTCTGCAGTATCAAAACACTGAATTTGATTGCTATTCATCAAAATCTTATGAATTTCGGAATTCATGGCTTGCCGGGAAGCTGTCATTAGGATGTCATTAACAGGCAGTAAACCGCCTGGAGAGCATCTTGAAAGGTAATAAAACAATTAAGAATGCCCATTTCTATTCAGTGGCTTCTCATAAATGTGTATCGATACCTAGCGACTCTTGGAAATGTCAGTTCTGATCGGCGGCTAAGTACCGATGCAGGCAGTCGATCCTCACTGATTCCAGCCCTACCTCACGTGAAGATCGTAAGCCGTGATTGGCTTACTGAGGTTTGCCATTCCACATGTCCCACCTCCGCCAACAATCGGATGACGTATTAGTATAACGTTATCCTAGGAATAACAGAGATAAAAACTTACTCGCTACAATACAACTTACAACTTTAGCCTCGATATGGCAAAAAAAGTGATGGTAAATGAAATTATAAAATTGACCTACCCTTATTTATGATGACCAGCAGGATACTGAGACCTCCCTGGAAATTAGCACTCTGACTGTCCTCTACCTCTGATTCGCTGAAGCGCAGGAGACAGGTTCCGTCCTCACTTTCTCCCAGTTTCTCAATGGCCGTCTTCTTGCTCATGAATCCCGCGATGTAGCTGCAGCCAAGAAAAAGCATGAAATGGCACATGTACTCAGTAGTTATGTTTGTTTGATTGAAAAGAAAAGAAAGAAGAATAAAGTATAGCTTGCAGACAAGAAAAAGCATGGAGTGGTACATGTACTTGGTAGTTATGTTTGTTTGATTTAAAATAAAATAAACAAGTATAAAATATAGTTGCAGCCAAGAAAAAAGCAATACCTTTTTGATGTGATAATTTTTCCCATTTGATACTGGTATGTGGTATTGAATCGTGAACCTGTACATAAACTTAGATAAAACAGAGTAGAGTCTAAAGGCTCACCCCTGCTTCCAAGGCTCCTTAAAACACTCCTTAGTAAGGTTCAAAACAGCGGAGAACCACTTCCAAAAGGTGAACTTCTGCTTTCCCAGGAGATCCTTAAACAAACAAGCCAACACACATATCAGATTACACTAAGCAAAAACAAAGATGAATATATATTGAACTAACTCGAAAGAGAGTCTTTATACTTATACATATATATATATATATATAAATATATATATATATATATATACATATACATATATATATATATATATATATATATATATATATATATATATATATAGCAATATCAGTTATATATAATATGTAAAATCAATTGTGCATATATAATGAGAGACAGCAAGCACAAAGTACCTTGAACCGGTGGGCTATCCAGGCAGTTCTCAGAGTGAAGAGAAACAGCAAGAACGCAATACCTTAGTCCACTGGGCTATCAGGGCAGCCCTCAGAATGAAGAGAATCAACATGATCAGGATACCTTAGACCACTCGGCTATCGGGCCCGTTCTAACGGGTTCTGAGCCCGTTACGGGCCCGTCAATTTTTACCTGTGTAGACCACTTGGCTATCAGGACAGCCCTTTCTGGGGCAGCCAGAAGGACTGGACAATAGGGCTGATATTGATAAGAATCTTTTATTGATTCGATAATCAATAAAATAATTAATGATTCAGCACTTCAATTTATATCGATTTCATTGGAATACAGATACCTGCTGCATCTATTAATGGGATCTCCCCCAGCAGAGTTTGACTATCACTCGCTTGCAGCATCGCATTATGGATTGCACTTGTGACCCCCAAAATATACAAACACTACGTCTGTGTGAATTCTGCGATAGATCGAATGGAAGCGCACGTTTATGGTGGGGCCTTTAAATACTGTTCAAGCTCTGTTTTCATAAAAATAAATATCATTTTAAATATCTACATAATTTGCATATGAATCGTTATCTTGGGCCTTCTTCTCTTTCGATAATCCATAAGTTTTTTTTTTGTCGATTAATCGATACCGTCGTCATCAATGACAGTCCTACTATACTGGGCACTCACCTTGTAGAAGCGATTCCTACTCAGCATTCTCTCATCATGGCTGCCAACGTCTTTGTTGGAGTCGTCTGGAAAAAACGAGAAATTCCTGAGATAAAATCATGGTCATCCTAGTATTGGTATAAGTTACGCAATCTACGTGGGTCATTGAGGTGCTTGGCTTATTTTTTGATAAGTTACCCATGAGTGTTTGTATGCAATCAGGCACTGGCAGACCTTCCGGTCGACTGGTGCAGGAATTACATGTCTGTACTGCAACTTAATTATTAGGTGATCCAAACATGGTCATTTAATCCATATATTGCCATTGAAAAAGGACTTTATTCACAGGCTATATCTGTGTCTCTTAGTAATACATAAGTGGAATCCTCCATTGGTGCTAATGAGTTGGCACTAAAATACTAAATACAGTATTACCTGATGTGGCAATCAGGGCTCGAAATTAAGATTTGTTCCAGGGAGCCCAATTTCTTCTTCATAAGCTTCATAAAGCTGTTGTGTACTGTAGAATAGGAACTTAATCCGAGTGGTTTATTCTGCCGAGTGGTGTCAATTTGGTATAAAGAAAGTCAGAAATATATTTGTACCATCCATTTACAGTATTATTCCTGTCATTAGAATATTAACCTTCAATATTGGCTTTTCGGAATAAAAAATCTCAGAAAATCCCAAATCACGAATTTGTTTTTTTTACACCTCAGATTAATTTCCTATTCTACAGTATATCAAACAGTACATCCCTGGAGAAATTTGAGGAAGCCATTCAAGGGAGCCCTGGGCTCCCGGCTCCAGCTAATTTCGAGCCCTGGTAACATATACTTACCAAAAGCCTTGCAGGCCAAGTAATGCAGATCTTCTTTGGACAGTCCTTGTCCTGTGGCCTGGGAAAATCTATTACTCAACAGAGTCCCCACATCCTTCCACGGCGCACTCTCTGGAACTCTGTAGTTTGTGCGATCCTGAAATAGAACCATGCCCATCATAAGAGATAGTAGTGTTGTCCCGATTAATCGATTAATCGGAGATCTCACTTTTTTTACTTCCAATTTTGATGATCAGTCCCAATTAATGAAGACAGATTTTATATCGACTATTTGCATATGATTAAAAGGCATACTTTCTGGCTTTCCCATCTATGTTAAATTAAAAGATATACTTGTCTCTGCAGGTATTATCCTGAAACTTTATATAAAAAGCACAAAACATGGTGTGTGACACACACTATTTCTATATGCACAAAAACATCTCCAAATAAAAACTGATCATTGATCACTCTGGTGGAATGACGATCAACCCTCAAAATTTGTACGGATTCTCAACACTAAGAGATATGCTATTTGGTCTGATCTTCTTATTGTCAACTTATAGTCACTACATATGCTATTCTGTCACAATGTCACACATATTTCATGAATCTGCAGTTTGGGTTTCATACCCACTTTCTTGATTAAGAAAGTATCATTTTGTTCAAACTTTTCACATTTTGCTGATTGTATTCTTACCTCAGAGGCGAAGGCGCTGTCCCACAAGATGGTCGCCCACGCGTTCGACTCCTGAAGGCTGTGAGTAATAACAACAATAGGAGCAGATAGCGCCTACGGGAAGAAAAAAGATAATACATAAAAACAACATCATAATGGGAGGATAAGATAATACATGATCCCTAAAATCAGAAATATTAGCACAGAAATGAACAAAAACATGTGCTAAACATTTTGAAATGTTTACCAACGATAAGATAATATATGACACCTAAAATCAGAAACCTTAGCACAGAAATGAGCAAAACCGTGTGAAAAAAAAACATGTGGAAATGTTTACCAACGAGAATGACAGCTCCATGGTATTCCCATTCGATTGGTCAATTCCACATGATTCAATGCTTTTTGTATGTGTGACTGCAGAATAGTGCTATGCAATTCATATCAGAACTGGATCTTTTCATTTCGCCTGTGTGACCTATGTCGAATGAGGCCGGGGCAGGTAAGAGTGTTGTCAGTGACTTGGAGTTAGGCAGCGGTTTTCTCCAGGTACTCTGGCTTCCTCTACCAATTAAGGCACTTGCATTACTGGTCATGACGTATCGCCAATATGGCAGAAAACTTGGCAATGAAATAGATTCCAAATTACGATGCCTGGCTCCTAAGCGTGAGCTCTCAGGTTCGAGTCTTCATTAGGTCCCCACAAAAGTGGGTTGGCCTGGTCGCTTTATAAATGTGCGGCTTTGTACGGGATTGTCTATGGCCCTTCTGCAAGTGAAAGACCTCTTGGAACTCTTCGTGAAGAGAAGGGAATTTCTTCCCGGTTCCTGGTTTCTGTCTCGTCGCGATATGACCTAAGCTGTTGAAAGCAACGTAAACCCCAATTCCTTCCTCCCTTCTACGGTAGAGCCTCACCTTCAATTCTATTTTGTCAATTCCTTTCTGTAGGTTAACGGCGGCCTTGAAAATGATTCCATACTTTTGGTCGGTCACGTCCTCGCGCTCACGGCGGTCATGCTTCTTGATATCTGTTAGCTGCATGTTAGAGAACGTTGCCGTCATAGAACCTAGAAATGAACGCAGGGTAGAAAATTCCATTGTTTACTAGGACTGTCATGGATAAGAAATTTTAACTTGGGGCATCCAAGATATCAATAATCGGTAAGGATTTCTTGGCGGTTCATCAATACGTGCGGTGTCGATGACAGACCTATTGTTTACCCTTCCAATGCTAAGGCTACTACTAGATGAAATGTTGATAGTACAACACAATGTTCAAAGTTACAAGAAAAACCTTCATTTCTTACTCTTTATTGTCTGTCGCCCCGTCATAGGGAGAGATTACTTTGAACAGTTACTTATTCATTTCACATCATTGTTTGTGCTATCTGTGTCATCTGCATATACAAAAAAGCTCTCCTTCTTATATGTCTAAGCCACCCTTCCAAAAGGGGTGGCAAACTCTTTAGAAAAAAAGTGTTTACCTGACTTGGCGGTCATTTTTGCTTTTCCGTTGTTTATTTTTGCACCATGGTCTTTGCTTGAGGCTGCGCCGGAGGACTCAGGAGTGAGGATTTCCGTTCCGACATCCACAGAGTGAATACCCAGTGTACTGCCAACCAGAAGCCTATCCCAAAACAATGAACAGAAACCTCAGATGAATAAAAGAATGGATGCGTAGCTAGAGACCAATAACGTAATTCTCTATAGTGAAGGACTGGCTATGCCAGGGGTCTGGAATCTGGCTTCCATGTGATGTCACTAGGAGATAATGACCAATGAGGGCTCTTGTATCGTTAACATTACAGAGAAACCTGCATGGGAACATGCACAGAACACAGCTTCTGGACTATTCGCCGCAGTCATCCTGTTCGGGTTGACTGACTGGTTTGATATATACTTGTTTTTATTTATCTAAGATAGATACACATCACATTTTGAGTGAGTGGTGGAGGAAACTGGAGTACCTGGCAAAAGAACACTGCCTAACCCCAAGTCACTGGCAACTTTCTCACATGCCCAAGCCAGGATTGGTGAGCCAAGCTCTTCTATAAGTGCATTCAATATATATATATATATATATATATATATATATATATATATATATATATATATATATATATATATATATATATATATATATATATATATATATATATATATATATATATATATATATATATATATATATATAATATATATATATATATATATGCATATACATATATGTAGTTTTACATTAAATATATATATATATATATATATATATATATATATATATATATATATATATATATATATATATATATATATATATATATATATATATATATATATATATATATATATATACTATATAAATATATAATATATATATATATTAGGTTTTCAATAGATAAAACGCCAGATTGGTGACCAGAAACCTTTAAGAATCTGCATATACATATATGTAGTTTTACATTAAATATATATATATATATATATATATATATATATATATATATATATATATATATATATATATATATATATATATATATATATATATATATATATATATTTAGGTTTTCAATAGATAAAACGCCAGATTGGTGACCGGAAACCTTTAAGAATCTGTCTTTCCCATGTATTGATGCGGTACTTCTCTCATTAGCAAACTGGATTTTTAGAGTATTCAATATCTGTCAGAGAACCGGTGCCCTTTAAAGAGTTAATTGCACTCACCTGAGCGTGACATCAAAGATCGGTGTTTTTCCCTTGGTAAGCTTGATGATCTGGTGAGGCTGATGCTCAATCACAAAGCTCCTGCAAAAAAAATATTCAGCTGTCATCCCTTGTGAATAGGTGTTTATATAGTATGATAAAAGATAGTAACACCTAGTAGCTAGGCGTTAGGAAGAACAGATTTTAACCCATTAACCCTTTATCACTCAGTGACGCAATAACGCGTTACATGAGTGCAGATGCACTTCCTCAGTGACGCGTTATTGCGTCATTGTATTTGTGCACTTATTCCTACGAAGCGCGTTTTTGCGTATTTTGTGTACCACAATCTTAGATCGCTGGTATACAAGTTATTGTTAAATAAAGATAAAAAATTATTGCCCTAACCTTTTAATCATAATCTAAAGTTATGTAATGCCTATTTTCTGACTTGAAGTCTGTGATTTTCGGCGGGAAAACTACGGGAAAAAAACCCTCCAAATATGGAAGTCATGGGGAATTCCCGCCGGTGACGTCGTCGTGTTGTGGCGTCCTTAGCAACACGCAAAACCATTGTAATTCTCCCGTGTTTTATCCTTGTTTTTGCCATCAAATGTCGAGTTTAAAACAGGATAATTCAGATGAAGAGTGGGAGAGGGAATTCCATGGGAATCAGACGATGATATCCCACTCATTTAACTTCACAACGAAGGCGAACTTGCCGAGGTGAATGTAGTATTGTATAGTATGTTTATTGACAGTGCGTCAAGCGCAAAATCAGACAAAAAATTAACTAATAAGTTGAAATATTGTAAACTCAAAAAATATCACATTTAACGAAAAGAAAGATACAAATAAAAAATGGAAATAACTCGTTTGACTTGTTTGAAGCACTGCTCTCTATGCACTGTAGTGCACTACGCACTGCGCAACAATGTCTCTGAGGAGTAACCCCTCATGCAGTGCAGGGGACATGGCAACATTGTTGCGTTGAGTGATATAGGGTTAATGCTTAAGGCTTCATTCAGAAATATTCGTCTGGAGCGATGATACTTTTGACAATAACTTTTGAATTGGGAATCATTTTACAAAATATTTGAAGAAGAGTTGTTGGTAATGTTCTGATCAACATTTCTCCTTCAAATATTTTGCCAATTGTGCTAAAACCTGAAAGATAGTCAGGCTGGTTTTGGCTGCTATTAATGGGTTAATACTCCCAGAGGCCAAAATCTGCCTAAGTTCTCGCATCTTGGAATAATTATATGTCAAATATCTAAACATGAAATATGACGAACTATACAAGGCATGAGTTTTTCCTACCTTTCCACCAAGGTTCGTAAGAGCTTTATTGTATTCTCTCTCATAGATAAGAGAGGGTTTGTGCCACTGATTTCTCCAACACAGGGATCCTTGAAACTGTGGTCGTAAGACTCGTCGATGTAGGTGATAAGCTGAGAGGAATACTCGGCAAGCTGTGAGAAACTGAAAGAGACAAGGAACTAGTAGTAGTTTGAATCCAGGAGAAACAAGGAACCAGTCTTACTAAAAAGGTAAGAAACATATTAGGAATTTTGTTTTTCGTCATTTTTTTTTATCGGCTATCCTCTTGTCACAGGGTCTGACACTTAGATTTCAGGATAAGGGCCCGAAAAGGTCTTTCAATAAGAGTTAGTGGTCAAAAACAAGATTTCTGGTTATTTTTCATATCATTTTGGGCCCCTAGACTGAACAATCTAGGCGCCCACAGCAAAATCTAGGGGCATATATATTCCCTCGGGCCCCTGGGAAAGTCAAACCCTGTGTCAATGGTGGAGGAAACCAGAGTATCTGGCGAAAACCATTACCTATCCTCAAGTCACTATCTCACATGCCCCGGCCGAGATTCAAACCCAGCATTAGTGAATCAGATAGCTACAGAGCAGTCAGTGGCAACGCTTTAAACCACACGGTCGGTGGAGAAAACTGGAGTACCAGGGGAAAACACCGCCTAACCCCAAGTCACTGGCAACTTTCTCACATGCCCTATAGCCGGGATTCAAACCCAGACTGTGGTGCCACAGATAGATACATAGTAGTCAGTGGCAACGCTTTAGACCACACGGTCGGTTGAGGAAACAGGAGTACCTGGAGAAAAACACGGCCTAATGCCAAGTCACTGGCAACTTTCTCACATGCCCTATAGCCGGGATTCAAACCCAGACTTAGGTGCCACAGATAGCTACATAGCAGTCAGTGACAATGCCTTAGACCACATGGCCATCGGGGCAGGCCTGGATGAAACTGAGAGTCCTGTTATCCCTGTGGATAGATGGCACTGCACTGTGACTGCAGTGACATGCACAACCCCCTCATGTGCCAAATGTAAAAACTAAATAACCAACTTATATGCCATACATCTTTAAGTAGGAGTAGGTACTGATTCGTCTGTAGTAGGGTTAAACACAGTAAAGACTAGTGGCTAGGCTACCCCGAAAACTTTTAACTGAGTCAACACTGATTTAGGTGCACTTACTATGACTGCATATTGTCCAGGCTCCCCGGCCTGGGCTCCCCGGTCACTGATCTCTGCTGGGCCAGTTTCCATTGGTTCAGCTCGACTAGAACTAGGGCCAACGTTGAATCCAGAGCCTGGAGTAGCAAATATTCTCTCCCAATGGCATCCTGGGAAAGAAATAAGAAATAACAAAGAGTGTTTACGATAATATTGATATAAAATGATATAATAGTAATACAACTACAATTACAACTATTAACACTACTACGACTGCTACTGCTTCTGCTACTGCTACTGCTACAGCATGCAACATAATCATGTACTTGCCATGTGCAAGTTGCAAGTGAATTTAGCAAAAATGGCAATCGGGCAAGCAGAACATTCAACAAGACCCTAACTTGCCCCGCTCAGTAAGTATAATTTTGGGCAGAGTTTTCGCACTGTAACATCACCTTTGTTTAACAGTGTGGCAGGGCAACTTGAAGTGCCGGTGGGGCAAGTAAACTTAAGGGGCAGCTTGCCCCTCTCAACAAGTAATATTTTGGAACCTATGTTGCACCCTCTACTACCACCACCACCTCTACTACTACTACTACTACTACTACTACTACTACTACTACTACTACTACTACCACCACCACCACTACTATTTATTTTTATCTATGTTATCTTCATTTATTTCAAAAACATTTGGGGACATTTTTGAGAGGAAACTTATTAACAAGAATGTCCTCAAATGTTAACTGTCAACATTCATTTTTATTTATTTTGTCTTCATTTATTTCAAAAACACATGGGGACATTCTTGAGGGGAAACTTGTTAACAAGAATGTCCCCAAATGATTACCGGCCCTGTTAGTCCATGAGCCAAGCCCGGATTTTTTTGGAAAAACGTGCTGAGAGGGGGAGGAAGGTTTCTTGGTACCAAATGAAAGAGCAGCATCCCCCATTTCATTTTCCACTTGTTGGCAGCCTTATCTCTTGCACGTTAAGTTTGTACAGAGGCCTGAAGTTGTGTAAATATAAAAACATTAGAAATCTGTAGTAGATACGAATTATGGGGTGGGGGTAACAAAATCTGCTCTAGAATAGTACATATACAACAGACTGCAACAAATGACCCCTCATTGGAATTGTATAGAGACAGGCTTTTGTATGCATCTGTATTTCAAAAACAATTTGACCTTGAACTCAAGTTGAAGGTCAAATTAGGGTCATTTTGAGGTCAAGGTGAAAATTGCTGAGGCCAAAACCATCGAAAACAGGTTATTTTTTCTTGTTCCATGATAAAAATAGTAAGATCAACCATTATTTTGGTTTTAAAACTTGCGCACAAGGAATACATTTTTATTTTTATTAAAAAAAGATGAAGAAAATGTGTTTTTGGGTCAGAAACAAACAAATATGGAGCTTCATAGAAGCGCTCATTTAGGTGCTCGTCATAAGATGTTCTTTGCTGTGTTACATAGTCCACTGTGGTAGACGTCATTCTTAAATTGAATAGATTAATAAATGCTAAGCATGCTATGTACAAAATTGTCAGAGGAAGAAACACCTTTTATCCAGAAGTATTACATGCAGGAATACCATCTCTAGGATGTGGGTCAAAGGTCAAAGGTCATCAAGTGCAATGGGCCTTATAAGTAAGACTTTGCGGTCAATTTCAGTCTCATCTGTCCTCCTATTTCTTTGCTTCATCAATGACAATATTTGCACAAGGTGGAGTGACATTCAATTGCTTAACATTAAAGAACCTTATACCCCAGTTCATTTTCTACTTGTTCGCAGCCTTATTGCTTGCACGTTAAGTTTGTATAGAGGCCTGAAGTTATGTGTATATAAAAACATTAGAAATCTGTAGTAAATACGAATTATGGGGTGGGGGGTAACAAAATCTTCTCTAAAATATGACATATACAACAGACTGCAACAAATGACCCCTCGTTGGAATTGTATAGAGACAGGCTTTTGTATGCATCTGTATTTCAAAAGCAATTTGACCTTGAACTCAAGTTGAAGGTCAAATTAGGGTCATTTTGAGGTCAAGGTGAAAATTGCTGAGGCCAAAACCATCGAAAACAGGTTATTTTTTCTTGTTCCATGATAAGAATAGTAAGCACAACCATTATTTTGGTCTTAAAACTTGTGCATAAGGAATATCAAAGAAACAAATTTACATTTAGTCTAAAAGCAGATGAAGAATGTCTGTTTTCGGGTCAGAAAAAAATAAATATGGAGCTTCATAGAAGCGCTCAATCCGCTCATTTAGGTGTTCGCCATTACATGTTCTTTGCTGTGTTACATAGTACACTGTGGTAGACGTCCTTGTTAGATTGAATATTTTGATAAATGCTAAGCATGCTATGTACCAAAAATGTCAGAGGAAGAAACACTTTTTATCCAAAAGTATTACATGTAGAGTTGCAGGAATACCATCTCCAGGATTTGGGTCAAAGGTCATCAAGTGCAATGGGCCTTATAAGTACATGTAAGACTGCGGTCAATTTCAGTCTCATCTGTCCTATTTCTTTGCTTCATCAATGACAATATTTGCACAAGGTGGAGTGACATTCAATTACATAATATTAAAGAACCTTATTCCCTATTTCATTTTCTACTTGTTGGCAACCTTATCGCTTGCACGTTAAGTTTGTACAGAGGCCTGAAGTTGTGTGTATATAAAACATTAGAAATCTGTAGTAAATACGAATTATGGGGTGGGGGTAACAAAATCTGCTCTAAAATATGACGTATACAACACACTGCAACACATGACCCCTCGTTAGAATTGTATCGAGACAGGCTTTTGTATGCATCAGTATTTCAAAAAACAATTTGACCTTGTACTCAAGTTCAAGGTCGCATTGGGGTCATTTTTAGGCCAAGGTGAAAATTAGTGAGACCAAATCCATTGAAAAAAGGTCATTTTTTCTTGTTCCAGGATAAAAATAGTAAGTACAGCTGTTATTTTGGTCTTAAAACTTGCGCATAAGGAATATCAAAGGATAAATTTTTCATTTAGTGTAAAAAAAGATGACGAAAGTGTGTTTTTGGGTCAAAAACAAACAAAGATGGAGTTTCGTAGGAGCGCTCATTTAGGTGTTCGCCATTAGATTTCTTTACTGTGTTACATAATCCACTGTGGTAGAAGTCCTTGTTAGATTGAATAGTTTAATAAATGCTAAGCATGCTACGTACCAAAAACATTCAATTACATAATGAACATGGACACAGTGGCTTTGAAGTATATTCTACTACAAATTTGGTTTGAGTGTAGTGAACCTGAAAAAAAATCCACCTTGGTTGCCATGACAACTCGCGGCCATATTGGAATTCAAAGTGGCCGGCCCAAAAACTATATTTCTGCATCCAGATTAGCTAGAAACATGATCTTGGTGTCCACAAGTAGGTTTTCTGGGATAGAGAATCTAATTATGAAACAGTAGTTACATGTATCATAAGGGGACATCTCAACTTGATTTTGACATGGTCACCAAGTTGCAGTAATTTAAATAAAACGACACACATTTCGGCATCCAAAGCTGTTGTTAATGAAACAAAAGCATTAATATGATATGCCGTTCTACCGTATTAACAGTTAAGTCAGCTGGTAGTCGAACAGTTAAGGGATGATAAAGGTGCAATATAACTAGATAAAAAAATGTTACTACATTTATAATCTGGTTGCCATGGAAACTGGCGGCCATATTGGAAATATAATGGCCAGTGGTTGGATCAGGAAAGGGGCCCACTTTAAAGAGCTACTTGTACTTATGTCAGATAAAAAGTGTTTGAGCCCCTGACACCTTTCGTATATTGCATTTATCAAACTTCATTCTAATAAGGACTTTTACCATAGTACTAGTAAACCAGGATACGCTGTAAAGGACTTTTCATGGCAGACACCTACATGGGCGCCTCAATGAAGCACCATATATGTCTATTTTGGACCCAAGAACTCATTTTCTTCCTATTTCTATGCACTCAAAGTATAACTTATCCTATGTTCTCCCTCATGCGCATATTTTTTGACGAGAAAAATTGTTGTACTTATGACTTTTATACGGATCAAGAAAAAATAAACTTTTTTCGATGGATTTGGCCTCACTGATTTTCACATTGACCTCAAAATGACACTGATTTGACCTTGAACTTAAGTTTGAGGTCAAATTGTTTTTGAAATACAGATGCATACAAAAACCTGTCTCTATACAATTCTAACGAGAGGTCATTTGTTGCAGTCTGTTGTATATGTCATATTTTAGAACAGATTTTGTTACCCCCACCCCATAATTCGTATTTACTACAGATTTCTAATGTTTTTATATTTACACAACTTCAGGCATCTGTACAAACTTAACGTGCAAGCAATAAGGCTGCCAACAAGTAGAAAATGAAATAGGGAATAAGGTTCTTTAATATTATGGAATTGAATGTCACTCCACCTTGTGCAAACATCGTCATTGATGAAGCAAAGAAATAGGAGGACAGATGAGACTGAAATTGACTGCAAAGTCTTACTTATGAGGCCCATTGCACTTGATGACCTTTGACCTCTTGACCCACACCCTAGAGATGGTATTCCTGCAACTCTGCATGTAGTACTTCTGGATAAAAAGAGTTTCTTCCTCTGACATTTTTGGTACATAGCATGCTTAGCATTTATCAAAATATTCAATCGAACAAGGACGTCTACCACAGTGGACTATGTAACACAGTTAAGAACTAGTTATGGCGAACACCTAAATGAGCGCTTCTATGAAGCCCCATATTTGTTTGTTTTTGACCTGAAGACACATTTCCTTCATGTTTTTTTTACACTAAATGTAAATTTGTTCCTTTGATATTCCTTATGCACAAGTTTTAAGACCAAAATAATGGTTGTGCTTACTATTTTTATCCTGGAACGAGAAAGAATAGCCTTTTTTCAATGGTTTTTGCCTCACCAATTTTCCCCTTGACCTCAAAATGACCCTGATTTGACCTTCAATTTGTGTTCAAGGTCAAATTGTTTTTAAAATACAGATGCATACAAAAGCCTGTCTCTATACAATTCTAACGAGGGGTCATTTGGTGCAGTCTGTTGTATATGTCATATTTTAGAACAGGTTTTGTTACCCCCACCCCATAATTCATATTTACTACAGATTTCTAATGTTTTTTAATTTACACAACTTCAGGCATGTGTGCAAACTTAACGTGCAAGCGATAAGGCTGCCAACAAGTAGTAAAATGAAATAGGGAATAACGTTCTTTAATATTATGGAGTTGAATGTCACTCCACCCTGTGCAAACATCGTCATTGATGAAGCAATGAAATAGGAGGACGGATGAGACTAAAATTGACTGCAAAGTCTTACTTATGAGGCCCATTGCACTTGATGACCTATGACCTTTGACCCATATCCTGGAGATGGTATTCCTGCAACTCTACATGTAATACTTATGAATAAAAAGTTTTTCTTCCTCTGACATTTTTGGTACGCAGCATGCTTAGCATTTATCAAAATATTCAATCTAACAAGGACGTCTACCACAGTGGACTATGTAACACAGCAAAGAACATTTAATGGCGAACACCTAAATGAGCGCTTCTATGAAGCTCCACATTTGTTTGTTTCTGACCCGAAAACACACATTCTTCATCTGCTTTTACACCAAATCTAAATTTGTTCCTTTGATATTCCTTATGCGCAAGTTTTAAGACCAAAATAACGGTTTTGCTTACTATTTTTATCGTGGAACAAGAAAAAATAACCTTTTTTCGATGGTTTTGGCTTCACCAATTTTCACCTTGACCTCAAAATGCCTCTGATTTGACCTTGAACTTGAGTTCAAGGTCAAATGTTGAAACTTGCTTGATTTTATTCAAAACCCTGATTTTTGGCAAATGTAACAAGGGGTCATTTGTTACCGTCAGTTGTTCATTTCAGATTTTATGGTGGATTTTGTTACCCCTACCCCATTAATTTCCTATATTTTGGAAATCTGCCATTTTTGATACACACAACTTCAGGCCTCTGTACACACTTAACGTGCAAGAGATAAGGCTGCCAACAAGTAGAAAATTAAATGGGGGATGCTGCTCTTTAATTTGGTACCAAGAAACCTTCCTCCACCTCTCTGCACGCAAAACTCCAAAAATAAGGCCTATTTCAGAATTGGCTCATGGACTATGTAGGACCAGTTGAGGTCTTTTTACTTGCCCGAAGCCATTTTGGGAATTTTTACTGGCCTGGGGCCAGCGATTCACTGTTAGCGTCGAGCCCTGACTACTCACCTCTCTTGCAACCAATATATTATTGCCCAGATCTTCTTTATCCTTCAATATTTTCTTAATCCTCTCCTCCATGTTGTGTTGCCGCTCACCATTCACCATCTGATTGCTTGGCTGGATACTCTCTAGAGAAGCAAACAGAAAATACATAAAGAAAATGAAAATTTCTACAGCCCTCAACGCTAACTCTAAATGGTACCTGCCCCATAGGACCAGTAATACCTACCACCACCACCACCACCACCACCACTACCACTACCACTACTACCACTACTACTATCATTTCTACTACTACTACTACTACTACTACTACTACTATCATTTCTACTACTACTACTATCATTTCTACTACTACTACTTCTACCACTATTACTACTACTACTACGACTACTACTACTACTACTACTACTACTACTACTACTACTACTACTTCTACTACTACTACTACTACTACTACTACTACTACTACTACTACTACTACTACTACTACTACTACTACTACTACTTCTACTACTACTACTATTGGAATCGAGCCCTGTTCTAAAAACACTCCAAATGACAATTCCCTTTGGGTGTTGAGAATGGTGTTTGGTTCCACATGTGAGTAAAACAAAAATACTCGGACAGCCCAACATTTGAGTGATCACAGCAAGGCCAGGCACATGATGCTAGGCACCTGCAATTGTTTTTTTTGTTGTTGTTTTTTTTCATTTTGACATCTATATAAAGGTCCAAGTGTGATTTTTCTACATTTTTCGTTATCAATTTTTTCTAGAGTGGCAGAAATAGGTCCCTAGGGAAAGTACCAGTAATAGATACCATATCAAAAAGCGATTTTAAAAATGATAAAAGTATTGTATCGAAAAAAAGTTAAGTATCGTATTGCATAGTGTTTAAGAGTTAAAATATAAGAAAAAATTACTATCTGGACATGTTCGCATGAAGGAAGTTAGATATTCATTAGTGAAATCCCCAAAGTTGACAATTGTTTGTTAAAGGGGAACTTGGGGAAGAACAAATCATAGGTTTATATGAAAGTTCATGAACATAGCTCAACATCTGTCATAAACAAGGAAGCCCTAGAGCTCCACACAAAGAGAAATCTAAAATTGCAATTAGTGAATAGTACCTCCTCTGAGCCAAGGCCGCAGCCATTGTGGACCCGGGTCATCACCCCCTGCTGTGGTCAGTGTTATTGGGTAGCAAAGTAGCTTAGTGGTGCACAGAGCTAGGGGCAGGAAGTGATCTCTGCCACCCAATTGAAAAACATGGCAGCAACCAGTGGCTGGGCAGGATGATGGCAGTATGCAAAAATCTCCCCTTATGGGATCACTGAGAGAAAAAGAAGGGCAGCATCCTGTTCTTGAAGTGTTACTTTCATATAAGCTGATATGTATGTGAGCCTTTAGGGCCCGTTAAGGTATTGTATCATTAAGGAAATATCAATACTGTATTGTAGTGCAAAAGATTTATAGATGCCAGATATTGTCAATCCCTATAGGTCCACAAACTAGAAAGCTATAGGTGTAAAAATTCTGATATTTGATGTTATCAACTCGCCAAAATGTGTTCCCAACGACAGGAAATGATACACATCATGTCAGAATTTCTGTTCCTCTCATTGTTAGTGAACCTCTATGAGTGAAAACCTATTCTCAGTTAGGGCTGTTCTATCTAAAGAAAGTGGTTAGCAAAATAAAAATCAGAATTCGGGGGAAGGGATCCTGGATATTCAGAATTATGGGGAAGGGGTGGGGTCATCAAAAAAGAAAAAAAAAATGGAGTTCAGAATCGGGAGATGGTCGGGTGGTTATTCAGAATTGGGGGAGAGGGGCGGACAAAACTTCCATCAAGATATATATATATATATATTATATATATATATATATATATATATAATATATATATATATTATATATATATATATATATATATATATATTATATATATATATATATATATATATATATATATATATATATATATATATATATATATATATATATATATTATATATATATATATATATATATATATATATATATATATATATATATATATATATATATATATATATATATATATATATATATATATATATATATATATATATATATATATATATATATATTATATATATATATATATATATATATATATATATATATATATATATATATATATATATATATATATATATATATATATATATATATATATATATATATATATACAGTGAAACCTCGGAAATGTGAACACCTTGGGACCAGGGCAAAAGCGTTCACATTAGGGGGTGTTCACATTTCAGAGGTCTTTTCATAATGTAAAAGATACACATGGGACCGGGAAATTGTGTTCACATTAGGAGGTGTTCACATCTCTGGGGTGTTCACAATGAGAGGTTTCACTGTATATAATATATATATATATATATATATATATATATATATATATATATATATATATATATATATATATATATATATATATATATATATATATATAACCTTACCTTGCTTAGCTTTAAGGGTCAGGTATTTCCCTTCAGCCTCTGTGAGATTTTCCTGGCACTGCTGCAGCTCAAGACATAATCGCTTCAGTTCTTCGAGTTTCTGGATAATGTTTGGGTCCTCCTTCTGGCACACTGGTCCCAAGCCTGCATCGGAGCAATTACCTGTAGTCTGTAATATTGCAAAAAGATTTTTTTTTTTTTTGTAATTTTTTTGTTTTTTTCTCCCCGTAGTCAACTATGAGCATCGTTCAATACATACTATTGTCTTGAGACATCTACATGAAGTCTGTAATATATGAAAAACATTTTTTAATTTTCGTAATTTTTTTGTTTATTTTTCCCAGAGTCAACTATGACCATCGTTTAATACATACTATTGTCTTGAATCATGTTGATGACATATATGGGTATCTATTGATGATACATTCTAAAACATAATATGGTATCAAAACAATGATTGATTGAACATACAAGTTTTGAGGTTACCAGCAGTTTGTATTAAGAAAAATAGACATGCATTTTTAACCTAAGGCCTAAACAAAAAATATGTTTGTTTTCTATTACATGCTAGAAAAAAATAGGGTCAGTAGGTAGGGAATTTATTTTATTTTATCATATTTTTTTTCTCTCCTCCATGATGCATTAGATGTAAATGTGAGGCAAAATAGCAGCATCTAGAGTAGTGGGGTATCTAGATCTATTTAAATCCACTGAACTAGTATTGTATGCTGATATTTGATGTTTTTTCCTTCTGTTTTCAATTTCCTTTGTATGCTGTGCATGGAATATGAAACAGTTATAAATTTTTACCTTTCTTTTTTAAAAAGACAATATTTTTGGCAATAAAAAGATTAGGGTAGGGGCAAAAAATTAGGGTAGGTAGGGTAATAGGAAACGAACATCTTTTTTTAGGCCTAATATGGTATCAAACAATTGTTATTTGAAATAAGAAGAGTTTTGTATTTAACCAGCATTAATATATCAAAAGAAAAGAAAAAAAGATATCGGAAACATGAGGGACAGCAGCAGTGATGTCAACCAGCTTCTGTATGATGTAACCGTTTGCTAGTGCTAGCTCATGGCTAGTCTGAGGGTTGGTTACAGTAAGGGTTAGGAGATCAATTTATGTGATGCAGGGTTTAAGAATGACAAATAGAAGCTAGATTACAATATATACAGATGCTTTATTACTAAAATACTACAAATTCAGGGATGAGCCTATCCTAAGGTCCTAATATAATCCCACTAGTAGGTCCTAATGCATGCTGCTGCAGCCCATAAGTACATGTAATTCCTCAGCCCAGAAGTCAGTTAAGCACATGTTAACAGTACGAGGGTTGGCAAGAGAGTGAGGTATAGAGTCTAGGACATGTGATGTGACAAAAGGATCTTTATAACTATTGGTCAGATAAGAAGACCACAGCAGCCTATTCCTAACAGTACATGACCCTTCATTCAACGGCCAATTGACACCTTGTCTATTGGAAAGGGCACAGTGAAATGATGAAAAATCGGTAAAATCGAAAGAAAATATAATTTCTGAGGCTCCTCAATTAATGTTGGAGTTCAACTTTTATTTTTTCTGAATTGACCTACATCCTGGTATCTAGAGATCGGAAGTTGGGCCAGGCCCATCTTAAGATGGGATCGGAAGTTGGGCTGCAACTTTTAAATTGTCACTTAAAAGTGCCATCTCCATTAAAATGTTCAAAAGCAGTGAACAGTCATAGGATATATATATATATATATATATATATATATATATATATATATATATATATATATATATATATATATATATATATATATATATATATATATATATATATATAAATATATATATACACACATTGAGAGAGAGAGAGAGAGAGAGAGAGAGAGAGAGAGAGAGAGAGAGAGAGAGGAGAGAGAGAGAAGAGAGAGAGAGAGAGAGAGAGAGAGAGAGAGAGAGAGAGAGAGAGAGAGAGAGAGAGAGAGACGGATGGACGGATGGATAGATGGATAGCTAAAATGAATGGGTAAATATATAAAGGTTAATCAACTTCCACCTAACTTACATATTTCTCCAACAGACATTTCTCTTGATAGATGCATTCCTGCATAACCTCCACCAGCCTCAGGGGATTCATTTCATACATCTCCTGAAAAAAGTATTTAGAATATTACTTCACAGCAAGGGCTGGTTGCAAGTATGATTTACCCTTATGCTGCTGGTGGCTAATTTGTTTAATACTAAATTATGCAAAAAAGCTCAGAATTGACTTAAACCCTGGCATATGGATACTCATCTGAGATTACGAAGCAAGAGCTATCCAATGAATACCAACATGACAGGGTTTGATGGTTTTCAAAGTGTTTTTCCTTTTTGTGCATTCGACCAAAATAGCCTCAGCATTGGAAGGTTAAATAAATATACACCTGTAGCAATTGAGGCGCAACCTTTTTAGGTAGCTTCTTTCTGACCGAAGCATTTACAAAAATATATTTGAAACAGAAGTATTAATCAGGACACAGTCAACATCTCTCCTTTCAATATTTTGTGTCTTTTTTGCTTTACTCTTGCATTTTTCTCAAAGATATCCTAGATAGAAATGTCATTTTCTTGGGAAAGCCGAAGAATAGATAGGTTATAAATAAGGGGGCTAAAATTTGTGCAAGGTGATATAATATTTAACTTATGCTGCTGGTGGCTAATTTGATACAAAAACCTGAAAAAATAACTGAAACCCTGGCACATGGATGCAATTACTCATCTGAGAGTACTCGGCAAAAGCTATCAAATGAATACCAACAAAACATGATTTAGAGGGTTTTCAAAAAGCTTTGCGTCCTTGTGCTTTGGAAGGAAGTTACCTTAGCATTGGACGGGTTAAAGAACCTCAAAACAGGGACAACATTCTAACATTCAAATTGCCAATCTATCAGGCTTTGTTGGTGGTCTCGTACTCTTTTTGACTGCTTGGTCTCTTCTTGAGAGGCTTTTATCAATTTTATCATCTTACAAATATATATATAAACATATATATATATATAATATATATATATATATATATATATATATATATATATATATATATATATATATATATATATATATATATATATACATATATATATAATACATATATATATATATACATATATACGTATATATATATATATATATATAAATATATATATATATATATATATATATATATATATATATATATATATATATATATATATATATATATATATATATATATATATATATATATATATTTATATATATATATAGGGGGCGCCCATATTTACAAAGGGTTAAACAAAGGAAGTTAAACAAAGGAAATGGGGCTATGAACCCTATCCATGGTGGCATAACAAAGGGGCCATAACAGGTTGTATCAAGCGTAATTGTTGGTAAAATAAACAATTAAAGCAGATCACAATGATTTTCTTTGCTTTTTTAACATGTCTTTTGCTTCCTAAGGCCAGAAAAACAAAAAAAAGAATGGTTCAAGAAGGGCTACGTATGCTTCATGTTTGTACTAGTGGCGCCATCTAGCGGTTACCAGGAAAATGAAAATGGCGTCTCCTGAAAGTGGGTCAAATGCCAGTGCTAAAGGCATGCTAAAGGTGCCATTTGTTGTTGTTTTTTTGTTTTAAAATGGAATGTCTATTAATTCAATAGAATCATGAGCTAGTCCACAAGCCCAGAAACCGATTTTGAAAAAGGGTTTCAGCAGGGCTACATATCTTCTATTATATTTACTAGTGGCGCTATCTAGCGGCCACCACTAAAACGAAAATTGACGTCAGCGCCACCAGTGGCTAAAAAAAAGACAAAAGTACAGCGTTTTTATATATAGCGAAGCGGCACCAGACACTATGTACGCCATATATAAACACACGCGGAAATTTTGTGTTCTACACATATACATATATAGATAGGGTGCACTCATAACTCTTACACACTGATATATGCACATGTAGAGACTGGCACCTTTTAGAGTACAATACAATGTTGAGATTCCCTAAACGATACAATATCTTAATGATATTTTTAACAATACTCCAATACTTTTGTTAAATTCAACACTGTCAGCTGCAGAAAGTGAGCTGAAAACTAATGTATGGAGATATCCTGATACAAATTAAGACAATTATATATATATTTCAAATCTTCAACAATATGATACGCTACTTAACCTTTTCGATACGGTACTTTTTACATTCAATATTGATATTTAGTATAATACCGAGTGTCAGTATTTATCCATTTAAGCGTATGTGGCAGGCAAAGGGCGACGGAGTAGAAGAAAAAACAAATAATGAAAAGATTTCTCACCTTAAGAGACTGTAGACCACTTCTAAGATGAGCTTTGACACAAGTGTCTTTTGTCTCTCGTATCTTCGATTTCACATCCTTAAGTAGCTTGTCCAGCAACTGTTTCGCGAAACCCTTGAACTTTGTGGTTTTCGTATCCACCACTCCATTCCTGCGAACAGAAGGAAGAAAATCAAAACAATGGGGACTAAGATACATATATATATATATATATATATATATATATATATATATATATATATATATATATATATATATATATGTGTGTGTGTGTGTGTATATGTATATAATTAGTATATATATATATATATAAATTAGAATTAACTTACCCAGCAATAAATAGCTCTTTCCCAGCAAACATTTAAATATCTTTTATATTTTCATTAACCGTATCTCAAATTCATGGATATAATGATTTGAAAACCATTTTCTTTATAATTTTGTTGCATTGTTTGCATATTTATGGGTATTGGACTATTGGTGCCATTATCTATATAAAAATGTGTAGTATTCTGAAATGGGCTTGCCCTTTTGGGCAAGTGCAAACTAATATGCACTTGTCAGAAAGCCTTTTTTTTTTCAAAAATTCACTTGCCAAGGCAAGCAGGCAAGTACTTATAAGTCTGTGTCTAGCCTATGGTCTGCCTGACCCAAGCTTGGCTGACTATGTTTTCCTCTTTTTTTGTACCAAAAGGTTGGTGTTTCCATCCAAACTTGGCAAGCCTCTCAGGAGCACTAACTTCTGTAGGTATAAATACATACTTTCTGTCTCAACACTGTAAAATGTTGATTTTGCTAATTAGGTCCCATTGTAAAATTTGCCCATTGCAAACAGTACAAATGTGCGTGATCTCACATGGAATTTCACAATGGGCACCTAATGAACAATATTTAAGATTGTAAAGAGTTGAGAAAGAAAGTAGGTATAAGTAGGTATATAGAAACAGAACCCAGTCATCCTAAGAGGTTTGCCAAGTTTAGACAGGAAATACAAACTTTTTGTAACAAAAAAGAGCAAAAAACTGTCAGCCAAGATTCGGTCAGACGGACTACAGAGTAGCTATGCCAATTCCAAAATTCACTGTGCAAGTACTCATGTCGGTGCCTGGCCTAATAGCTATACCACATTATACCATACCTGGCGTATATACCATAGTCACGTGACCTGACGGGGAGGAATATTTACAGCCGTTCCAACCAAACAGACAAAGTTACCAAGCAATGGGAAATGTATGAAGGTCCACACCACCATGCTGAACAATTATACAAAGAATCGGTGCCAATGAGATCAGATAAACACAGATTATAAGATGTTTGGTGGCTGAGGTGGTAGCTATGGGAAGGTGTGGTATAACTTAGCACCTTAACCTCCTCCCTCAACAATGGGTGTGTCACATATGCACATGCTTCAAACAATAGTAAATCGTATTTTGCTATAACGTTCTGATTGATGCACCATCCAGAATGATGCGACAATCTGCTCATGATAAGTTAAGTTTAAATCTTAATTTAAAGCAAAAAACCTGACCAAAACATGTTTGTAAGTCGCGTGGTATAATGGGAATTGATCACGAGAGGTAGGTGGTTGTGGCAATACCAGTGCCCTCCCAGTCAGCAGCCAAATCCTTGCCCTACGGGCTCGGTTTTGGCTGCGACTGGGCCGGGGACTGGTATTGCCACAATCACCTACCTACCGTGATCAATTCCTACACATACATACACACATGAATACACAGACATACAAATCTGAGGCAGTTTGTACAACCAGGCACTAACAGACATCTGGTTGACTGGCGAAGGAATTAAATATCTGTACTGTAGCTATGCTTAGGCCAAGAAAAAATTATTGCTTGTTTCCTGTAACGGTCTGAAACAAAATAGGGTAGGTGGTGAAAAAACTTTTTTTTTTGCATTATTTTTTTGTCAAAAATGTCTGTTTTATGCATGTTTTACTTTGATTGGGAGTTGGGAGGGCAAAAAGAACTTAAGGGTAGGGATTTTTTTGAATAAAAACTTGTTAGGGTAGGGTTACAGGAAACACACAACTTTTTTTTTAGGCCTAACTCTGAGGCAATTCAGGAACCTACCACTGTGCATCCTCGATCATCCTATCGCAGGCTTTCCTGACATCCATGGAGAAGCGGTTCGGGCGATAGATACTCTCCAGTTCTCCGTTGATCTCATCATACTCGACACTCAGAGCCTCCAGCTTCTCCCACCTACTGCTGTTCGCCGCCATGCTAGCTAGCCTGGGATGTTCGAGTTGCTCCTGAAAATGAAAATTCAAAATTGACACACCGCCTGACATAAGCACACTAGTTTAGTGCTATGTTAGCATGTGTGATGTGTGTGTGTGTGTATGTATGTATGTATTTATGTATGTATTTATGCATGTACATGTATGTATGTATGTATACGTGTATGTATGTATGTATGAATGGATAGATGTATGTATGTATGAATGGATAGATGTACATGTATGTATGTAACAGATTTGATTTTTCACCTCTTTTAACGTTTATTGCAGTCCATTTATGTTGAGCACTTGGCAATGAGGACACTATGTTGATTTCTCCCACTGAATTGTATTCCCCAACATCCTCTGCTAAGCATTCCTTACCTGCCTTTAATTTTAAATGGACAATGTTCGACTTGCGGACTAACATAATTATAACAGAGAGGGTCTCTCATCCCCCTCCCCCAGGATTCATTTCGCTTTGTGTACAGTCCTACAAGTCCTTTAATCACGGCTGTGACACCACATTTCCATCTTAAAGTGATGAGTACCATCGCAAGCCAGTTAAAAGCCCCATCCCAAAACACACCTCAAAGCAGCATAATCCTAATATGATGAAGCATGGCTTCGACGACGAGCGAAGCTTTTAACCCTTCCAATGCTAAACCGTCTTTCACACAAAAAATAAAGATGCAAGGATTTTTGAATGGGTTGCCATTAAATGTTCAGGTATTTGGAATGATTTTTGATTGGCGAAATTAGCAACCAGCAGCGAAAGGGTTAACATAGCTTCTACCCGTAGTGCCAGCATGTATTGCGAGCTATGTAGTTAATGTTGAAAAAGACAATGGCATGTGTGTATCACGTACGCGATTTTGGCGACAGTTTCTAAGGAAAATAAACGCTGCATGTCACATCACACGCATATTACCTAGGACTGTCATTGACATCCATTTTTTTTCGATTCGATCATTGACATTTTATTTTTCGATTCCGATTATTTCGATTCGATTGTGAAGAACTGCAGTAATAGAATATTTTCACATGTTCCACACTATTTTTGTGGCTTAGGATCCTAAAATTCCCACAATGCAAAGACAATGAAGGTTTTCTCAACACTTTCTGATTAGATACTTGAGTTTCTCTTAAAAATTCTTAACAGCGTTGGCTAAAAATTGCGTAAAAGGCTGAAAAAATGTGTTTCGATTAATTCGATTCGATTAACATAATTGATTCGATTCGATTAATTGGAAAAATTATTTCGATCGATCGATACTTGTCATATCAATGACAGTCGTAATATTACCATTGTTGAATTAGTGCTTAGGCTTTACGGTAAAATGCGTATATTTAATTTCTCTTTTTTGTGCGCTACCGTGGGCTGTTAAAACATATTATAGCGCACTGCTATGAAAATACCTAGGCTTGGAAAACACACTATGTACAGTGAGGAGCTGTTTCTGTGACTTTAAAGTGATCCCGGTTCACAGCAGGGAGCCGGGACCAAATCCACAATGAGGCTGCTTAGCCGGGACCAAATCCAGGTTCAGCAACCACTAAAAAACATGATTTTTGTGTCATTTCCACAGAGTTGTTTGAATTTTTTATCACTCAAACTCGCTATATAATAGCCATTAAGACCGCCACTGAGCATTTGTGCAGATTGATAGCCTCGCCGTGGGTGTTTGTTGCAAAGCTGTGGCCTTGGCGGCCTCAGCTTTTGCAACAAACACCTACGTCTCGGCTATAAATCTGCACCAAGGCTCAGCGGCGGATCTTAATCCCTATATCCATAGTTTATGATTTCTAGGACAGAGAACTGGGCCTGGGAATGAGCATAACAAAGCTCAGTATTTACCCATTTCACTCGGCTCTGACGTCACTTCCTTTTTAACAGCGGGACCCGGACGTACCATAAATTGATTGATGAAAATTTAAGGCCATCGTCCTCCTGCCAACAATGAGGTATCTCGCACATTGCCATTTTACGCGCTACGCTCGTTATAACTAGGTGTATCTCCAGGTTCTTGGGTGTTATCAGGTAGAGAATATCTTTTCTTTCAAATGACATAATCTCATTACCTACGCAGGTGATGGTTACTGAAGTTTCAGAGTAACTTAAGGGATATCATTTACTATGCCCAGTAAGAAGTATTTTTTTTACTGCTGAAGAGGTTTACAGGCCATAACATTGAAAAATTTGTGAGAAATCTTGACCCAAATTGCATAAGCACCGTACAGATAGAAAGCTTTTCAACTATTTATAAAATGCCAGACTCTCGGCATTGTTTTGACTGTGACGCGTGACCACTGAGGTGTGTCTTTGTACAACTGTCTTTTGTTCCTAGCCCACATGGGATCATTGAGGCCTCTCCTTGCTAAACCACCACTGGGTTATAGGCTCCACACTCACAATATCTCACTAAAATTTTCTAATATTATGGCCCATGAAAATCTTTAGCAGTACAGAATCAAAAAAAAAACTTTTTATTGGGCATAGTCAATGACATCCCTAAAGCCCTGTTTACACTGTGGCGGTTGTCCACCGTGTTCGGCGTTTCTCGGCGATTAACTGAATCGCCATGAAACGCCGAGAAACGCCGAAGCACTTCCAAGAAAATGTTTCTTGGCGTTGTCCATGCGGTCATGGTCGACGCCAACACGACCATAGGAGTTTTCTGTGCGGTGCCTGTGCGCTGTGTGGCGATGCCTGGCGTTCATTGCCGGCAAACCGCACTGAATCCGCCAACGATGTCTGCGTAAGCGGCGTTCGATGGCGGAAGGTCGCATGTCTACCGCCATTGTCGGCGGTAGTGACACGGCAGCGCGGAGGTTCATCGCGACCATGCGGCGGAAGCAGTACGCTCAATGGCGGTTAACCGCCACCACGTGCTTGCTTCTGGGAGCGGTGGAATTTCCCAAAATGTGATTGGAGTAGACCAGTAGACTTACTTTTAATAAAACTGATGATGTTTGTTTAGATTGATACTTGTGAGGTGCTAAATGATTTTTTCAAAAAACTGACTTAGGGCAAACATACATTCTGTAATTAAAAACAACAACGAAGAACACGATGATGATATTCGATAACGATGATGATGACAATGATGATAATGATTGAAATTATGATGATAATGGCGGTGGTGATAATGGAGATACTACTACTACTAATAATAATAATAATGATAAAAATGATAATAATGTAACCATCATTACCATCATCAATGCTCTTCTGCTCCTCTTTCTATTATTATTGTTATTATCATCATCATAATTATCATCAATATTACTTTTATTAATGCTATTATTATTATTTTCATTATAATTATTATTATCATTGATAATAATGATATTATTATCATTATTATCATTATTATTATTATTGTTATTATTATTTGCATTTGGTCTTTATTCCATTCTTGCCTGCAGCAACCCAAAAGAGAATAACTATTTAGTAATTTTATCAGATACCCACGAATTGCTTTTTGTCAACATATAAATTTGTGTGTACTTCAGCCTTGCATTAATTCAAACTTCAGGTTAATTTCAATCAATTCAAAAGATGATCATTGATGTCCTTGGAATAGTTCCTCAATGCCTTCTACATCTTATATAAATAGTGTTGGATTGAAATGCGTCCGTAGAAAAACCTTGTTGCAACCGCACTGCTGCCGTCATGAAACGCAGAGAACCGTACAGCAATCGCCATTGTCCGTACCTCTGCCGCCACAAACCGCACTTAAACCGTGTTGCTACGTTGCTCCATGACGTACGAGCAAAACCGCAATGCAGACGCCTAGAAGCGCGATTTACGGCGTTAAGTGACGGAAGACCGCACTGATATCGCAACGACAACGCCATTGACATTGCGGTCAATGGCGTTGAGTGCACGGTTCTTTGGCGATTTATAATAGGACACCAACCTCTGTTTAAAACTTCCGCCGAGGTTGGCGTTTCATGGCGTTTCATGAGATTCAATCGCGACTGCGTTGCTGATGAACGCAGTCACTGGCGGTTCTCTTGGCGTTTCATGGCGACCCAAAAACCGCCGCCTAACGCCAAACATGAATGCCACAGTGTAAACAGGGCTTAAGGTACCTGTGAACCTGTGCTGTAGTGACCATCACTTGCTAGGCAACGAGGTTATGTCATTTGAGTGAAAAGTTGTAAATATTGAAATGAAATAGTATTTGGGTTAACTAAAGACGGTTGGCTATGATATTATCTACCTGATAACACTGGCCTAACTGAAGTATCCCGGACCCACCCTATAACGGAAGAAAGACTCAAAATATATACTCATTCCCCCTATAATCTAGCCCCGCAGGTCCCTAACATTATAATATAAATAAGAAACCCTCTATAATCTTGCCCCGCAGGGCCCTAACTCAATAAATTTACGTGAAAAAGAACTACTTACCGAGCAGCCAGCTGTTCTAACTGAAGGACCCCGGCGGACCCATCAACTCCCGATTGAGAACATGTATGCATAAACACAAATTCAATTACATGGAATCTTAATCCTCCAAACCTTACAATCGTTTATCCGCAAGTATACTGTGCAGCAGTTCCTTTCCGTCCCTGTTTAAAATCCAATCAATGTAATGGAATGTTGTGTTCCGCTTACGACTTTAGCGGTCCGCCATGTTTCTTGTTGATTTTAAATTTACACGTGCGTTGATCACACGACAATGAGTGACGTCAGCCAACAAGCAGGACGCACCTGCATAATCTGATGCCGCCTTATTGTTGCGTGTCTGTTTACACGACATTTCAATTGTGTCGGTGTTTCTAACAATGGAATATGAGCCGGACTTAAAGGGTTAGTTTCTTTTCCTAATTATGTTTTCAAAATGTGTGTTTTGGCCCTGCGGGGCTAAATTCTAGAGGCTTAAAAACATCCACTACGATCGTATGAACACTGCGGGGCCAGAATCAATAGTTTTCGTTCATATATTCCCTCTATTTCTTCCTAATAAGGATGGGTCCGGGATACTTCAGTTAGGCCATAACACTCAGGAATCCGGAGATATTCCCTGTTCTATGATTATGCTACAATGAGGTGTGTTTTTGGACGGGCCTTTTATCTAGCTTGCAATGGTACCTATCACCCTAAGGCTAGAGCCTAGACAATCTTTCTGTAGACTGTACAGTCATTTAATCGTTTTAACATTAAATATAAAGATTGCCAGTTTGTAAATACTGAGAGCTGTGAACGTGTGAATTTTAGGATTATGAGGATATTCTAGACCTAGTAGTAGACACGAGTGCAGCAGTATCATGGAATGCTTTCTATCGCTAGAGTACCAATAATAAAGGCGATTATACACCTGCATACCGGTGACAGCGCAGTCACGGTGGACACGAGACTAATTCAGCTTAGCCTGTCTGACATGCCAATGTGCAACTGCAATGACCACGTCGTAAACAAAGTGAGCGAAATTAGGAAACATACCTTTTAATCACTTGTCAGAAACTACCCAACTGCAAGACTAGACTAGTCGTAGACGTCTTTATTTCTGTTATGTATCCTATGATTTTCGATAATTTTGCATGTTGTTTTCTGAGGTTAAGATTAAAATTACGATACCGGTCCGCGGAGTTGGTAGCCGCAGCCCAGCTAGAAATTGTCATTTCCAGGAAATGCTATAAATAGAAGAAGTCACGTGGTATCCACAGTTTGTATAATGGTGCTGCCATCTCGCGGGATAATTCATCACTAAATGCATTATCCTTGGTGTCAAAATTAAATCAAATTAATATGTTGTAATTCACTAGCTAGTGTAATGATACAGTATATGTTCTATGAATAAATGACAAAGATAAAAGCATGCGAATTTCTGAAATCGATACCATGTTGTTTATTTTAAATGAACTTAAAATCTAGGCTCGAGCATGAGTCACAAGCAATATTGGCAACTATCTCGCAAAACGAAACCAATTCCTCACAAAAGCAGTTGATGAGTCATTCTCAATTTCGGGGAAATTTTGCTCACAATAAGACTTGCACGTAAAACGAAACAAATTACATACCAAAGCAGTTTATGAGTCGTAATCACTCTCAGTTTCGGGTAATATTTTGAGTGAAATATAACAGCACGTCCCGGCAGCACGTAAAACGAATTTAATTCCCACGGAAGCAGTTCATAAGTCATTCTCAGTTTCAGGTAGTTCAGACATAAACCCTACCTATTTACTCGTTTCTGTTATCCTATATGACTTACATGCATCAATTAGACATCACAGTAACAACATCAGATGCATAAGCAAGGTTCAATATTGTCAGGTTGAAATAAGTTTCAGGTAAAATTTTCCCCTAATCAAGACTTGCAAATAGCGGATTTCAACACAGTGAAACCTCTCAAGGTGAACAACCCCGACATACATGTGAACACTCCCTATAGTTAACACTTTCCCCGGCCCAATTGTATTCTAGTACATTTGAGTTGTAGGAGATGTGAACACCCCCTTATCCGAAAAGTGAACACTTTTTGAGAGGAAAATGATCCTGAGAACCTCCCATAGTGAACAAGTGCCGCGCGTGTATGTAAATCAAAATCCATTACACGATGTTAGGGGTTTCCTATATATTGGCTATACTAAATACTTCCATTGCTATTGACATATATAGGTTATCCTTTCTAACTCCTGGTGAAGTCACAGTTGAGGTAAAAAATACATATTACTTAAAAATACTGAGGTTTGAGTTGAAATAATAAAGATAATTCATAAAATACAAACATGCATATAATACTTGAAATAGTATAACTGAAACATGAAGTGTAGCTAAAGAACACATACTTGTGGAGAATGAATCTAAAAGGAAGTAAAATCTTAGATGAACAACGTTTTTATTTATTTAAGGTACAATATAAGAAAATACTTTTATCAAAAACTTCATATTTACTTTTTTACCCCGCCTCAGATAGAGAAATATCTGCCCCAGACAATATGTGGGAAAAATAATCCGTCTCTGAAAATTTGAAAAATATATTATCTGTCCCTGAAAATTTGGAAAAAAAATAACCTAGCTATCTTTGACATATTTACGTGCGTCATTTTGTTCTTAGATATTGGGCAGATATTTTATCTTTGTCTTGTTGCATCTATATCTTAATTCGGAGTTTGGGCAGACCTATGTTCGTCGAGCCCGAGGCACATACGCGATGCCGAGCTGGTCTGCCCTCCTGGATCGTTTGCCAGGGGTGTAAGGAGGCGTGGAACACCTTTATTTTTTTCAAAATATGTTTGCTTGCCGTTTTATCTTGAGAAATGTGTCTTTTTATGCCCCTCCCCCCTTCATGGGCAGCGCCATTTTTTGTGCCACTTTCTGGCTTGCTGCGCACTTTACTGCGCAGAGTAGTCATCAGCGCCATCTACATAGCAAGTGAAGCGGTGTGATGTTTGAAGTTGGAGAATCACAAGTTTATACACCGCATCAAGACTTAGAGGATCCCCGAGAGTGTCTTTATCATTGAACGATGTTTTCTTCTGTTGAATTAGACGTATTGTATAAAGTATTTACGTCTACGGCTGATTGAGTGAATGGTCAATTGCATGATTCACTCAATCACGGAACTCGGCACATCGTACATCCAATGATCCATTTAACGATCGTGTTAACAGTTAAGCCGAGTATAATTTGCAGCAGCCTGTAACATTTACTGTGCATACTATGTGACGAAACAGGTAGAGGAAAACTTTATTTATTTACTTCTTTTGTATAACTTACAGTGGATGTTTTGACACAGACCCTTTTAACTGAAGGTAAGTGAATGAGCGATAATAAGTGAATATCGCTATTGTCTTGACATGACAATCTGCTATTTTAATGAATGTTTTTTTCTTGACTGTGTTTGTATTATTTGATAACTCGGCCTATATATATAAAGTGTTTATTGCCTGAAGTCTTCTGATAAGGAATAAGTTAGCATTACAAAAGTACCCTCCCTGCAGGGTGTAAGAAATGAGTCGTATATATTACATGTATGTCTTCCAGTCTGAATTTCAAGTAGTATAGAAATCTACATGTATTTCTATTATTCTATAGAAACCATGGGTATATATGAGTGTCGAATCAACAAATTTTCTTAAACAGTGACATTCCTACTTTTTCTTTCCGATATATACTGATTTCCTATTCTTGCCACTATAATGACTTTTCATAATTGTCATACTCTATTCTTTGCTGTATTTACTGTCTATTTGATTTATACAGCTTCTCATTTTTTGTTTTGTTTCTTATTGAGTTGGGTTTAAAATTGGTTACTCAATTCTTTTATTTTCTCTGTCACACTCACAGATATTTTGCATTATCTATTCCTTCATTTTCAGTTCTCTCCTGTATTGGATTTATGTTATCCTTAAATATTTCATCCTTTTTGTAGCCTGTCTTCCTTCCTTTCATTTATGCATTTTCTCATTTTAATGCGATTTCATTTTGCACACTCAATTTTCATTTTCTTTGTATTCTTTCTCTCCAGGATGATCTTCTCCTGGCTCAGCAGGCTGCAACTATAATTTAATTTCCTATTCTGTATTCCATCTCTTCTGTATTTCTCTTTATGCTTCATTCTTTTTTGTTTCATTTTAGCATATTTGTATTATGTATATCTCCTTTTGTGCAATCCCTCATGTATTCTTTACCCTGTATTTTCTTTTTTTTTTCATTCTATCCTTTCTCTAAGTTTATTCTTACTTTTCATACTTAAACTTACTGTATGTTCAATAGTATTGTATTTATTTTTGCATACTTAGTAATTTTCTTTGTAATTTGTGACATTTACTCCTGTTTTTCTCCTCTACTGTTTACTCTTTTACATTGTCTCTTTTTCTGCATTCCTTCTCTAATGCATTTTTTTGCATCATACTTTCTCATTTTCCTGCATTTTGATATTCAGAGCAAGATTCTTTTTAATACTTCTTGATATAAAATACCCCCATCCCCTGTCTATCTGTCTGCTCAACTTTGAGAGCATTTTTCACTTAGGATGATTTTAAATCACTCCAGTTTTCTCTCACTCTTAGCGATTCTCTCTCTCACACAAAAATGTTGTTAGCATTTCAGATTTTGATGGGCAAGGGTGGGATGTCAGTTGATAAAATATGTCCAGGTAACAGTTAAGTCAATGTTATATCATTAAGGTAGAACCCTACATATACCTGGGTCACTTTTAAAACTTGAATAACTGAAAACTGAGTTAAATGAAGACAACAGCACTTATGCTTTTGTTTAGTTTACATTTCATAATTACCAAACAATGATTAACTTATCCATAAGTGGCTATTTTGATGAGATATAGCACCGTTAAAGAACATATCTGGCTGTGTCTTATTTTTGGTCACAATGTCAAGACTCACCCTTTACTTGAAATTCAGTCTACCCTTTGATCATTTATATCTTTGGTAAGGTCCTAGGTCCTCCAGATGAGCATTTTGAATGTTCCCATAAGCCTCAAAATTACTAACAGCATGTGGTTTACATAGTAAATGCCAGTACAATTCCAATGAAATGGTATATGGATATCCTGCTTTATTTCAACATGTAAATGCATGTTTATGATTGTAATGGCTAATCTGAGTAAATAATGTGGTCTCCCTTGGAATATAGGACACCCAAAAATTATATACGGGTGGACTTGAAGCAATTGGATATTAACCATGACCTGGGTTATGTGTCATCATCTTTCCTCAGGTCAGTCCTTAATGACCCAAATGCAGCACTAATTACACTTAGCAGGGCTCGACATGGCAGATTGGCCCGTAGTTGTGACTATCTAATCATGGATAAACAGTATGGGGGGGGGGGGGGGGGGGGGGGGGGGTTACATTCATTGAATTCATAACAGGATCTTTTGAATAAAAAATATAGTTCACAGCAACGTTGAAAAGTCATAAAGGGTAAAGTCGGAAATAACATGGAAATGATATGAAATGTAAAAGTTAGAAAACACTTTTTGTCTCTATGTCAAGCTTAAAGTAGGTAATTGCTATTAAATTGGTCTGACAACCTAAATGCCTGGCGGGACTATCTCATATTGGGTCCAACTTGCCGTGCCTGTTACCTTGGTTGGCTGGGTACTGTTGAGGCCTGCTGAAGATGTGTTAGTGACACTTAACAACACCCTTAACCTGCGCTTGAGCACTGGGTCTACTGGGATTCTTTGGTAATTGCCCCCTTCCCCTATTCCTTTTTAACTTTCTTGCCTGTATTATTATTTTTCATTCCTTTTCTCTCCCACTTTTTTAATCTTTTACTTTTTTTTTCTTTGTTTAGTTCTTTTTTTTTTTTTTGCAGCTTTGGAATTCTCCATTTGTTTACTTATTCTGTATTAAATGTTTTTTTTCATACTCTTTATTTCTATAATTTTTGGTATTCCCTAGCTGTCAGTCTGCCCCTCATTGATTTATACATTTTTCGGAGTTCAACTTTCCCAGGGGCATATGCCAGTAAATTTTGCTGTGGGCTCCTAGATTTTTCAAACTAGGGGCCCAAAATAGTATGTATAATAACCAGCAATCCTGTTTTTTGTCAGTGTCAGACCCTGTTTTCTTATTTTCTTTCTTGAAATCTCTCTCCTGTATGTTTTGATTTCTTCCTTTTGTTGCATCCTCTGCCCTCTGTCTTTTCCCCACACTTCTCTGTGAGTCTCTGTTTCCACTTTTTGATTCTCATTCCCTCTATTCTTAGATTTATTTAATTTCGGCATCCTGCATTATCCCTTTTAATGTACTCTCTATATCTCACACACTACTTCTCTTGAGGCTTCTCTTTTTACTTTATTTATTTTATCTCCCTATTTTATCTGTGACCTTGGAAACTTATCTTATGTATAGCAATCTGTATTAGTGTGAAGATGTCTTGGTAGCAATTATACAATGCTTATTCTGATTTGATATTGGTTTTTGGTACTGTATCGAGTACCCACACTTAAAAACTGGACTGGATGATCTCATGTGAGATCTGCATTACATATTTCAGCAGTGGAACAACTGATATAACCTGCTTGCAGCTTAAGTAGGCATACTCTATTTTCTTCATTTTCATAATGGATATTATTTTCTGACCCCTCTCTCTCCAGATTTATATTGTATTTCAGAATCTTGGGGGCTGACATACATACTTCGGATGGATTTACACCCATTAAACTATATATTTTCTTGACACAATTCTCAACTTTTTTCCTTGAATGTAATCTCTGTAGCGAGGAGCCAGTTATCATACAATCACATAGGAATTTAAAATTTTGTTCCTCACTTTTCCTGCCATAGTGGAGCTATGCCGTGACTAGCCAGTTGTTAGTGGTTGAGGAAACCAGGGTACCCAGCAAAGATCAAAGCATAAACCATGTCATTGGTAAATTTCTCACATGCCCTGGTAGGAATTTGAATGTGGGTTATGGTAAGAGACGGCAATAGTGATAGGAATCGGCTCGGTATTCATGATCGATTATCGGTTGGGTACAACCAATTGATGATCGATCAGAATCGGTTGCCCACGCTTTCATCCCAGCAGCACTTATTAGCTATTTCCGTCGCTTTCTGGTACTATTATTGGCAAAAAACTTCTTTTTTATTTATTTCGATCATAATCAATGCCAAATTCTGGGATCGATTAATCGAAATTAAAACCCTTTCGATCCGATGATCGATTATAATCGATCATTATCACTAGACAACAAGCACAATTACTTAAGGCCCTGTGCGCAGTGATTACAGTGTGTTGCCCAGTGCAACTAACATGTCTACTTTGTAATCAGTGCTGCACTTATCACGGGCCACACTATCCAAACTATATAGTGTACCTATTGGCTGCAAGCAGGGTATATTAGGGGATCCCCTGCTATGACCCATACCCCAGGTCAGGTGGCGAGATATGCTGGTAGCGAGTCCACTTTATGCATTTTAGTCTAATTTATAATATTTGTGTCTCACAGTTCCTGGTGATGATTGAAAACTAGAAACAATAAAACAACAAGAGCGACGCCAATGGTTCAGTAAGGGTTCTAATGTTTTGAGTGGTTAAGGTAGTTTCATTGTGTTTTTTTATTTTCTGCCTCCGAACTTCCTGCACATCATGTAGTATGACTTAGCATCCAAACCCGTGCTGTGCACGGGGGCCTGCTAGTATTAATGATTCAGAGGTTATAATGATGCTGATTGCTGAATAGACTACTTTAGCAGGTTTCGGCCAACGATTCTAAAGAAATGATTAACAACTTCATCTGGTGTCCAAAAACCTTAACGAGACTTCTCGAATAACAGGATTTGGAATATGTTTTTCCAAAAAAGGTCGGTAACTAACTCCAAAATTCAAGTTTGAAATGCAGATGAATTACATACTTGAAACTTTCCCACAACACCAAAGTCTTCAAACATAGCACCCCCTCAATTTGTTAGGGCCGTTCCATTTTAAAGTGTGGTGTGGGAGGAGGAACGGAAGATAATTTTAAATTCGACATCCCCCCCCCCCCTCCTGCCAGAAATCATATGTAATCTAATGTGATAAATTAATTCAGAATTCGGCCCCTCCCCCCTTCAAAAGACCTTCCGTTCCTCCTCCCCCCCCCCCCCCCCCCCCCCCCCCCCCACACACACTTTTAAATGGAACAGCCCTTAGAATGAATGGACATATCCTTTTCTAGCAACACGTATCGAAAAGTGAAGCGCATGAAATGATTTAATTTCATTCCACATCCCGTTTCTATGTTTGACTTCAATTGGATTAATGTGTACTTATGTTCTGGATTTCCTGTATTGAAACTCTCGTCTTGTGTGAATCTTTTCTAAATCTCTTTCACTATATGTATTCGTATACTGTGTTTCTGTGTGTTCTTTGTGCTGGTCAATACAAATGAAGAATAGAGTGAAACGAAAGAATTGTAAACAACTCTGTGCCATGGCGAAAATGTTCAAGGGTTGTACCCAAAAGGTTTTGATCGGGTATAATGGGTCTGTACCTGATAGGATGAGTTCGCATCTACTGCTTTGACTGTGCCTAATATTTTTTATCGAGTAATGGCAGCGAATCTCATAACATTTCTTAACAAATAACAGGTTAACCAATTAATGCTCACAGTGGCCAAAAGCAGCTTTGACAATTTTGATGAAATCACGCAGGCAAAAGTAAGATTTGGAAAATATTTGAAGGAGAAATGTTTGTCAGGACATTACTAACAACTCTATTTCGAATGTTTTGTAAAATCATTCTTGATTCCAAAATTATAGTCAAAAGTATCAGAGATCCAGACGAAAATTTCTGGAGAAACCTTTAAGCATCAATGGGTTAACAATGGAGTCCGTATCTACTGCAGAAATTGTGTATACAATTTGTAACATTTGTATTTCACCATGCCGTTTTGTTTGTTTGCTTATTTTCATTTCATTTGTTTTCATTACATGAATTTGTGGAGTTTGCTTCCTTATTCATAGGTTCAGTTTAATACAATCACAGAACATCTTCAACAACCAATGTCTTAGTGATATGGCCCGTGGAATTCTGTAGAATCGTTGATAGATACTGAATACAACTTATAATTTCGTCATTGTATCTTGTCCTTGTTATTTGTTCTTGGCCTTTGAATAAGTGCTGTATTAACACATTTATTAATATCTTTATGGAATTATCATTATTTTATTTCTCTAGTTCTCATCAGTGTTTCCGTGTGCTACTAATATCCGTTTCACAATGTATAGTCCATGAGCCAGACCCCAAAATTTGAGGATGCGGTACCAATTTGCTGAATAAATCCAACAATGATTTTTGGTTAGCCTGATATCTCAAGTGTCCAAAATCAGTTGATGGACTTCCGGGGCAGTTTGCGAAATACCCTTTTGGCGGCCATCTTTAAAGATGGCCGCCATATTTTCACCAAATTGAATGGAGTCAGGAAATTTTGAATAACTATTCACCAGAATGTCCTAGGAACATGTGAGTTAGCTCAAAATGTGCATAGTAACATTCTGCTTCTGACGATATATGATTTGTTAATTTTTGTTGGGATTATTTGTTAAAAAAATAGAGAAAAACATGAAAAAAATGTGATTTTTCATGTCGTTTTCATGAAGTACTTTAAAAAGTTTTCTATTTACCAATGTTAGAATACATTTAGGCCAACTCTTGTCTTGTTTTAGTGAGCCTGATATCTCAAGTGTCCAAAATCAGCTGATGGACTTCCGGGGCAGTCTGCAAAATACCCTTTTGGCGGCCATCTTTAAAGATGGCCACCATATTTCCCCAAAATGAATGGAGTCAGGAAATATTGAATAACTAGTCACCAGAATGTCCGAGGAACATGTGAGTTGGCTCAAAAAGTTTGTAATAACTTTCTGCTTCTGATGATATATGATTTGTTACCTTTTGTTGGAAATATTTGTTAAAAAAATAGAGAATAACATAAAAAATGTGATTTTTTATGACATTTTCATGACAAGCTCTTAATTTTTTTTTCTATTTATTAATGTTAGAATACATTTAGACCAACACTTGACTTAGGTCATCTGGATTAGATTATAAGGCATCCATAGACAATGATTACATATTTATTTCCACTTTATTGGCTGCTGCTCAGGTTATTTTGAACTTCAAATATATATACATTTTCACATATTTGGGGTTAGGTAACACTGTATCTCAATAACGCACTACTCTGTAATTCTCAATTGATAAGTTCAATTGATTATAGTTACACTTAAATTATAAATTGTGTATATATATATATAGATATAAATAGATATTCATATAGTCATTATGAAAGAATTTTTCGTACAAAACACATGGATCATTTGCTTCGTTTATATTCAAGTTTTGGCACGTTCGCAAAAATGTGTGTATCTATCTATCTATCTATCTATCTATCTATCGATATATATGTATATATGTATATATATATATATATATATATATATATATATATATATATATATATATATATATATATATATATATATATATATATATAGGTAGATAGATAGATATACACACAATTTGTACCAAACTAAATCTAGGTGTAACCTTTAAACATGTTCACTGAGTGTCACCATCACTGTTATCTGAATACTGCCCAACCTCATCATCTTCTTGGGTGTTGGCACAGTCCCGAAATTTGCACGCTGGGGTGCAGCGGAGGCCATTCACTACACACAGGCAGTCTTCATCACAATGTCTAGCGCACTTACAGGACATTAATGCAAGTACAACATCTGGAGCTGGTGCTCCTGTGAGTCAGCATATCCCTATAGTATTCCACCTACTACATCCCACCCATATTGACTTGCTGGACTAGGTATCTTCTATGAATTTTGCAGACCTCTCCTCCAGATTGCTATTTGGTAGTTAGCACGGTATCTGTGCTGTTCCAATGAATCTTTGCAAGGGGGGAGCTGGCCAGATGAAAAGTCACACTTCTTTGAACGGAACATTTCATACCTGAGTGTATTGAATTCCTTGGCAGTTGTATTCAAACAATACATGCTACAAGTGAATGATTGTATGGTATGGAGCATCTCATCTGTAACATGTCAATCCTGCCCTAAAGCCATGAACACCTCTCTGAACTCCTGCTTCTTTCGGATCAAATTGAGAGGCTTGACCTTATCCTGGCCAGCAAAGGAGTTGATGGTGTTGCAAACTGCCTGTATCTATGTGGAGAGTGAGGAGGATAATGAAGACATCCGTGTCTTCAGAAATGATGACAACATTCCGGTAGCTTGACATTAATGTCCTATATGTGCTATAGACGTTGTGATGAAGACTGTCTGTGTGTAGTGAATGGTGTCCACTGCAACCCAATGTGCAAATTGCAGGACTGTTCTAACATTTAAGAAGATGATGAGGTTGAGCAGTATACGGATGACAGTGATACAGTGATAGTGACACTGAGTGAACAAGTTTAAAGGTTACACCTAGATTTAGTATGGAAGGAAGGAAGATTTGGGGTTGACCTCGCTTACAACAGCTTAGGTCATATCGCGACGAGATAGAAACCCGGAACCGGAACAAAATTCCCTTCTCTTAACGAGTAGTTCCATGAGGTCTTTCAGTTTCAGAAGGACCATAGACAGTCCTCCACAACGTCGCACCTTCATAAAGCAACTAGGCCAACCCGCTATTTCGAGGACCCAGCCGAAACTAGAACCTGGGAACACACGCTTCGGAGCCAGGTGTCGTAAACACTAGGCCACGGCGGATACCCCTAGATTTAGTTTGCTATTAACTGTGTGTGTGAATGTGTGTGTATATATATAAATCTCTCTCTCTCTCTCTCTCTCTCTCTCTCTCTCTCTCTCTCTCTCTCTATATATATATATATATATATATATATATATATATATATATATATATATATATATATATATATATATATATATATATATATGGATGGATGGATAGATAGATAGATAGATAGATAGATAGATAGATAGATAGATAGATAGATATATATATATATATATATATATATATATATATATATATATATATGTATATTTGTATATGTGTGTGTATGTACCTTCAGACCCATTGGCAAATGATGAGATTTTTTTAAACAAGGATTAATTGGTATTTGGAATGTCACTGTTTTGGCACTTTACATTCTCCTATCCCAAAATGACGATATTATTAAATATAGGAAATGGAAACAGACAATGATAATACTTAAAATCTTAAAGTATTGGAATTTATAATGTAAGTGTAACTATAATCAAGTGAACTAATCAATTGAGAATGACATAGTAGTACTTCCTTGAGATACAGCGTTACCTTACTCCAAACATGTGAAAATGTATATCTATTTGAAGTTCAAAATAACCTGTGCAGCAGCCAATAATGTGGAAATAGATCTGTAACCATTGTTTATGGATGCCTTATATTCTAGTCCAGATGACCTAAGTCAAGAGTTGGCCTAAATGTATTCTAACATTGATAAATAGAAAAAATTTAAAGTATGTCATGAAAACGACATAAAAAAATCATTTTTTTTCATGTTTTTCTTTATTTCTTTAACAAATAATACCAATTAAAGGTAACAAATCATATATTATCATAAGCAGAAAGTTACTACAAACATTTTGAGCTAACCCAAATGTTTATAGGACATTCTGGTGAATAGTTATACAATATTTCCTGACCCCATTCAATTTGTTGAAAATATGGCGGCCTTCTTGGCCGCTAAAAGGGTATTTTGCAAACAGGCCCGGAGGTCCATCAACTGAATTTGGATACTTGAGATATTAGGCTAACCAAAACAAGACAAGAGTTGGCCTAAATGTACTCTAACATTGATAAATAAAAAACTTTTTAAAGCACATCATGAAAACGACCTAAAAAACAACATTTTTTTCATGTTTTTCTCTATTTTTTTAACAGATAATTCCAACAAAAGATAGCGATTCATATATCATCAGAAGCAGAATGTTATTACAAACATTTTGAACCATCTCACATGTTTATAGGACATTCTGATGAATAGTTATTCAATATTTCCTGACTCCATTCATTTTGGTGAAAATATGGTGGCCATCTTTAAAGATGGCCACCAAAAGGGTATTTTGCAAACTGCCCCGGAAGTCCATCAACTGATTTTGGACACTTGAGATATCAGGCTAACCAAACCAAGACAAGAGTTGGCCTAAATGTATTCTAACATTGATAAATAGAAAACTTTTTAAAGCACATCCTGAAAATGACATAAAAAATCACATTTTTTTCATGTTTTTCTATATATTTTTAACAAATAATTCCAACAAAAGGTAACAAATTATATATCATCAAAAGCAGAATGTTATTACGAACATTTTGAGCCAACTAACATGTTCCTAGGACATTCTGGTGAATAGTTATTTAATATTTCCTGACTCCATTCAATTTGATGAAAATATGGCGGCCATCTTTAAAGATGGCCGCCAAAAGGGTATTTCGCAAACTGCCCCGGAAGTCCATCAACTGATTTTGGACACTTGAGATATCATGCTAACCAAAAATCATTGTTGGATTTATTCAGCAAATTGGTACCGAAATATGGTCTGGCTCATGGACTAGTATTCCAATAGGGATTCTACAGCCGCAACTAGAGAAAATGTTATCGGAAATGTGTGCAGAATATTTGATGTAATAAACACGGCGCCATTTTGGTTCTGAATATCTATACATATATGGAGACATTTATATTTTCATCATTTATTATCTATTTGAAAACTGATTCTAGTTTCTTGGAACCTAACTAAGACAAATGAAGAAACTCTGTGAGAAAAGTTGGTTTGTTGACGATTTTGAACGCCTTGACCATTGTCATGACATTGTGATTGTAACTCATGAATATCATCCCATTAATGCTTAAGAGTAAATCCTCGTGACATTGTCGTCTGGATCTTAGATACTTTTGACAATAACTTGGAAATTAAGATTGATATAACAAAATATCTGAAGGAGAGTTGTTGGTAATGTTCTAATTAACATGTCTCCATCAAATATTTTTCTACTTATGCTTTTGCCTGAGAGATTTCATCAAAATTGGCAGGTTGCTTTTGGTCGCTGTAAGCATTAATGGGTTAATAGCAGTACTAATATATAGGAGACGTGGCGTATGGACCATTAATGATATGACCCACAGAAGGAAAAGCGCTCTAAACAAAGCGTTCAAAAATGTCCTTCGTGAAAATAAGGAACACGTCAACCATTGAGATAGATAACAATACTTTTGTAGGAAATGCTGATGTATATATAGTAGGGGTTATATATTTTTCAATAACTGACTGACCAATGACTTGTTCCGAGTATTTTTCACATTAGGTCACTTGGGGATGGGACCGCCATTTTAAAAGTGTAACTGTTCCGTCACGCGTAGTATAATTATTTAACTATAAGCCAATAATAAGATACGCTTCCGTATTTCTGCTTAAAATCGTTTGTGGCTAACTGAAATAAACCATTCTTCTAAATAAACAATGGAATAAACAGGTCCATACCGGCAAAACTGCGAATTCCCGAGCTGAATTTCAGTCGTCCCCAAAACAGTTCCTGCTAGCGGGTAGAAAAAGATCGCCATCACGTGATTGTAGTTAATTTTATTACTTTTTTTTTTACCATAGGCGATATCAAAAAATCATTTATTGCAGCAAGTTCGTGACATAATTTCACCCCATGAAAAATTCTAGGGAAAACACTGACAACGAATAAACGAATAATTTCCGAGATATATGTAAATTGGCAGCAAAGTTGACATTTTTTATACACCTGTATAACCGACACTGCAATATCCTCGAAAACTCCAACAGGAAGGCCATCCTGATATAACAATAGGAATTGCACTGCTGTGAACTGGCCAGGTATTTGAAAAATATATTATTTACAGTTATACAACAAGGCGAGCGCTGAAACCGCAGATCAAAATATGGCGAACTCGTAAAATGTATATGAATGGTACCCGTAACGCAAGTATGTCTCAGATGGTAGCGAAAATTGTACGACAAATCATGATTTATAAGCTTTCCTGTGTATTGATTGAGTTTTATATTTATTCGTATTATTGTTCAAGTTGTATGTGTATTGTTTTTCTTTTAACGTATTGATGTAAAATATATCAGTATGATCTTGTTCCTTGTTAGCAGACATTTAACATACAGTACAATACAATATGATTCCTTTAATTATTGCTCAGAAAGATATGTGCACATTCCCCGCCAGAATCAAACGCTCGTAAAAGACCATCTACATTCGCCAAAACGTTGCTACACTTTTCATTTAATTTCTTAACCCCTGTGCTGCTGGTGGCTTAAGTTTGGTCAATATAAAATGATGCAAAACAAAGTAAACAATGACTAAACCCCTGGCACATGGATACTCATCTGAGAGTACTCGGCGAGAGCTATCGGATGAATACACATATGGCAGGGTTTAGATGTTTTCAAAAACCGTTGCGCCATTGTGCTTTGGACGAATGTAGCCTCAGCATTTAATTGGAATGGTTATATCGTTAAGATACGTGCACATCCACCGCCATACATAATGCCTAAACAGCATTAAAATCTCGTAAAAGAGTATCTACATTCACCTGTAACTTAGCTCAGAAGGCCTACTTGTGAAATACAATAAATAAATATTTTCTTTCAATGAAGACAGGAGCAAAAATGCCAATTGCCTCAAATTATACTTTTCATGACATTTAATTTCTTAGTACCTATGTTATAAGGTATAAAGGAAATAAACCGTGTGACTTTGTGCTCCTGACAATAAAAACATCTAACACGAAGTAGTTGTTTATTCATCTAAGATAATAAAAGAGGGAAAATAACACAATATGTGTACGTCTATATAAAAAAGACTTTCAAATCGTCCACCGTATTTTTTGCGAATACGAATACGAACTTTATTACTCTCTAACCGCCTTTTGCGGTACATAGAAAGAAACAATAGTATCTTCATCCTCATCATCATCATCAGTATTACTATCATTATTATTATTATTATTATTGTTATTACATGTATTATTATGACTATTATTATTATTATTATTATTATTATTATTATTATTATTATCATCACCATCACCATCATTATTATTATTATTATTATTATTATCATCATCATCATCATCATTATCATTATTATTATTATTATTATTATTATTATTATTATTATTATTATTATCATCATCATCATCATCATTATCATTATTATTATTATTATTATTATTATTATTATTATTATTATTATTATTATTATTATTATTATTGTTATTAACAAAGATGCCACCTACCGGCAGATGGTTGTTCTCCTCATCAGTCATGATCTACGATAGTCACTACTCCGAAATCCAAAGTGAAATGTCCACGGCGGACGAAAACATTTCCCAAGCCGGCAGGGCTCTTCCCAGCATGTATATATACAGCGTCTTCCACAAATAGGTGCGTTACTTTAGCCTCTCTGGTCTTTCAGATGTCATTTGAAATAAATATCTTATCGCAGATCCTTTATTTTATCCATAAATGATATGTGATAAACAATCCGTAGTGAAATGTCCACAGGTACGAGAATTCCCGACGGCATAGCTCTTCCCAGTTCGTATATGTACGTAAAGCGTCTTACACAAACAGGTGCGTAACTTCAACCTGTCGAGCTCTGGTCTTTCAGGTCTATTTGTACGAATATCTTATTCCAGATCCTTGATTTTATCCATAAATGATATATGATGAACTGACCTACCCACAATGCTAGCACAGATTTTTTCTATCCGTACATTAATCCGGTAATTGGTGGCATTCGTACAGTTAGACGTGTCCTATATGAAATACAATGGCTATGCTGTCGTAGGCTACTACCAAATCTTGGATCACTATACGAATACAAATACCTGTACGTGATGCGAGTCTGGCAGTAACGGAAAATTAAGGGAGCTCGGGACCTTCGCACCTTTAAATAGGGTGTTTTTGTGTGTGTTTTTGGTATGTGAAAGCTGAAAGGGTTTGCTACTTATTCTTTTAAACTGTATTGTATTGTATGTTTATTGACTATAATAAATCGTACAAAATCATAGCAGATACAATCATAATATGTATTAGAGAATACAGTAAATTAAGTTACAATATAAACATGAATTTGAATTAAACAAAGGTAATAGTGGAAATATTCAGACGCCGGGAGCATTGAACACAAGTGTTTATACTAGAACTCTCATCTAGAACTACAAATGACAAAAAATGACTTTTTAAAGAGATTCCTACTAGAAGGCGACAAGGACTTCGATCAGCCCTAGTTTGGAATTGCTCAAATGAGGATTGTGATGGAAAGCGAACAGACTCTCCTAGTAGTGGCAAAAATGGACGATTGTAAGCTATAAACTGACAATGAGTTCTAGCAGGATACCCGTGTGGAAATGGACATACTGCTCCTGAAAAGTTCTGTGCAGATATGGTTCTGCCGCCTCCAGTTACCCCAAAAAGTTTCAAGAAACATGAGGTATCTGCTAGTATTCCGTATACCTCTTTATTAGATAAAGAAAACAATGTAGAGAAAACCTAATCAAACCCTACATGCCTGTGTCTTCCCAAATACCCTTCATTATTTTAGTTTTATCGCAGTGATCAGATCTAATTTCAGAAAGAAACTCTCCAATACTAATAAATTTAGTTTAATTTACCCCTTATTTTCAAAGTTATTTTCATAATTACTCAATTTCAACTATCATATTCAATACATTTACAATTTTACTTCAGAGTACTTGTAATAGAATGGATTCACCTCTAGACAGCCAATTAGCAATTAGCAGTCTGTTACAGCTTGTTATCTTTCCTTATCAGTTGGGGGAGGAGCACTCACCAGAGGGGCAGGATGTTCCACTAGAAAGCTCCAAATAGTCTCTAAAATTCGTTTTTATACCAGTAATTCAGGTGCCAAGTAAACTATTGAATATTCAAACTATTCTACCAATACAAGGAAATCATATTCGTATTCGAAAATAACCCCAACAGTTTGATAAGGGAGCGGAAAATCATATACGGCTGTTGGAAATGCGGGGCTGCATTTAACAGCTCTTAAGACAGCTTTCTGAAATCACCATACTTCATTCAATAATGAATGATTAAAAGCAAAGTGATTTTTTACTTTTTTGTTATCTGCTCTAGATATTTCTTGATACGACTTAAAAAATGATGAAAAGTGAAATTATACAAAAAACATTGATCATGACTTTAACTTGCTCTAAAATTCTTTCGGAACAAAATTCAATAAAAAAAAATATACCAAGAAATCCTAATCTTTGCATTTCGGTCCCACCCGGGGATATTGTACAGATGTCACACAATAAGATTGGAATATTTGCAGATTTGACGTCTACAAAGTCGCAGCTTTCATAAAATGTATAGCTTATTGGGGTTTTCTAGTACATTGACCAAAGTATTGGTCAATCTTTACATGCCGTGGAAGTCTAACTGAAAGAACGAAGGTCCCGAGCCCCCTTAATAGAAGGCATGTGTTGGCTAGCGGTAGTACAATAATATAGTGAAACCTGTGACTAGAACTCAGACTAACCTATATTTGTCGGCAGACCACCGTGTGACGTGATTTGCTATCAGCTGGCATAGTTGGAAATAGTTATTTCCAAGAAATTGCAAAATTGCAGAAATTGTAGATAACAAAAAAAATTGTAAGCGGCGGTAATAAAATAGTTTTTACTTTCGCGTAAAGGTGGCGCATTTAGTCAGAAAAGCTCAAGAATTGTACTAGTAAGGAAAATGAATGGACTTGTAGTTCGTTCACTCGCGAATGGTCTCTTGATCTAAGATACAATACATGGAAGCTTTTTCACGAAAGGTAGAATTGCATGCCAACTCTTAATGGATTTTCAGATTATATTTGAACGGGCATTTACTTTTCTTACTTTACATAACTACGGTCTGAGATAAATAAAAACAAATTTTCTCCATTTTAACTACGGTGCAGTAAGGTAGGAAGCTAATCCAAGCCACATCTCTTTACAGGACATGTCTGCTCGCGCATTCTCATTAATCGTATCAGGCAGAAAGTCAGATACGGGGGAGACGAAGCAGGGGGTTAATCATCATACGATCACATTAGGACAAGTGCGCAGTGTGACTGGTACGGCTGATGTTCAGTCCTTGCAGTGTAATGAGTGCTGCACTCAGGTCATTAAGGACGAGGTTGGAGAAAATAAAGCATGCCTATTTGTTGCAAGCAGGGTATATCAGTTGATCCCTTGCTGTTTATCGTAACGTGATCACGAGCGAGACCTGCCTGCTTCCAATTAATCCGGCAGGATCAAAATCTAATATATTAGAATATATAGAATTATAGATAGCAGTTAATTGGGTCTAGATATAACATAATTGGGTCTAAACATAACATAATTGGTTCTAAATATAACACACATGTCAAATTAAATGTTGATTATTTTAGAAAGATATTAGATGAATATTCTTTAAGATATGTTAAGGACATTTATTTTCAATATCAAAATTTACAACATACATGGATTATCACTTATCACTTTATTAACAACAACCCATCCCTATATTTTGAGAGGTGCCGACTCTTAAAGAACATCGGCAGCTTAACCCTTCCAATGCTGAGGCTACTTTCAGCCAACTCACGTGGACACTGAATTTTTTGAGAAACCATCTAAACCTTGTCATGTTGGTATTTACTATATAGCTCTCGCTGTATACTCTCAGATGAGTACCAATGTGCCGTGGTTATAATCACTTTTCAGTTTTTTTTTTGCATCATTTTGTATTGGCCAAATTAGCCACCAGCAGTACAAGGGTTACTTAGTGCAATGCGTGCATAGAGCAGGTACTTAGCCAGAAGTTTCATAACAGGGTGTCTAAATTAGGATTTCAAGAATTTAGGGTGTCCGAAATTCCTGACTGAAAAAGTAAAAATCATTACACTGATTATGTACATTAACAAATAAAGTACGTATATGCTTAATTCTTCAAGAAATGTCTTTGTTAATATTTTGAAGTTAAACTTTTTAGAAATTGAATTTGGAATTAGTATTTATAAAAAACACATACCAAAATCTAGGGTGTCTTTTTTACCTAAAATCAGGTATTTTTTAAAAGACACCCAGACACCCTACTGGCTAAGACCCTGGCCTAGATAATGGAGCCTCAAGAATGCTGATCCTGAAACTGACCCTCGTATAGAAACTCTGTTCCACCTTAGATGAATAAATTAAAGAATGGATATTTAGCGGGCGACCAATTAATTACCTTATGTGCTATAGTAAATACCTGGCTATCCCACAGGTCTCGAATCTAGCCTCAGTGTGACGCTACTAGGAGACAAAGACCAATTAGGGCTCTAGTATCGTTTACATTACAGAGAAACTTGCTCGCCAACATGCACAGAACGCGACTTTTGGGATATTTGCTACAGCAAACTTTTTTCTTTTTTTTTAATTAAAAAAAAGGGTTCGCCTCCCTTTTTGTAGGGAGGCTCAGACATGTAAGAAGGAGAGCTTTTTGTAAATGCAGACGACACAGATAGCATGAACGATGATATGATATGAATATGATACTCTTCAAAGTAATCTCTCCCTTTTTGGGGGACAGACAATAAAGAGTAAGAAATGAAGGTTTTCGGTGGTTGCCCCAGTTTATAGAGGAATCGAACCCCTACTCGCCCCGGCCTAGGATTGAAATCTGGACCCTATGCCTCCCAGCCCTCAGGCCGGCAATCTTGCCACTGTACCATTGAGTCGCAGCCAGCTTGTTCAGGTTGACCGGCTGGTTTCATATCCACTTGTTTTTATTCCTTTAAGGTCCCTCCAGCTCTGATCATGTTTGTGTCGTATTTCTCACATCGAGGGACTACCTCAAAAGCAGAGTGTGCTAAGACATTGCGCACAGGGTGTTAGCTGTTTCTTACAACTGCCTTAGGTGCCGTGTTCGATTACGGCTAAGAGCGTGTGAGAGAGATTTAAGTTACTTTGGGTAAGCCGGTACTTTTCCCTGGGTCGGACGGTTTCATCCATATTTGATTGGAAAGATTTCTTTGAATGACAAAAATGCCGATAATCAAAAATTCCTATCCGAAGTCTTATCAGAAATCATATCAAATCCTCAAAATAAGTTTTAAATGAATCCGCAATATATCAAAAAATGAATTGGAAATGTTTTTTCTTATACGAAGTAGTTCACATCTCGAAGAACAACACTGACAACGAATAATTTCTGATGTATGTGTAAATTTGCAGCAAAGATGACGCTTTTATCGGCATTGCAATGTCCTCGAAAACTTGTATAGGAAGGCCATCCTGATGAAACCGTATTAATTGTATTTATTGCTGTGAACTGGCCAGGCATTTGAAAAATATATAATTAACAGGTATACAGCAAGGTGAGCGCTGAAACAGCAGATCAGAATATGCGAATATGGATAACTTATAAAATACATATGAATGGTACCCATTACGCTTGTCTCAGATAGTAACGAACATTGTCAGCAATAATCATTGAATTTTTATAGGACCAGATTTAATGTAGGAATACTACCAACGGATCACTATTCACATACTACTGCCTGTGATGAACTTTGATTTAGCCAGTAGTTTTCCCCGGGTTGTACGGTTTCATACATCTGATTTGAAATATATAGAGCGATAATCAAAACTTCCTATACAAAATCATTTCATAAGCTAGCACTGGAATCCTCCAAATGAGTATAAAATGAGTCCGCAATATATCACTAAATGAACTTGGAAATGTGTTGTCTTATACGAGGTGTAGTTCTCATCTCGGAGTTGTTCACCTTTTGGCAGTTTCAAAAATGTGTTTAAGCCATTAATGCTCATTGCAGCCTAAGGTATCTTGACAATATTGATGATATTCCACAGGAGAGAACACAACTATAAAAAAAAAATGAAGGAGAATTTTTAATCAGAGCTCTACAAACAACTCTCCTTGAAATATTTCGTATAAGTATACTCATTTCTAAAGTTGTTGCCAAAAGTATTTAAGATCCATATCCAGACGACATCAAAACTACGTTCAGTTGCGAGGTCATTCATACAATCATGTATAGTCTTATCCATGCCTAGAAAACTGGGTGGCAATATGGCGTATGGTCCGAGGTCGTGTAACATGCCTGGGCTGCCAACGCATTTAGTGCAGGAATTAAATGTCGGCACTGTATGTTGTCAGGTGATTGTTTTACTTATGTACCGTTTTACATGCGGTACGATGTCGGCTATGTTGATATGTCTCTGGCTCTGTGCCTTAAACAGGTTCCATGGTTTCCACACGTGCTGCCAATGGTGGACAGTGAATGCCCAGCGCGACTGAAGATTCTTAAAGCCGACCTTTCTGTACTGGGCGCATACTTCTTCCTGCTTCCGCGATAGGGCGCCTTCTCGGCACTTCCGCTGAAATAGTGGTATTTTTGCAGGAGAGACTGCCATCATGAAGTATTCGGGATGCGAAAGAAGAACAAAATTTTCATCCCCGCCATTTTTATGCTCACTTTGATACATTTGATAGTTTATATTCACATAGTGTGGGCCCGATCTGTCCATTGCGCTATGTAGCTGAGAGAAAAGTTTGGTATTTTTGATCAATTTGGTAAAGAAGTCGTGTTGGGGACTACATGCAAGAAAGGCGTTACAAACGAGCGCATCCGTGTTCGTATCCAGAATCGGATGGGCTCGCGGTTCCTGACTCAAAACGCACGGATACTTGTAAAATAAGGGTTCTAAAGAGTTTATACTTTCCATGTCCAAATCTGCATAAACTCCCCCAAACTGGTGAAGTATGAAATATCTCACTATATCCACCCGTTCAATGTCGATTGGGTAGTTATCATACAACTCCAGATAGGACGGATACAAATCAACCATGAACGCCCGAGCGTCCGCATCAGTCCAGAACCAGTATTCCCAATCCGGATGCTTTGATGTCCATGATGTTATCCAGGGAGCGTACTTTATTGGGATACGGTCGTCTTTCCAAGTTTGGTGGATGATTTTGGGTATTTTCAACTTCCCGGTTTTGGGTAGATGCATAATGTCTCGCAGCCAAACGGGACCCGTTTCATCGCGCGTTTCCCGGACATATGTGAACCCTGATCCGGAGTCGAACCCCCAGGACCAGACGAAGATCACGATGAAGACGACGGCAATGATGACTGCAGATCCACAGATTTGGCGACGACGGTTGCATAATTTACATATTGGCAATAGAGATATCTGTCGCAAAGACCTGAAAGGATAAAGCGAAAATTATATTCATATATTCTAGTGCATGACTTTTTTTTAGAATTAGATTAAGGAGCCACAATATACAAATATTGCATCCCTGTGGGGTGTACACCAGGAATAACTCGACAATCCTCTCGAGGGCAAGTTATTCCTGGTGTACACACCACAGGGATGTCATATTTGTTGTATCATACCGAACAGAATGCAAAACAAAAAAGGGAAAAAAATAACATACACCAGAGATTTTGGATAGATACTCGTCGTCTGTCTTGTTGGCCTAGTTTCACCAGTAGGTCACTCGGCAAACTCTGTGGGTGTTCGCGGGTATTCGGGCTAGCGTGTGTTGATCAATTAACACACGTTGTTGCTGTGTGTTATTAAATTGAATAACACCCGCTATTAGGACTACAGCCTGTCGCTAAGGAGTGAGTATAACATGACGATCAATCTCTGGCCCTTGACCAACCAGAATCAAGAATCTCAAAGTGAGGTATAATAATCATAACTGACCAATAGAGTGGAGAAATGCGATGGTGCAGTTGAAGAAAATGTCAACTTATATTCTTTTATCACCCACATGAACCAATAAAGAGTAGGCCAACCAAATCCACTTTTGTACAAAACTGAAATACGTATTTTTGTTACTAGTAGTTGAACCATTTAGAAACTTTCTCGCAAACTAGTAAAGCGCCATGACTGGGCCACAGGTGTCAGCCACACTGGCACAGTCAGAAAAAATAAAGGGAAAACGAAAAATATTGTGTTTTGTCTGGTTTCTAATCATACCCCCTATTATCCCTTATGTTTTTATAGAAGGGATAATAGCTAGGGGTTGTGATAAGAAACCAGACAAAATACGATATTTTTCATTTTTCATTCATCTTTTCAGACTGTTACTGGCCAAACAGGAAATATAAGATTGTGCAAGCAGATAAGGAAAAAATCGTCTACGTCTATTTAATGTTCTTTAATCGTATTCGATTGCATTTTAGTACATTATGCATCGTTTTCCTGTCTTTCGTGATCGTACTGAATGGGGTCATCGAATTGTATCGAAACAGGGCGAGGTAACGGTCTAAGTAACTCATATTACTTGGAAGTTGGTATGGAAATCATAAGGTGGAAACATAGAAATCATACATGCTAAAGGTTCAGATCAAAGAAAAGATCGACACACCCCTTACCCCACGTCATAGATGTTATACTTGTCTTCCATTATCTGTTCCAGCTTTACTATACTCAGTTCTAGACTAGGTGCCTATTCCCTAAATGGTTTGACATTCCGTTCTGTGTTGACCAAGCAGTGCAGCGCAGTGCCAGGTATGGTAGATAGATAGCACCACCGGATCCTATAGCTAAGTTTACTCATACTCAGACTGAGTCCTCAATTCACCTGGTGAGACAAATGTGAACTAATTTGGCCGTCTTGACCATTTGATGCCCGCGGCTAACAGAAAAAATCATAAGGCAGCGTGGAAATCTTGGCTAACTCAGTTTTATAGAAATAACAAAATAGTGATAAATGGGTACGTTCCTATAGGACGGTAAATGGAGAATCACGGGATAAATACGTCTCAAGGCAAGGGGACAGTGATGCATATGTTAACCCCGTGGCATCGCGATGCGAAGCCGAACAGTTTCCTCCACGTATCACAGTGCAAGAAGTGTGTTTGAGCGCACTTACGCAAACCCTTAAAACACCCTCATGGTTTAGGCAGCTTTGACGACGAATATTCAAAATGTAGCCTAGTCTCATGTCTAGCAATTCTAAAACTAATTTATTTCACATTAAAACTATACCAACTGAAAACTCTATCTATTCTGATTTAATTCCTAAATTCTTTACCAGGGGCCCATATTGAGATCTTTCCAGTTGATTAGTTATTTTAAACTGACCCGCCAGTGACAACCCTTGGTGCCACCTATCACCATTAATAGGAATTAACACCTGCACATCATAGGCAAATGATAAGCGGCATGAACAGAGAAAAGCATTATTTCATGACGGCATCGATTAGGAGCTAGTTTATTCCAAGAGGTGTGATACAGTTTCCAGGATACTGCTAAGCCTAGCTACTAGGCGTAACTGTGTTTTACTTCATCATATTTAATTCATGCCTGCACCTATATTGCACTGCATTGGCATCAACATATGGCCTGGGAGGCAGGCTCGGGTATGCCATACAGCCTACAATATTTTCTTAGATAAATAAAAATAAGTGGATATGAAACCAGCCGGTCACCCTGAACAGGTTAGCCTCAACCAGTGTCAACTAATAGCCCAAAATCTGTGCACTGCACATGCTCAGTTGATGCTGGCGATCACGTTTCTCTTTAATGTAAATGATACCAGAGCCCTGATTGGTCCTTGTTCCCTAGTGACCCCATGCTGATGGTACAGTGCCAGGTACAGCCCCCATATGATTGGACACCATGTTTATCTCCCGTAGTTCATAGTGTGAACCACTATTAATCGGTGGTTACAACTCTATGAAGCAATCCACGTGACTTGCCAGTGGTTCAAACCAGGGGTAAAAAAGCTCGCCTACGGTATACGACTTTGGTTCGAACCAGATCACGTGCCTGTGGCGTTTCTGGTTGGAACCAGGTTCGCCAAAACAAGCCCCATGTGTTCGTGTCGACTCTAACTCGCAATGCCTACTGTTATACATACCGCAGCTTCTTTAGGGCCAAGCTAACACACGACATTCGCTGTAACACCATCATAAGGGCCACATCATACTTACATGATAATGATGATGTTCCTAATACACTGGCGACTCGCAGCTGAGCCACTCACTGCAGCAGCCGAATGGTGCCCGGGCGGAAGGTTCTATATACTTCCCGCCTGCGGTTAGGAGTAACTGGAGCATCACGGCTTATGCCGCAGTATCAGCATCGGCCGCCTAACAGTTCAAACAGATAGGCGGACTCCGACACCCTAACAACTGGTTTCGGCGACGATAGAGCAAATACAGACTAGTAGCATCACGGCTGTGCTAACTGTCTCTTTCCTTAGTCTACGTCACTGATTTAGATTTCAGTCCATGTTTAGTTCTCTATTTGTCCTGAAGGGGAACCCACTTACGAAAACAGAAAAATATATGAAAGCCTAGATTCTAGGCTAGACTGGTACCAGTCTGAATGGGCAGGTGCTCTGCCTTGCTCACTACTACCAATGCTTGGTCTGTTTACATATCCCATAGCCTGGTTCTCAGGCTGTATTAGGTATAATGCCCCCACCGCTATAAACTAAGTAGGTTTGATGCCTCTCTCAAACTGTAGATGGCAGCACTCTGTTCATGTGTTGCAGTTGATAATAGAGACTACAGTCATGGATATAAATAGAACGGTGCTAAAGGGGCGACGCCATACAGCTCTATGACTACAGTGCAAGTGTGTCCCCCCTGAGGATTTATTCAGAACTAATCCTGGAGTGAAACCACCTCAGGTTAGATCAGTGAAAGAGCCAGATATCACAGACTTGTAGCAAGTCTACATATCCCAGAGAAATGAGCTTATTATGGCGAGTAGGCTATCCTTGGACTAAGAAAAGAATGGATATGTAGCGAGAGACCAATAACTATATGCCCTTAGCCTATAGTTACATGCTGGCCTCACGCCAGGACTGCCAGATAAGGCAGCAGCGCGATGTCACGATGAATTTTGAAAAATATTTTTCAATGTTCATGAATCATTTTTTCAAGATTCACAATTCATTTTTTCAGTATTTATTGGTCAAGGTATTTATAAAAAGTGAAAACTACGATGGTGCAGGTGTGAACAGCATTTCTCTTTAAAATTCCACTGTTTTTCCAAAAACAGCAGATTTTTTCAATATTTTGTTGCGTATTTTATTATTTTTCTGCTGTTTTTCCAAAAACAGCAGGATTCTTTTCACATCTATTTTGTCGCCTATCTTTCTGCTTTTTTTGGAAATCGGTGGAATTTCTTTTCTGTCGTTCACACATGCACCATCGTAGAGAAATGAATTATGGATATGGAAGATTCATTTATGTATACTGGATTATAACCTCGAATTCCCAATATTCATAATTCATTTTCAATGATTGTTCAATATACATAGTGATATTTCAGTATCAAAAAAATATTACGAATACAGGCGATCTTGGATATGACGGACCACTGTACGACGGATTTATGTCTATGACGGACGATATGCTTGGTCCTAGTCCCATGCATATCAAGTATGTGTCATATGTATATGACGGATTTTGCATATGACGAACCAATTTTCCTGTCCTATTGAGTCCGTCATATCCAAGTTCGCCTCTATTAGAAAATATCTAAGAATACTGAAAAATAAGTATGGATAAAACAATTAAAACAAATAATGAATATTGAGAAATATTTTTCAATATTCGTAAATAGGGATCAAAATATTTCTGTTTGCCATAGTGCGCTTGAGAGTACCGGTGTAACGAATAAACCAATGAATGGTCAGATGGTATGCGGCTAAGAACTGTATCAAAATCTTCTTGCGACTCAGTCACGTTGGTTTTGTGTTGCTGCGTTTTTTTGTTTTTCTTTGCTGTCGCAATATCAAAATCGCGAAAATCTCCGTATGATATCCTTTCGTTAGTACTGTTGTTCACTTGGTATACCACCGGGGTGGGGGGCACTCAGGTACAGAGGGGGGCCGCACCCGCGTTACGTATTTCGCGGAAGAAGGGGTCTCTTTTTAAGACCCCCGCACGTGCGCGATTTTGTAAAAGAAGGGTACGAAGTATGGGGGTCAAAATCCGCTTACAATCCACGAAATATACGCGGCTCTGACGCCGAGTGACTCCCGAAGTGACTGGGCTTCCGAGTCTCAGTTTGCTGCCGCCACTTGCTGCCGCTAAACACGCAGAGGATTATAACATCTTAAGGTAGAACCCTACCCGATACCCGGGTCATTTTTAGAACTTAAATATCTGAAAACTGAGTTAAATGTAGACAACGTCACTTATGCTATTGTATAGCTTACATCTCATAGTTACTGAATAATGATACACTTATCAATAATTTGCTATTTTGAGTTGATATGGCACTCTTTACGCACATATCTGCCTGTGTTTATTTTTTTGGCAAAATGTCAAGACTCACCCTTTACTTGAAAACCAAACTCTACCATTTGATCATTCATGTCTTTGGTAAGGTGCAAGGTCCTACCTAAACCGGGAATATGCACGATGAGTATGTTAAAAACATTGTTGAATGTTCCCATTTGCCTCAAGATTACTAACAGCACGTGGTTTACACAGTTCATGCTGATTTTCAGGTCCTGTCATAATAAGAGGTACTTATGACATGACCTTGCACCTAGAGTGGATTCATATCTGTCATATTCTAAAACAATGGCTTCGAAAACCGTATCGTTATTCACTTTCAGCCAAAAAATGAGATGAAAATCTTGGTCAAAATGGACTATCTCGAAGGAATCTTCATGGTCGAAGGAGACACCCATGTTGTTTGGGTCCAATTTAGAACGGAGGGCCCGAAGGGACCCGCCCTTTGTCCTCGTGGTCGTAGCACAATACAAAGTTGCTAGGTCGAGATTCGTGGCGGGTGACCACTCCTCATGTGCAATCTTTTGTTTTGATATCCATGCTTAGGGGCTAGCCAAAGACACCACCTAGTGGTGAAAATCTTGGTGTACTAGACTATCACCTTAAGTTAAAATATGTTCCCGTTCATCAAATGTCAGTGTTTTGATAATAGAAGGAGTGTTTATTTAGTGGATAAAGTCAGCGTTTTTATTAAAATAAGGGTGCTTTTTTGGCCAAAAATCAGTGCTTAAGGGGTATTTTTAAATTTTGATAACGAGCGTATGCGCCCCCCTAAATACCTAAGTGCCCCCCCCCCCCCCGGGGGTATGCCACATTTAAGTGAGATGAATCAGTGACTACGACGAAACGGAATCTAAACATATTTTCCTGGGAAAACCACGCCTACTTGGACAATCTTAGAAATGAAAATAAAGCTGGTATTACGGCTAGACGACAATGGTTTGCACTCCCTACAAGTGGCCGGAATCTCCTTAGTCTTGGCGGTGTTCCATCCGTATTTGTCTAGACGATGTGTTTGCACCACGGCTATCTGTCTGCCGTGTGGAGTTGGCTGGTCACGATTGGACCGACGCTCACACAAAAATAAACATTGGTGTGTGAGAAAATGATAATGATGCCCCGATAGTGTTACTTTTACTTAACGGCAGGAATATACCGACCATATGGATGATTCGAGTCCCTTATCAAAATTCAAATTCATTGTAGGTGGGGTCTTTTTGAAAAGGTTAATCATTGGTGGGGGTCTGCAAAGTGGAACCTCCAGACATAGAAGACACCTCCAGCAATGCCCCAGACAAAAAAATTCAATTGTTACTTTTGTGACTGACAGCAATTTCGTTTTTCTACACAAAATCACCTTCCAAGACGGTGGCTGATGTGTGAACTAACCTTTCTAACACAATAGACAGACTGACTATTAACATAGTTGGTATAAGGATTTGAAGAAGTGAACTCTTCCAATGCTAAGGCTTCATTCGTTCAAAGAACAAGGACGCAAATATATTTGGAAACTATCAAAACCATGTCATGTTTGTATTCATTGGCTAGCACTCGCTGCCAGGGTTTCGGTTATTTTTCAGTTTTTTTGCATCAGTTTCTATTGGTCAAATTAGATACGATCAGCATAAATGGTTACCTCTGTACGGGCAGAGTTTTTTATGAATGCTGTTTTGGACAGGTATTTTAAAAAACCCTGGCTACATAAGACGCTGCTTGTTATGGTTATTCATTTAACCTTAATCCTCGGCTTGCTATGCAACAGGTCAAAGGGGCAAGGGATGAAATAATCCTTTTCTCAAATATTGGCAATAGAGCCATAGATTATACAAAGCCATAACTCATTAAAGATAAGACATGACCTGTGCATGTAGTATTTGCGAATGCCCACAGGCAAGATGAGTAAACATGATTTCTGAGTTAGGTTTAAGGGCAAATGCACCATCAGAATGATTTAGGTTCAAAGGGTGCTTATACATGCCACCTTTCAAATAAGACCTCCCCCGAACCTGTCCTCCCCAGCACTACTCAGTTATAGCTTACAGCACTGAGCAGTGACCATGTAACAGCCCAGAGGCAGTGAGAAGCTGTTTCTGTGGCTCCAAAGTGGTCCTGGTTCACGGCAGTGAGCCGGGACCAAATCCAGACTCAGGCTCCTATAAAGCCGGGACCAAATCCAGGCTCAGCAACCATTAGAAAACATGATTTTCGTGTCATTTTCACAGATTTGTTTTAATTTTTTTATCACTCAAACTCGCTATAATAGCCATTAAGATCCGCCACTGAGCATTGGTGCAGATTTATAGCCTCGCCGTGGGTGTTTGTTGCAAAGCTTCGGACTTGGCGGCCTCAGCTTTTGCAACAAACACCTACATCTCGGCTATAAATCTGCACCAATGCTCAGCGGCGGATCTTAATCACTATATTATAGCGCATAGCTATGAAAATACCTGGGCTTGGAAAACACACTATGCTCAGTGAGAAGCTGTTTCTGTGGTTCAAAGTGGTCCCGGTTCACAGCAGTGAGCCGGTACCATTTAAATCCCGGCTCACTGCACTGAGCCGACCTCAAATCCCAGCTCAGCAACCATTATAAAAGATGATTTTTGTGTCATTTCCACAGTTGTGGGATAATTTTTTATCACTCAAATGCGCTGTAATAGCCATTTAGACCCACCACTGAGCATTGGTGCAGATTTAAAGCCTCGCCGAGGGTGATTGTTGCAAAGCTTCGGCCTTGGCCAGCATGTTGGGTCTTTCAGATATACTCAGCTGCTATATGTCAGTTTTATGGCTCTGGTGGGATTTTTGTGCCAAAAATGAATTTGCTTGGCTTACTGTCAATTCTAGAGGTGCTGATTTAGCAAATAGAAAGAATGATGAGGTACTGTTTTATTCAAGTGTGTCTCTTACGGCCACATTGAATTAATAAAATGGCTGCCATGTCTGTAATACTTTTATACTTTTTATTTATTTCATGCTATTTATTGTGGCTAGAAAATTGAATCTTGCTAACCAAATATACGCATGCATGTATGCATCAAAGTCATTTAACCCTTCCAATGCTGAGGCTACTTTTGTCCAAAGCACAAGGACTCAAAGATAACTGAAAATCATCTAAACCCTGTCATCTTCATGACAGGAAATGGTCACATAGAACTTTTTAAAGTCACTAGTTACAACTTTCAACCCTCAAGAGCACGCTAAAACTCCAATATTAGGCTGCACGCCGGAGTTGTGCTGGCGCCGGCTATACTACACAAGTGTAGTCTAGGCGACGGTAGGCAGTGTGCACATTTCCTGTAATGTTGGTATTCATTGGAAAGCTCTCCATGAGTACCTTCAGATGAGTAACCATGTGCCAGGTTTACAGTCGTTTTTCAGTTTCTTTGCATCAGTTTGTATTGGCCAAATTCCCCATCAGCGGCGTAAGGGTTAAAGAAGTACCTGGCTTGCAAAAGTTTGTCAATTGGCTTTAAGAATGTAGTACTCGAGACCAAAATTTCATAAGAATGTCAAACATGAATAACAAGGTACTAGATTTTGGTATAATCCCCGTCATAATTTGGCATTAGACCTTTGTGGGGAAAATTATACTTTGGACTCACAAGGGATAACAATGGATCTATTGTTGTGACTAGATGAATAAACAAACAAAATCACCAATTCATTGTTTAACTTCCACATTCAACGATTTCCTTTTATTCAGTGAAAATAGTATACATTTTCAGAGGTGATAATAACTTTATTCTGTAAAATATATCTCAGCAAAAGCTTATGACATGACACTCAAATTGGGCAGCATCTTAGCATGAAACATAAGTTAACCCTCACTTAACCCAAAAATCCTTAAAGAGTTCCTACAGAATTGTCATCTGTATCTAGAACATTTTTGTCAATTACTAAGAAATTAAAGGGATAGCAAACCCCAAAACCATTACCTACCCTAAATTAATGGAAGGGCTTGTTTCAAGGTTTGAAAATCAACCCTCATCTGGAATGAAGTGCTCAATTGTTATTGGCTAATTGCAATTCAAACATTTTGAAGCTTGAAACAGGCTCTTTCAATTGGGTCAATAATATTTTGGGGGGTTAACTATCCCTTGAACAATGATTTTTCATAATATTTAAAGAGAGTCAAATATTTGGCAGAATTTGCCATTCCGTGGTATGAAACTGCCAGTGTACAGTCTGTATTTATTTCTTGGAATGTTGAATAGGGCTGTAGGAAGCAATGCACGTTAAGTAAACTGAGTCTCTTCATTTAAGCCAATTTAAGAGGCATTGCCTTTTTTGTTCTCTTGAAATGCCTTATATGGCTGTAGCCATATAAGGCATATGCCTTATAAGGGTGTAGCTATATAAGGCATATGCCTTATATGGCCATAGATTCCTTGTATCATGACACCTTACTGCTTGGCTGCCTGTTTTTCACGAAGACGCTGATACTCTTTCAGCCTGGAAACAAAAAATAAAGAGTCATGTTAACCCCTTCATACATAAAGCTCTGCCCGATACAATGCCGTCTGGATCTATACTACTTTTGAAAATAACTTAAAAAGAGAGGAAAATTTTACAAAATATTTGAAGGGAGATTATAGATTGGGTTTCTAAGGAAGATATCAGCCAAACAGTCTGGCCTATTTCTGCCAATGCAGGCATTAACAGGATAACCCACCCATGCCAGTAAGTGGCACCCAAAAACGTCCTGACAATTTTGGTAATTGGTAATTGCAAGTTGGTTGTTTTGGTTGCACTAACGCCCCAATGATTTCTTGTGAACCCTCGTATCCACTAATTTTGACGAAACATCAATGACTGAATCTATTACATATACTGTTCAACTTGATTAAACAATTGCTAGTTTCTAATTTCTTGGTTTTGAAATTGTGTTTCTTTCACGTTTAGAATATCCCCTGGGACTGGAAAACTATTCAGAATTGAAAACAATACAATTTTTTCTCCCATCCCCCCCCCCCTCCCTCCCCCACACAAGAGCCCTTAATAATAAATGTGCTGCTGGTGGCTAATTTGGCCAATACAAAATGATGCGAAAAACTTGAAAAAGGACTGAAACCCTGGCACATGGGTACTCATCTGAGAGCACTCAGTGAGAGCTATCCAATGAATAACAACATGACAGGTTTTATATGGTTTTTAGATTTTTTTGCGTCCTAGTGCTTTGGACAAAGGCAGCCTCAGCATTGAAAGGGTTAAGGAAATATTCTTACCTGAGTGCGTTACATCGAATGAAGCCTGCGGCATCTACAGGATCATAATCACCCTGCACGTCCATACTAAAACGAGAACCAAGAAACAAATGGTAAGACAATCAAGTAAATTTCATGAACATGGAGAACAAAAAATTATGGTGAACATGCTTCACATAGTTTTTGCACTTTCCCTTTTAATTAATTAAAAGAAAGTTCATTTAAATGTTAGAAATAAACAAGCTCCTGCCTATTCAAATTCTTTTCAGTATTTGTGACAATATCAGTATTCAACTATTCATCGCCCATTTCTAAAGAATATTTTCCCTTGGAAGTCTACTTTTTAACTTTTCTTTCCTACTCTCAAGTAATTCATATTCCATTATATGTAGATAACCTATTTGTTTTCAAAATTGCACTTTTTGCAATCATTTATTTTCATGATAAGAACTAAAATGTCAGTATTTACCTGCAATTAAAAATGTCTCCCGTTAATGAAAAGCTAAATGAATGACATTCGTTATGAACCTAAGAACTGTTTCTTATGCTACCTGTTATGAAATGTGTAGTTTGGGATCATAAAAAAAAATATTGAGTCCCTGGTGACTCCCTACTAAGGATAAACAACACTTCCCTTAGACTCACCTGACCAGTTCCTCATTGTACAGAGAAAGTGGCGAATACCTGCCAAGGATATAAACCTTTATCATCAGCTACACTATGATACTAGCAGCTGATTGGTCAATAGCTGTGGTGCACTGGACTTTATTGGGATCCTAGCATTGCTTTTATTGATTGTCAATGTCAGTATCCCAATAAGTGTTTTATCCCCATTCTAAATGTTTTATCAAAAAAAAAATTTTTTTAAAAAGAATCTAAAAAAAAAAGAAAAAAAATATGAAAAAAAGAAAAAATGAAAAAAATGAATTGAAAAAAATTATATTTTTTAATTAAATAAATATAAAAAAAAATACATAAAAGATAAAAAATTCTTTTTTTTTTATTATTATTATTTTTAATTAAAAAAAACTGATGATAAATTCGTTATCCTCCTTGTAAAAAAGGGATACGGCCTGGTATCTGCATTCAGCCAGCCGTATCGCACGAGGCCGGAGGCAGATACCAGGCCGTATCCCTTTTTTACAAGGAGGATAACTAATATTCCCTTAGTCTCACCTGACCAGTTCCTAATGGTACAGAGAGAGAGTGGGGACTCCCTACCAAGGATATAAACCTTTCTCATAGACTCACCTGACCAGTTCCTCATAGTAGAGAGAGAGTGGGGACTCCCTGCCAAGGATATAAACCTTTCTCATAGACTCACCTGACCAGTTCCTCATAGTAGAGAGAGAGTGGGGACTCCCTACCAAGGATATAAACCTTTCTCATAGACTCACCTGACCAGTTCCTCATAGTAGAGAGAGAGTGGGGACTCCCTGCCAAGGATATAGACCTTTCTCATAGACTCACCTGACCAGTTCCTCATAGTAGAGAGAGAGTGGGGACTCCCTACCAAGGATATAAACCTTTCTCATAGACTCACCTGACCAGTTCCTCATAGTAGAGAGAGAGTGGGGACTCCCTGCCAAGGATATAGACCTTTCTCATAGACTCACCTGACCAGTTCCTCATAGTAGAGAGAGAGTGGGGACTCCCTACCAAGGATATAAACCTTTCTCATAGACTCACCTGACCAGTTCCTCATAGTAGAGAGAGAGTGGGGACTCCTTGTTCGTGTTCCATTACTAACCTAGATGAGGCCTAAGTGACCTACTCGGATGACCATAGACATGCGCAGTGAAAGCCAGTAAAGGAACAGTTTCGTGCTTCCCCGAGTAAAGTGTCATGGCAACTGCCAAACGGCCTTCACCTTTGCCCATATATGGCAACCGTGAAATCGTCTATGTCTAAGCCGCACTTCATCAAGAATGTCAATTTCAATTAATTTAAGACTAAATCTATCAATTTTCATAATAAACATTACCGAAATATTAAGCCAGGGCATGTACTGTAAAATTAAAATAGTATTCCTAAATGCTGGTAACAAAAGTGAATGATTTGCTTATTTTTAAAGGTGCTTACGAAAGCATCAAATACAAAATAATTTTCATCATTTTACTGTAAATAATGATCATCTTTTAGTTTATTTTCACAAGCAAAACAATTTTCGGTAAACGAAGGCGTCCATGTTTGCGCGTTGCATTGTGGGAAGGTTACCCATTACTAACTGACTCAGGGAGTCGGTTAGTTGGGCCAGGCGCGAGTAAGCGCCAGAGTGACGTCATCGCCTAACTGGAACGATCTCGCGCTTACCCAGCGCTTACTCGCGCAAGTAAAGGAACGCTGTACCTACCAAGGATATAAACCTTTCTCATAGACTCACCTGACCAGTTCCTCATAGTAGAGAGAGAGTGGGGACTCCCTGCCAAGGATATAGACCTTTCTCATAGACTTACCTGACCAGTTCCTCATTGTACAGAGAGAGTGGGGACTCCCTGCCCAGGATATAGACCTGACCCTTAGACTCACCTGACCAGTTCCTCATTGTACAGAGAGAGTGGGGACTCCCTGCCCAGGATATAGACCTGACCCTTAGACTCACCTGACCAGTTCCTCATAGTAGAGAGAGAGTGGGGACTCCCTGCCAAGGATATAGACCTTTCTCATAGACTTACCTGACCAGTTCCTCATTGTACAGAGAGAGTGGGGACTCCCTGCCCAGGATATAGACCTGATCCTTAGACTCACCTGACCAGTTCCTCATTGTACAGAGAGAGTGGGGACTCCCTGCCCAGGATATAGACCTGATCCTTAGACTCACCTGACCAGTTCCTCATTGTACAGAGAGAGTGGGGACTCCCTGCCAAGGATGTAGACCTGTCCCTTGTAGATAGAAAGCTGGACTTTGCCCTCGACTGATTCCTGACTCTTGTCGATGCAATGCCGGACGAACTCACACTCGGGACTGTACCAGAAACCTAAAAACAAACATCATCTTCAGTGAATGTTTGATAATAAAACAACAGTAACAAAGCAACATGCTAGATTTTTAATAAAGAGACAGAAGATGTTACTTAAACATTCTCAGTTGGCAGCGTATAGTTCTTATTCTTAAGGCTTGATCAAATTCTATAAGTATATTTTCATACCTAACAAAATTTAGAAAATGTTATTTAGTTTTTATTAGGCCCTCTTGATTTACTTTTTAAATGCACACACACAAACGCACACACACCTATATATATATATATATATATATATATATATATATATATATATATATATATATATATATATATATATATATATATATATTATATATATGTGTGTGTGTATGTGTGTGTGCGTGCATGTGTATAGTATATAAACTTAGTACTCACCCTCATACACTTGCTCAGAGAACCTTAGAGCAAGACCCTGCTTAATCTTCCTCAGTTGCTGCAATCAAACACAAAAAATCATTTTTGGGTCGCAATAAATTCCTGATCCTTCCCACATTCTGTGATAAAATAAATAAATAAATCATATGCATTCGTAGAAAACCAAATGCAGTTAATCTGCAATATCTTGAAGCTAGTTTGTATCATGTGCATTACATGCACATAGTAAATAACCATTGCAGTATAAATAAATAAGTGTGAAACTAAATTTTATCACATGCATGATGTGCATTTTTGTGAGGGATTTTGGTATCAAGCAACTGCAAAGTACAATAGTACATAAACAATCCATTGCTTCACCTCACTTTTTCTACAAATGAATTGGTAAGTGTGCAGTTTCCTAAATCTGCTGTAGTATCACATGAATTGAACATATTTTTGTATTTTTGAAAATATACAAGAAATTCTAATGTTTGGATGAGTCTCATTTAGTAGAGTGTTGTATTTCTGGTACCTCTTGCCTAAAGAGTGGCCGCAGGGGTTATTTTTGATGGTTTGGGTGTCAAATGACGCCCTGACGCCTGCTGGCTAAGACTATATGTTTATGGGAAGGAAGGAAGGAATTGGGTTTTACGTCGCTTTCAACAGCTAAGGTCATATTGCGACGAGATAGAAACCCGGAACCGGGAAGAAATTCCCTACTCTTCACGAATAGTTCCAAGGGGTCTTTCAGTTGCAGAAGGACTATATAGTCATATAGCGACCAGGCCAACCCGCTTGGGGATCCAGCGGAGACTCGATATATGTTTATGGGTATAAATGGGTTAAGTGTACCTTATCCATGGTGAAGTTTTCTATGTCCAAGTGGGCAGCATAGAGGATAGTGGCTGCTGGCGTCTCATAGATACCTGAGGACAGAAAAATGTAAAAAATGACCAATCTCTATCATTTCATAAATATTTTAAACAAGAGAGACGCCAGTGGCGTCAAGAGATTGTTTGATGTGTAATTTTTTTATTGTTAATTTTTTCAATTTTATGTTTTTCCGTTATTCGTATTTTAAGTTTTAGTCATTGTAATTTTTAACTTTGGTAAGTTTTTTTGTTTAGGCGTTTGTGGTGTTTGATGTGTGTTCTATTTGAATAAAGATTTGGTCGTGGTCTGAGTAATATGTTTTTAGAACGTTACTTGTTGTTTCTTTGTTAAGGTTTGTGTATATGTGATCTATCAGTGTTTGTTGTTTTGTTGTCGCTGTTGTAATGTGCTGGCGTGTTTGTGTGGAAGTGCATATGTCTTTGGAAGCTTTCAGATTTTTTGACATGAGGTTTATGTTAAAGTCTCCTATAATTATTTTTGATTCATTTGTTGTTACGGCTTCTAACTGTTTTAGGTCGTGGTGGAATTGTCCACCACAGTGGGAGTCTCTAGCTCCTCACCATCATGTGGACCTGACTCCCCCGCAGACCCCCACCTCTTCCCAGACGACTCCAGTTCTCCTGCATGGCGATGTGAGTTCACATGTGCCCCATGCATGAAATTAGGACTAAAACCTCCTCGCTTATCCACACGTTCTGACCAGTGAACAGGACTGGTTGTATCAGCCGACCTCTCTGAGTGTATGGATGAGCGACGTGAATGATCGCTGAAGTCTGATGGATCAAAGCTGACCGGCGTTCCGGCGTCGTAGCGAGGTGAGGGTTCATCGAGCGTCACAGAAACTGTCACGCTCTCCCGCTTCTGCCGGCTGTTGTTGATCTGAGAGTTCAAGTCGTTCTTGGGTATCATGTGGGCACCCTTGGTGGTAGTGGTGGCCACCCTCTCCCCATCGCTCCATGTGGTGTTCTCCTGAATAAACTCCATGAAGCTATTGGCAGCATTCTCCCCCTCCTTCTGCAGGATGTAGCTATAGAACTCTCGCTGCAGGTGGAGGTTACACGTGAGTGCCTTGCCGTCCAGATCCTGTCCCACTCCCACGGGCTCGTTACTCCCTAGTGCCTTCCTCTGGCCCTGGGAGGTCTGCTGCACCATGGACTGAGCACCCGATGTGATGCTCTGCACCTTGTAAGTGTCTAGCAGATGCACCGGGGCGTGTTTGACGTTCGGGAGTATCTGGATGTGAGGTGCACCCTGGGACTGTAGTTTAGCAGGCGAGGAGGTACTGCTCCCGTTGGCACCAGGGGGCGATGTCGACAGCTGGTGGGCCTGGACCTGAGACAGGGCACCTGAGGGGGGCAGGGGGTAGTGGTGCCCCGGTACGCGCTGACTGAAGGGGTGCCCCAGAAAGGGCGACATGCCAGGGTGTCCTGCCCCGGGCACTGGGGAATGGTGCCAGGGGGGTATGAAACCGTACGGCGTTATGAGAGGTCCATGAGGAATACCTGGGTAACCCAACCGTGGTATAGGGTGGGGTAGCGCTGGTCCCTGAAGCCGTGCTGATGAGATGGGTCCCCGTGGGCTGTGTGTAGGGGTGGTGTTGACCTGCATACCCTTCCCCTGGGGTGAGATGGGTCTGGTAGGTGTGGATGGCCCAGGGCGCGTCACTGATACCACTGTATACTGACTGGCCCCAGGACTGCTGCCGCTCCCAGCTACCACCGGTCTTCCACCCCGCTTGTTGTTGGGCGAGATCGCTCCTATTGGGATGGGGGACCGCACCACTGGCGGAGTCCTGACCGGAGAGGAAGGCATCTTGGGTGATACAAATGCAGGGAGATGCTGCCTGGGCCCGAGCACTGGGTTGAAGGGGTATGGGACCGGCATCGGCATCATAGGGTAGAAGCCTGCATACTTCAGGTCTGCTACTTCACTCATGTTGAGAAGAGTTTCTAGGGACAGAACTGCAGGCAGCACTAAACATCAGGTAGACTGAAGGTACATCAGAGAAATTCAATACACCATGCATCCTGAAAAAATAATCATACATACCATCAAAGCAACACAAAAATATCAACACAAAACATATCTCACCAAATGCAATCTTATATTATCACACCGACACAATATCTTCTTTAAACAGTAATTGTTTTGTTTGAGGGACAGTGACGATTTGCATGGTTTCTATATTTTGTGGATGTGTTTTTATAAATTTGTATATTGAGTGATTAGTTTTGTATTGATATTTTTGTATTTATTTCAATTTAATGTATGCTTACTATTTTGGGTTGTCAGGTGAATCAAGTTCCTATGATGCTCTTTGGTGTAGATGCAGTATGATGTCGAAGCCTGTTTCTATGAGTGCTGCCTGCAGTTATGTCCCTTGACACCCTTCTCACCATGAGTGAAAATGCAATCCTGAAGTATGCAGACCATTAACCCTGCCATCCCATGCATTCGCATTACATGCTCTTTGGGCTTATAAGTTTGTGACCAATAAATTATAACAGTACACACTTTTCCTGTCACCCAAAACAATTAAAATCATATCTTTATCTAAAATACAACAACAGTGAGAACGGAAGGGATGGCAGGGTTAAAGGTCTGCTAACTTCAGGACTGCATACTACACTCATGGTGAGAAGGGTATATATACTGACTGCTGAAATCGCGATAAAAATATTGACTACTTCCGTTTTTTTCAAAGTTGTTTTTTTACGATTGTGGGGAACAAAAAAATTCCACAAATGGGCAGGATGGATTATTTAGAGTCTGTTTTCTTGAAGTTGAAACTTTTTTTCCGGTTTTAGTGGCGAAATTAATAAGTAAATTTAGAATTTCGCCAGGGTTCCTAAATCAACATTCCAAAAAGCCGTTTTTTTCCGAAGTCGCCAATTTTTTTCAAAAATTACAAATATAACCAACAAGTTATGATAATAGGGTAAAAGCCCTATTTGTTGCGAACACTTTGATGGGTCATTTGTAAATTTTGACCCAGAAACGGCGACGTGACAATTTATTGAAAAAAGTATGTTTTTTGTGTGAAATGCACACAATGCATATCAATGCCGTAACCTCGCTAATGTCAAAAAAATCAACTTCCGGTTGTAGCGAAAAGCTATTTTTTCGCTTCCAACCTGAAGTTGAATTTAAAAAATGATTGAATCAGATAGATGAGGATCTCATCTATCCAGGTAGGTAGTCATATTGTGATCGGGGGGTGATAGCTTGATGAAATTGACAGGAATCGGCGAGGTACCATTGAAAATGTACTCATCGCCATGGTCAACACGTCATCATCGTGCGTGTTGACAAATATCTCAAAATATTTTCGATTTTCCGAAACCAAAAGAATTAATCTTAATAATATAGATACTTGGCTTGTTAATTCTTTTGGTTTCAGAATTTTAGAGTTAGAGATGGCCACAAACGAAAGCTTTGAAATCGGGGTGCAAATTTCGTCAAACCCGATATTCAAAATGGCGGACCGTAACCTCGCCAATGTAAAAAATACGTGAATGAACACGTAAGTAGAATAGTACAAACAGGGATACAAATAGCCGCTCATTGGTTAATACACCGCGGGAAAGAGTACCACGTGGTGTGACGGTGAGACCGCTCATTGGATAATACACCAGAAACTAACCACGTGGTAAGATCCCGAAGTCGCCAATTTTTTTCAAAAATTACAAATATAACCAACAAGTTATGATAATAGGGTAAAAGCCCTATTTGTTGCGAACACTTTGATGGGTCATTTGTAAATTTTGACCCAGAAACGGCGACGTGACAATTTATTGAAAAAGAGTATGTTTTTTGTGTGAAATGCACACAATGCATATCAATGCCATAACCTCGCTAATGTCAAAAAAATCAACTTCCGGTTGTAGCGAAAAGCTATTTTTTCGCTTCCAACCTGAAGTTGAATTTAAAAAATGATTGAATCAGATAGATGAGGATCTCATCTATCCAGGTAGGTAGTCAAATTGTGATCGGGGGGTGATAGCTTGATGAAATTGACAGGAATCGGCGAGGTACCATTGAAAATGTACTCATCGCCATGGTCAACACGTCATCATCGATGCGTGTTGACAAATATCTCAAAATATTTTCGATTTTCCGAAACCAAAAGAATTAATCTTAATAATATAGATACTTGGCTTGTTAATTCTATTGGTTTCAGAATTTTAGAGTTAGAGATGGCCACAAACGAAAGCTTTGAAATCGGGGTGCAAATTTCGTCAAACCCGATATTCGAAATGGCGGACCGTAACCTCGCCAATGTAAACAAGAGAGACGCTGTCAGCGTCAGCTTGTGGGTTCCTTTTGTTACTGTAATTATGGTCTTTTATGAATATTTATTTCTCAATCAATTTGTATATTGCAAGGTCTGCCATTAGATGTGGTTATTATAGTGTGTATCATGTAATAAAATTGTATGTTATGTATTGTTCAATGTTAGCATGTATTTTCTCTGGTCAAGGTACTTTATCTAATTAATATGCTGATTGGTTTATCAATGGATTAATAAAGACAATTACAAATATTTGACATGTTATATCAACAGCCCGCAGCAGCTACCAAAAGACTCTTGGGAATCTCCAGAAGCAGCAGCAGTTGGCCTCTCAGCAATCGTCGAGCGCCGCCGCTTCCGCGACCCCGCAGCAGCTGGCCATGACCTTTAACCTCTCCATGTCTCCGGCCTCCCGTCTCATCACCACCAACAACTTCCACCAAGTCTACGCCAATCAGGTCTTCAGCGCGGGCCAGCTGCAGCAGTTGCAGATACAGCCAAAAAGGGTAGCCACCAGTGCCGCCGCAAAGCATGCGGCCGCCGCGGGGAAGATGCAGACCATTCATCCGGTCTCGCTGACGATCCCCATTGTCGCACAATCAGCCATTCCAAAAAATAACGTTGGTGCCGCAGCACACGATGCAGGCGCAGTTTATCACCAATGATGAACAACGAAAACTCTTGGACCAGGTGTCATCAAACACGTCGACAAATCTCTTGTCATAGCTCTTGTGGCATTGTCCTGAGAAGGTCGATGCTGAAACAGATTCTGAAGGTGGGCGAAAATTGACGAGATTGTCAATTGATTTGCGTATTCTTCTTGTCTTCCACGTGTCACAGCTATGCCTGTCATACTTGCAGTATTGTGATTGGTGTAGAATAGGAGGCATAGGCCGCCATTAACCCTTGGGCTGCTGGGGGCTAATTTGGTCAATACTAAATTATGGGAATAAAGCTGAAAATAGCTCAAACCCTGGCACATGGGTACTCATCTAATAGTACTCAGCAAGAGCTTTTATATGAATACCAACATGATAGTGTTTTGTATGGTTTTCAAAAATTTTGTGTTGCTGTGCCTTTGGCAAAAGTAGCCTTAGCATCACAAGGGTTAACCCATTCTGCTCTGGTTGCCCATATGGTCGGATGACAACCACAAATAAAGCGATGGTTAAATAAGACAACTTTTGATTCAAGAATAATTCAGCGATCGATACTTCGTGGAAGGGGAGGCAGACATTTCATTTTTTAGAGATATCTGCTTATCCACTCTGTAAGACCACTTGTGCCATCGGGCATGCATTGGTCAGGAGGTTAGGCTGGAAACAAAACAAAAAACCTGCTTTAATTATGGAAGCAATGAATATGATTCATCCATTTACCTAGACCATTGATTGAAACTATTTGCATGTAGGTTTTCTTCAAGGAAGAGCTGGTTAAAGGACAGGTTTTCTGGGAAGAGTATGTCATGATCCTGAATAGATTTCACCTTGATACAGGGAAGGAATGGAGTTTGTCTAGGGTTCGAAATTAACGTGCCAGGGAGCCCAATTGCATGTTCAAAAGCTACTTAACCCTTATGCTGCTGGTGGCTAATTTTGCCAATACAAAACGATGCAAAATAGCTGAAAATGACTTAAATCCTGGCACATCGGTACTCATCTGACAGTACTCAGTGAGAGCTACCTACATGACAGGGCTTAAAATCTTTGCATCCTTGAGTTTTGGACGAAAGTAGCTTTAGAAGGGTTAAAGTTGTTGTGTATAGAGAACAGTTCATCTTTGGGCTCCCTGTAGAAATTAGAGGGAGCTGAAGGAGAATTCAAGGGAGCTTCCGGCTCCAGCTAATTTCGAGCCCTGATGTCAATGTCATTGTTGGGATTCTTCTGGTTTCCTTTGGTTTACAACCTTAAGCCACCTTTTGGTACCAAACTATTTGTTTTTCCTTTGTCTGTCTGTCTGTGTGTGTTATTTCTTAAAATATATCATCAAACAGTACTCGACACTAGAACCAATATATAAGTCAGATAACACAAGATAAAACAAGATAATACAATATATATCTGAATCTGTCAAAATAAAACAATATAACACAATATCTCTGCATCTAACATGACTTATTAGCACCGGGGTAAAATCCTAGATGTCCCGCACCACTGCGTGGTGAGACAAACACATGTGAACCCAGCATGGTAAGCAAATATGGCCATGCCCTGACAGCACCACTGCAAGGTGAGACAAAAATGGGCGCGCCGCAGACTGGCCGCGCCATGAGCACCCAGCGTGGTAAGCAAAAATGGCCATGCCATGACTGGCCGTGTAATGAGAACCCAATGGTCGGCCCCGGACTAACTTAGCAACCCCCGTTGAATATATAATTGACCCCAACAGCGAAAGTAGCAATGAGCCCTCCACGGGACAATCGCCATTAACCCTTAACACGTTGAATTGCCTGACGGGGGCTTGTCCCTCAAACTGGATTGTTTTTTTTGCAACAAATTATGTTGCAATTGCTGTTGCGCTGTCAGGGGGTTGTAACTCTCTCCAGCCATAAAAGGCAAAATATCATACAAAAAATCTGAAATAAAAAATACTGCCTAAAACTACTGTTCTTGTTCTTTTTAATTATGTTTGTTTTGTAGATATTACTTTTAGAATATATTATGTCTGATCAGTGTAAACCTAAGGTTTTGCAGAGAGCATGCTGATTTTGATTTAAAATAAATGAAAGAGAGCATGCTGATTTTGATTTAAAATAAATGAAAAATCAGGTATTTAAAATGCATTAGCCCTACTTTAGCCTGAAATTCCTCAAGTTGCACATAAGTATTTCTTTTCGAAAATGGTATACTTAGAATGCTTATTAAAAACTGATATATAATATGAAAATTAGTGTGTGTTTCCTTTTTTTAATCTTAGAAGACCAAACACAATCCAAGTTTTAATTTATCATGAGCAATCCTAAAGCAAAGGGAATGCAAATAAGTCTTGGCCAGAAACAAATTCTGAAAGCGCTTCAAAAGGATCAACTACCTCAAAGTTAGAGCGCTATAAACAAATGAAAATAGAAAATATTAATTGTAAAACATTGATATCTAATATAATTGAAACATCCTCAATCGATACACGTAATTTTTGTTTAGAAACGATCATGTTTTGCACCACAAATCAACGATTGAACATAAAAAGTAAGTGTTGTGGCCGCCATTTTGTCACTTTCAGGCGCAACAACACAGAGATAAAATTCCCAGAGCAGTAAAAATCTACAATAGAAATAAAAATAAAAACATATATCAATTGCCTACCTTGTTGTCCTCCTTATGGTGTCTTTATTTTGTGTTGTACCATCAGTTATAGCCTTTTTCGAAGGCTTCAAACATGATGGTCAACACACTCCAACACCAGTTGTCAGGCACTGTTTAGTGTTTACGGCAAATTCGATTTCGAAATCCGTTGGCCGTAAGCAATGCACCTATTTCGAATCATGACTCTTTTATATTAATCGCCAAATAAACAAATGTAAAATTGACATTGTTAGATAGATATGTGTCTCGCCTTTCAGGAAATGTTTTATTCATTACGATCCAACCACGGGAAGTATTTATTTGGATCGTGTAAAGTGCAGAGAGGAGACCGCAAAATCTGCCGTTTTCAAAATGGCGGATCTAAACACGTGCGAAGCAATTTCCTTTGCACTTGTTTTACATGATCGTTTCAGCAACAAAATAAATTAATTTTGAAAAACGAAGTTGATATTCTTATTCCCTGACATCCATTTAGTCTAATTATTATGTTTTTTTGAATTTAGGATGTCAGGAATAAAGAACTATCGATCGTTCGAAAAACTGGAAGCACTCTCTCTTCAGTGCCGACAAGCTAGCTGCGAGCCGGTATCAACATCGCAATAGATCGATTTTCGGCCGTGTTTTACCTCACACTTTATATTTGAGGTATAATATTGATGTTTTTCTTTGTCAATCTGACAGAGAAAAACATGTGAGAATAGGTGAGATATCTATATCACCTATTCCCAAGTTATTTCGCCAAATTTGATGGATAACTTCCTGATTAATGGAAGTTACCAAACATGGCGGCGGCCTGCGATGACGTTGTATGGGGAGAATCCCGATGTGCCGGCTGACGTCACTAGCCTATGCTAATAGGGTCGGGGAAGACCCCCACGTGACATCGGGGAAGTCCCACACGTGACAACCAACATTCCAATGGAGAGATCGATTGACACACGAGAGCTCGCCTTGACGAGAAATGATCGATTGAGACAAGAGAGCATGCCGCGGCACACGCCACGGCAAGAACCGGTACACTACAACAAGCCGCAATAGAACACCGGCGACAAGCTAATCGAACAACACAAGATGGCGACCCCTACGAAGAACTCAGACACGAGGAGGAACTACGATTATAGTCAGTTGAAAAACAACGACTATAAAATATTTAACACAAAAAGATATCATAATCAGAGCTATACAGAGGGACCCAAAGAAGGTAGGCCACTCAAAATTTAATATGGATATCTATATAAAAAGTTATTATCAGTCAAAGGTAACATGAATATGAAAGGGTAATGGTACTCAACATAATAGTAATGGACATTAGAATACATTAAGACGAAGATCACAGGAAAGGGATACACAGCGACAGACCTGAGTGATGAAATGGTGGGCTCCAACTGCCATGGGAACCCACAAAAATACGTGAATGAACACGTAAGTAGAATAGTACAAACAGAGAAACAAATAGCCGCTCATTGGTTAATAAACCGCGGGAAAGAGTACCACGTGGTGTGACGGTGATGTAGTTACACCGCTCATTGGATAATACACCAGACACAAAACACGTGGTAAGATCCCGCTCAGAAATATAAATAGGCAAAATGGCTGCGATGAAGCGGCAGATCGATCGATAAACAAAGTCCGATAAAAACGAACTATAAAATAAACAATATAAAAATAATTTTGGATTTTGATCTTATTAAGACAAAAACACAAAAGGTAATGTAATTGGAAAAAACATTAGGACCGAAAACACCACCAATACACACAAGAAAACTTGCGCTAGACATATCAAATCACACCACAAGATCACTACGCATGCAGGTCACGAAAAATTAGCATAATAATATATGCGGCGCATGCGCAAACAAACTAGGGCGACGCAGCGCCATGACGACCAACACAACCCGGAGACCGACTAGACAGGTTTCTGAGAGTATAGAAAAGTAGGTAACTCAAAACACCCCCAAATATCTCACGAATAAAAAGAGGAATCAATACCAAACCCAAAATAGTCTCTTAAACACCCCCCAAACAAACAAACACCCAAAACAAATTCACGAAAAATGCAACCAAATCAGAGATAGGTCCGACAAGAACCCACAGAAACCTGGGAAAGACTACGTTCAAAATATTGGCAAATGGCTCCCACCGGCACCCACCGATGGGTAAGACCAAAAAAAAAAAAAACTATATTAAAAGAGATTGTCTAAAGACAATCTCTAAAAAAAAGGAAGAGTCCACCCATGAATACATAGAAACAGAAAAACTTATAAATACCAAGAAAAAAATGAAAACATTTAACAAAAAAGCCTTTTCTACCATTTCATAAAACTTTGTTGTTTCTATAGAATTAAGGTAAGGCATAATGTGCTTTTGGGCCTCATATATACCTAAAAACAGAAAAAACGTGAACATTTACCTAGTACAAAGGATTTGTATCATTTTACAGACTGTTTTGTAACAGTACAATGACAATAAGGAACTGTGCCCAAGTGTCCCAAACATAACAAGAACCAGAATTATTTTAAGTTAGGCCTAAAAAAAAAAATTGTTTGTTTCCTGTAACCCTACCTACCCTATATTTTTGGCCCTACCCGAAATCTTTTTATGACATTTTGAATCAAAAACATGGTATTCCGAATGAAAAACATGAACAGCTCAACTGTGAGGCTACCATTTATCACTAAAAAGATTTCTTAAAATAAAAACATTTTCCTACCTACCTACCCTAATTTTTCCTGGGGTGTTACAGGAAACAAACAATTTATTTTTTTAGGCCTTAAAAGATTTTCACAATTGCATTTCACAACAGGTGTTAGGAAAGTGCAATAATTATGTTTTAACCCTTCCAATGCCGAGGGTACTTTCGTCCAAAGAACAAGGACGCAACAATCATTTTTGTGTTTTTTGCATCATTTTTGTATTGGTCAAATTAGCCACCAGCAGCATAAGGGTTAAAAGACTGCCTAACCAAATAAAAAGAAAGATCATTGTTTGGGCAAACCGCAGGACCATTATCCTGGTTTAACTCATTAGTGCTCCCGAGGTCCTCTAGAAATTGTCTTCAGGATCTATGTTACTTTTGACAATAACTTTGGAATAAAAAGTACTTTTACAAAATGTTTGAAGGAGAGTTGTTGGTAGTGTTCTGAATGACAATTCTCCTTCAAATATTTTGCTAACTTTGCTTTTGCTTGCAAGATTTCATCGAAATTGTCAAGCTGTTTTGGGCTGCTGCAAGCATTAATGGGTTAATAATTGTAATACAATCACAGCGAACCTTAATAAATGTAACTCACCCCTGGACTTCATTCCGATGTACCTGTTTTCAACAATATCACAGCGACCAACACCATTACGACCTCTGAAAAATTCAAATACAGAATACTTTACATTAAGTAATATTGCAGCCAGAGAAAAGAATTAATTCCATTACTCACTTGGTCCGAAGAAACAGTGGTAAATAGTTCCTTTTTCTATCACCAGATGTCAGTGCTACCTCACAATGATGAACTATTCTCCAGTGAACTTCCATGTAATGCCTGACAATCAATGTTAGTTATAAATAATTGTTTAAATTGTGCTCAGAATCAACATTTTTTTTTAAAAGATTATAACATTTTTTAGCAAATAGAAATCTATGCAGAACTGCAGATAAACCTGTTCCCTTTTGAATTTCCCCTTTTTTTCTCAGGTAGCAAACCGCTGGCAAACAATAATAACCACCGGAAAAATTACCATTTGTACCATCAAAGGGCTTGCACTTCATGGTATGCACGCAATCGCTCAAGCGTCAAATCAGGCATGGCGCGTATAACAAAAGAGAAAAGAACGATAGAGTTCAAGCCTGTAGTGTGCAGGTGTTCAAGGTCGTAGGGACCTTGGGTGCTGCTATACAGAATATTGCTAATACCCCTTGTAGCTTAGATGAATAAAAACAAGTGGATATGAAAACAGCCGGTCAACCTGAACAGGCTGGCTGCGGCGAATAGCATGTTCTGCGCATGTTGGCGCACAAGCTTCTCTGTAATGATAACAATTTGAGATCCCTTAAGTGATCTTCCTCTCCTAGTGATGTCACACTTAGGCCAGATTATAGGCCCCTGGCATAGCCAGGCCTTCACTTTAGCACATATAGTGATTGGCCTCTTGCTACATATCCATTCTGTTATTCATCTAAGCTTGTAGGTAATTTTTTCTTACCTGTTACCCACACATAAGCTTAAACGGAGGAATACAGTAAAATGACTTACCCGACATCATTCAAATAGAGGTAAGATTCCAAGGAATCAGATTTCACTGTGTTGTCATTGAGATTGGTAACCTTGACAGGAACACCTGCAAAATTAGAAGGATAAAGGTCAAAGGTTAAAGATCAAAGGTCAACTGCATTATTTAGCAGGGATAACCCAAATTTTTATCATTATATTTAGAAGGGATTAAACTTTTTCACGATCCGCTTCAATATCAATATTTTCTTAACGATACAATACCTTGACAATATTTTTAACATAAATGCCTTCCTAAGAGGGAACTTATTTCCTTAAATTTAGCACTGTCAGCTTTGGAAACTTCATTAATAGATACTGAATTGTGGAGTAGTCCAGGAAGCAATTTAGTCACATTTATATATATACATAAATCTTTAACAATACAATATGATACTTACATTTTTCGATACAATATTTTTTCCCATTAGATATTGGTATTTGGTATTGTGTTGAGTGCAGTCCCTAGCTTTAAGTTCCATGGCACACTCAAAAGCACCAGCTGCTCTGGAGACGATCAGCATGAGTGCTAAGCCAATAAGAGGCAGGCAACCAAGTAACAAAATCTCACCTTACTTTAGTAGATAGCAGATTGATAGCAGTACTCATTATGATAGCAAATACCAAGATCGAAGAAAAAGTATCGTCTCAAAACATATTGTTAAGATCTAATATTTCTATAAAATTGACTTAAATGTTGACAAGACGTCTATCTCTCTACAAAGGCAGTTAGCTATTTATTAACTACGCCTTCAATTGTTTTTCCAAGTATGCTTTTGCCAATAAGATTTCATCGAAATTCCCAGGCTCCTTTTGGCTTTTGTAAGCATTATCATAAGGTGGGTATATATAATCAGCACATGTTTTGATTTCAATTTTTTTTTTATTATATATTTTGTAACAAATCTTATGTTTTTCACTGACTTGATGGCCCATATTAGGGGTTAATAGCTGCCATATTACTAGGGTGACTTATGTTTCCGAGAATTGACAGTAATGGGTTGAAGTCCTTACCGTTTTTGAACTCTATCTCTAGTTTCTCTGGGGTGTCGGGTGCTTTTCTGGGGTCTACTGTCATCTGGTAGAGATCCTCAGGGGCGTGGGTTTTGGGGTTCTCCAGGACTCCCGATTCATAGCTGAAAAAACAACAATACCCTCATGCTTATCTACACAGGCTTGGGCTAGGGAAGGGTGCTCAGGGGTGTCCAATTACTATTTTAGTCCCAGAGCACAGTCAATTACGGTTGTCATCCTTAAAGACCAGATCAATAGATCAACATACTTCAGGAGCCGATAATTGGATCAGTAAAAATCCTGAAATATCGATCCGGTCGTCAAAATTCCCAGCAACTTTTGAAAAATATGTGCGTGCTGATGCATATTTGGGCATTCTTATTAGGTAAAATAAGGAGATCAAAATTGAAAAACAAAGAAAATTCTGAAATTGCTCCAATTGACAACTGATAATGTTCGTCTGCAAACTTGGCTCCTATCATTTAACATCTTGTACAAAAAGCACATGATCCCGGGGCATATGCCCATAAAACGACCATCAAGGTCAATCCCTGACACCTGAAGAATGGCGTGACTTTTAGCTTACCTGATGTGCATCAGGTTGGCATCCATGCTCCAGGGGGACTTGGGGGTGACAGGAAGAGGAATGCCATTCTCCTGAAAGATAATCATATAGAACATCCAGGCTGATCGACCCTAAATTAGCTTATGGGAATGTGTGAAGTGTATAGTTCATGCAAGGCAAGTAGTTAATGATTGTTACTTGTCCGACAATAAAGTCTGGCTTACCCAAAATAAGTTATAACATATGCTAGAATGGCATGTATCATTTATCATGGATTTCATGATTTGAAAAAGAAAACATTTTCTTTTTAATTTTGTTGCATTGTTAGCATATTTCTGGGTATTTGTGGCATTTTCAATATAGAAATATTTAGTGCCAAGAAAATCTGCTGAGTGCAAAAAGTGCAAACTAATATCTACTTGCCCAAAAGCCCTTTTTTCAAAAATTCACTTGCCGAGCAAGTGGTACAAGTATAGTACATATAGAAAAGTCAATTTCATGTTCATTCTATCACACCTTTTGCAGTACAAGTCAAATTTGTGTTGAACAGGTAGAAATTGAAGTTTTCCTGCCCCACTTGACAAGTACTTTCAAAGGTTAATGTTGTGCCCTGATGTGCTATATGTGTCGCCATGTGTCAGGCCAAATCCATTCTCCCTATGTGAATGGGTTAAACTCCTATGCAGTACTGGTCTGGTCCAGCTGTTTTACGTAGACACCTGAACTATTTACATATGGTGTTATTGATTGTTAGTGCTGTATGTATATGTATGGGGGAAATAAACATTAACAGATGTGCTCCATTAAATAACCTATATAAATATTCAGTACCTAGAAAAAGTAAATGCATTTCCTGGCTTAACCCTTATGCTGCTGGTACATGGTGGCTAATTTGGAAAATTAGGAAAAATACTTTACAATTATTGAAAACCTGGCATATGGGTATTCATCTGAGAGTACTCAGTGAGAGCTTTCAAATGAGTACCAACATGACAGGGTTTGAATGATTTTCAAACAGTTTTGCATTCTTGTACTTTGGACGAAAGTATAGCCTCAGTATTGTAAGGGTTAAGGATCTTATAATACTGCTTATACCAAGAAAAATTAATTAATTCATAATCCTTGTCCAAACTAACTCTTTGGTTGTTTAAGGAATACCAAAAAACTTAGGTCTTACCCATGTCTGTAGCAATACTGTTTTAGAAGCTTATCTTGACCCATTAATGCTCAAGAGTTCCTCGAGAAATGTTCATCTTTTGACGATAATTTGTTAATCGAGAATAATTTTACAAAACATTTGAAAGAGAATTGTTGGTAATATTCTGATAAACATTTCCCCTATTAAATATTTTCCAAACTTTTGCCCATGAGATATCGCCAAAATTGACAGGCTGCTTTTGGCCGCTGTGAGCGTTAATAGGTTAACCCATTCATACTCAGAGTTCCTCTAGAAAATATTGTCTGCTACTTTCATACTTTCGGAAATAACTTGGGAATAAAGCAAAAGTTCACAAAATATTTGAAGGAGAGTTGTAGTTAAAATTCTGATTAACATTTCTCCTTCAAATATTTTCCAAAAAATGGTTTTGTTAGAAAAATATTTCCAAAATTGTCAGGACTGTTTTGGCCGCTCTGAGCGTTAATAGGTTAACATATTCCAGTCTAGAGCTCTCCTTCATCTGTCATCTGAATTTATGATACCCTATAAAATATCTGATAAATGATGACACACAGGGCTCGACATTAAGGGCTGTCCTACTGCCATGGGCAGGTAATTTTTTTTATAATGGCTGTGGGGCAGGTAAAAACCAGAGTGTGCCTGCCCTACGTGGCTGGCAAGATTTCATGATCATGTAACTTCCGAGATACTATAACACAAGGGAAATCCAATATTTCTTCAACCGTATAGATAAAGCTATAGGAAGAGGAAGAAAACACTTAATTGATACAAGTATAGTACAAACAGAAAAGTGACTTTCATGTTCATTCTATCACACCTTTTTCAGAGCAGGTCAAAATTGTGTAGGGCAGGTAGAAATTAAAGTTTACCTGCCCTACTATGGCAAGTGCCTTCAAAAGTTGATGTTGAGCCCTGACACACTTAAACTAGACATAGTCAAAATAACAACCATATCCGAAAATCTTATGTCTTTATAGTGCTGCATATCTATTTGTTAATTTCTGACCTTAAACTTTTTTTTCTCACAATTCTGGGTTAAATAAAAAACTTACCTCAGCATATTTGAAAAGATCTAAGCGACCTTTGAATCTATTGAAGAATTCTGGAATCTTCCATGGGGCAACAATCTGAAAAAATAAAATAAAGTATATAATGTTTGATAATACTATAATTCTAAAATGTAGGGCTGCACACCGGAAACCGGTTGCAGACCGTAACCGATCATTAGGCTGCCTAATGATAATGATAACCGTCCCAAAATAAACCGGTTTGAAAAACCGATAAAGCAGCTATGAGGAAACTACCTTACCTTACTGTTGACATCGCTCCGAGCACTTCCTAAGCCGTGATTCAATGAAACAACGGCTCGGCATTGGCATAAATACTTTCGTATTTAATTCTTAATGGATAATTCGTTCAAATTTAATATTCTATGGCAAAATAAAACTCATAATAATCAAATATACGATTCTGTTTTATTCAAAGAATTTGAAATCATATTTCATGGAAAAAAAACTACAGGTTTTGAATACGAAAGTTTGGCTATTTTTCAGAAGTTCGTCCCACGCGGTATCGTTAAAAAACCGTTAAGAAACCGTATCGTTTCAAAGTTATCAGTATCATATCAAATCGTTAATTCTTAACGGTGTGCAGCCCTACTAAAATGTTGAAGAAAATACAGAGTAAATGGGGCCTTGTAATGTACATAAATAGAGAGATATAGATAGGGGGGGGGGGGGGAGTAACCAACATAGGCTTGTTACAGATTGGCCCAGTGCATTAATTATAATAATGATAATAACAATAACAATAATAACATTAATAATAATATAATAATAACAATATTAATAGTAATAATGATAATAATAATAATAATAATAATAATAATAATAACAATAATAATAGTAATAATAATAACAACAACAATAATAATAATAATAACAATAATAATAATAATAATAATAATAATAATAATAATAATAATAAAAATAATAATAATAACAATAATAATAATAATAATAATAATAACAACAATAATAATAATAATAATAATAATAATAATAATAATAATAATAATAATTGTAATTATAACAATAATATCAACCACAATAATAATGTTGAACATGAAATCACAAACTCACTGTGACTTGTGGATAAAGGGCATAACAGGCCAACTCAAATCGGATTTGATCATTTCCTTTTCCAGTTGCACCATGGGATATGAACAGGCACCCCTCATCTTTTGCCACCTTCACTTGCCCCCTAAAACACAACATAATAGTGTATGATTACACCCCTGTTCTGATTAAGGGGGAAGAATGTCAGTTGCACCATGGGATATGAACAGGCATCCCTCATCTTTCGCCACCTTCACTTGCCCCCTAAAACACGACATAATAGTGTATGATTACACCCCTGTTCTGATTAAGGGGGAAGAATGTCAGTTGCACCATGGGATATGAACAGGCACCCCTCATCTTTCGCCACCTTCACTTGCCCCCTAAAACACGACATAATAGTGTATGATTACACCCCTGTTCCAATTAAGAGGAAAGAATATCAGTTGCATCATGAGGTATGTACAGGCACCCCTTATCTTTCCTGACCTTCACTTGCCCCCTAAAACAAGACATAAGAGTGCATGACTATAGGCCCCTTTTCAGATTAAGGGGAAAGAATGCCAGTTGCATCATGGGATATTTATAGGCACCCCTCATCTTTAGCCACCTTGACTTAATTGCCCCCTAAAACATGACATAAGAGTGCATGACCC
>OZ012695.1:16333797-16386595 GCA_963942565.1 Maea johnstoni
CCTGTTTTTATTTTCAAATGCCCAAGAAGCGCATGTGGTATGATTGTTTAGTTCAACTTTAACTTTATCAAAATCGTAAATAGTGTAGTATATTGCTATTGATAGAAAGATATATTCTTCATTTTGCCATCTTGCAGAATTCTGTACTCTTTACACGTCTGTGGAATTATTTTGTTTTATAGCCTGTCATGAATATCAAATGACCAAAGTTCCGCACTGGTCATTTGTCGACCGTGATTAGGCCACAATTTCAAAACGTATTTACTTTGGATATAACACATTATAAAAATGCATTTGCACGTGGTCACTCGTATAAAAGTTTTATATACGCATTTATGTTTCGTAGTTGGTATTATTCCTTATATCATACATTTGGGGAGGGGGATATCAGAGCTGGTGCTTCATCTCATTCCAAGACTGAAACTGAAATGACTAGAGATGCAGGCGCGGATCAACACCAGTTTGCATCGATGCACGTGCATAGATCAATCTCCAAGGTGCATCGTTTGATATAATAGTGCATCGGTCAATTTTTGAATTTCTAACTCGCTATTTGTGTATCATCTGATGATACAGCAGGGAACCACGGACTTCTCCTTAAATGTATTTCTAATATAAAGGGAGAAAAGCCTACACCCTCATCCTCATAATCGGACATTCTTTGACTGTCTAGGCCATCACGATCAATCAGCGGAGCAAGACACCATACATCTCAAAACCTCGCATACGGTTCCACTTAGAATGGCAATGTTTTGGCTATTTTCTCCATATTGAATTTCACCAAAACATGCTTGCTTTAAGCAAGCATTCCTGGTATCATCTAAGCTACAGAGGTAGCTAAGAGTAAATCGGAGGCTAAGGAAGCACAGCTTTTCAATTTTGATATTGTTTCAAATTTCTGGAATCTAGAATTTAAGGTATGCACTTTTTCTGATTTCGACAAAAAATCGGAAGAAAGTATCATAAAATTTGAACGGAGTAAAATCTTTAAAAACGTTGATACCCATCCCTCCATATTGATCTTTTCTCTACATTAATGCAATGTGATAGTCCTCGGATCAGGACTGTGGATAGGATCTCTGTTTGAAAACACATTGCATGTATTTTCAGTTTTTTTATCTCCAAAAAATTAAACCCTGCTGGGAGAGTATATTTGAGATGATTAATGTTTTTCTCATCAAAAGACTTTTCAGGCCATATACACTTTGCATAGGCTGAATTGTCAAATAAAAGCAGGGTAAAGGAAAAGCCGAGCTAAAAGAATTTACCCCATAGCTACCTTAACCCATTAACACTCGAAGCAGCAAAAACAGGCCTGGCAATCTTGGAAATATTATACTTACAAAAGCATTTTTTGGAAAACATTTGAAGGAGAAATGTTTATCAGAAGCCACATAACAACTCTCGTTCAAATATTTTGCAAAATATCCCTTGATTCATGAGTTATTTTCAAAAGTATGAGAGTAGCAGACGATTATATCTAAAAGAACCGGAAGTGTAAATGGGTTAACCAGCTTGGGTATGAGTGGGTACACGAGTTGTGTACGAGTTGATCAGTGCCCCTTGAATCTAGGATCAGACATGGTTGTCTGTTAAATAATTGACTATATTCATGATGAATATAAAATCCTGCAGCATCCAATGATATTAGGATATGAATACAAAGGACACGTACGAAAATAGAATAAGGATATTAAAAAACACAAAAGGCGTCCTGATGCGGCAATGGTGTCACTGTTATAAGATCGGCATACGAGTACGCCCTCTATTGTTTAAAAATCTAACTTATGATTGCACGTAGCCATATACCTCATAAAGTGAGGGGCACTGGAACAGGTGCGCATGGAGGATACATGAGGAGAGATGTATTTTGGACTTACACTGTTACATTCTTGTTGGAAGTAATACATCAACACAAGTTTATATACGAGGTTTGAAGAGTTGAGGGGTTCATGTATGTGGGGTTATATATATATATATATATATATATATATATATATATATATATATATATATATATATATATATATATATATATATATATATTTATATATATATATATATATATATATATATATATATGTATGACGGGAAGATTAGGAAGGGACAGACCAGATACTTGGTATAGGATATCTGTACAGGACAGGGGAGGGTACAGACCTGATGCAGGATGCATGACAAAAGTACGGGGGATAGGGAACATAAAGGGGGTCAAGACCCAGAGGTGACGAGTGGCCGGGATGGCAGGGGAGCTCAACGTAGGTCCTCCCTTGGGAGTTAACCCCTTGGGACAAATGCGGCCACGGATCCAACACAGAGAAACAAACAAATATGTAATAAAGGGAGCATACGAGGTCGTGTCATCACGTCATCTGAAGTTTATGAGCGACATTCAGTTTGTTATACTTAACTGTGTTTTTTTTTTCAAATTCGCACACTGTTGTTTACTGCGGCATTGTATTTAACACTGTACCAAGATACGTATACTACGCCCTCTATTGCTTAAACGTAAAATCAAACATATTAGTGTACGAAATCTAAGGGTGAGTATTGCATAAGATTGTCATGTCATCATTAGCATTATTGTGAGACAAAACAATTACAGCGTAGACATTTAATTCCTGCACTGAATATGCGGGCAGCCCGGGCATAATACACGACGGCACGTCCGGTTGCTACCCAGTTTCCTGGGCATGGATGCATGGATGACCCCACAACTGAAGGTAGCTTTGATTCGCAAGCTACGCGTACGTGGCTCGTTGATGTGCTTGGCTTATTTTTTGCATGTTATCCACGGGTGTTTGTGCAACCAGACAATGGCAGACGTCCGATCGACTGGTGCAGGAATTGAATGTCTGTACTGTACCGAAGCTTATATGCGACATTGAGTTTATTATACAAACGTGTTTTTTTAACTTCGCACACTTTTTTAGAATTTGTAAATGTAAATGTGACATTCATAACGTGATTTTTTTTTACAACCAGCTTACAACGAAAATACCGCACATAACGGTAAATATTTCACTGTCTTATCAGTTGCGCCATTTCGAAGTGTTACTAATAACTTTTCGAAGTGTTATTATTGTACTAAAGTTGTGGACTGGCACTCAAGAGATATTCACATATGTACTACTTCAGAGAGACAAAATATCGCAGCAAATACCAAACTTCATTGCATCTCTCACATTCTGCAAACCAGGTTTACATGATAATATGTTTTGCATCTTCCTATGCGCATTGCAAAGAAGGCAAAGGTCCCCCCTACCACGTTTTAAAGCCTTTAATCATGAGTCTTTGACCAATTACTAATGCTCGAAGCGGCCAAAGCAGCCTAACAATTTGGAGAAATTTATAAGGCAAAATCATGGTTGGGAAAATGTCTTTTAGGGAAATGTTCATCACAATACTACAACAAACTCTCCTTCAAATATTTTTATCAAATAATTCTTAGTTTCCAAGTTATAATCAAAAACATCAAAGATCCAGACACACTTTTCAGTAACTCCTAAGCATTAATGAGTTAAAAGTCTACATTAATATTTTAATTATAGTCTCGCATCTGCTCATAGATATAAGGTCTGACATTAATAAGTGCCTACCACGGTAGGCCACCACCCACGACAAAACGTGGTTAAACAGAGACATTTTAATTCATTCAACAGTAACCTTTGATTCCAATCCCTTTGTTCATAATCCCACAGCAACTCCCAGAAAATTGATTTCCATGTAGCTTTGTCATAAAATCGATCGACATGAATTAATTAACATTTCAAAGAAAACGCTAAAAATCTCCCCCCCCCCCTCTCTCTCTCTCTCTCTCCGGCGTGATTGAATAACTACCATTTAGTTCGAGAGCGAGCGAGAGAGAGAGAGAGAGAGGGGGGGGGGGGGGCTTGTGCTACGTGTGGAGGTCATTTTTTTTTGTTTCCCAAGACCAGTGACTGCACGATAACCTATTTTAGCTTTACTGATACGCGTTAGAAACAGTAATGTGTCCAGAGTTAGTACTCTGCTCAATTTCATTGTGAACAATTCTTAACCCTTCCAATGCTACTTTCGTCTGAGGCACAAGGACGCAAAGATTTTTGAGAACCATATACACCCTGTCATGTTGGTATGCATTGGAAAGCTCTCGCTGAGTACTCTCAGATGAGTACCCATGTGTCAGAGTTTTGGGTCAATTTTCAATTTGTTTTGCAACATTTTGTATTGACCAAAGTAGTCACCAGCAGCATAATAAGGGTTAAGTCACTTTTCGAAGCACACAAGATAACAATGCGTAATGGTACTGCTGTAACGTGTATTGTTATGGATTTATTACCCTGCAAGGGGCGCACCCTCTTGGCTTTCTTAATAAGGTGTGCAATAAGAGCTGGCACCCATGGCATTCTACCCATTCTGGTGGGAGCTACTATACCTGATTTCTCTTTTGAGGATATGTCCTACAATTGAAAAATCTCTGGGTCTCACATAAATGAAACGTACAAAACGCGCCTGCATATACACTTCTGAGATGTAGTTGATATGGACAATGGCTATGTGTGTTGTAAATAATCATTTCAGTATGTTTTCTACATTATCAATGTAGACAAGCATCTACAAAATGATGAGTTAAATACTATTCTCCTATGTATTTATCGATAGTTCAATTTATATGTCATCTGTTTGTTTGAAAAGGTTGTACCTTTATACTATGATGAATGTGAGTCTATTTGGTAACTTCGCTACAGTCAATAAAGATATATCCATTAGCAGATAACATTTTGCTTAGTAAGAAGCCCGCCAGGGGCACACCCTCTTGGCATGTTCAATGGTGTACAATAGGAGCTGGTGCCTCCCGGGGAACCCTAAGCTGGCGTTGCACCCTGCAAGGGACACACCCTCTTGGCTTGCCCAATGGTGTGCAATAGGTGTGTGGCACCGCGCCAGGGGCACACCCTCGTGGCTTGCTCAGTGGTGTGCAATAGGAGCTGGCACCTCCCGGGAAAACCCTAAGCTGGTGTGGCACCCCACAAGGGGCATGCCTTCTTGGCTTGCTCAATGGTGTGCCATAGGAGCTGGCACCTCCCGGGGAACCCTAAGCTGGTGTGGCACCCCGCCAGGTGCACGCCCTAGTGGCCTGCTCAATGGTGTGCAATAGGAGCTGGTGCCTCCCGGGGAACCCTAAGCTGGTGTGGCACCCCGCCAGGTGCACGCCCTAGTGGCCTGCTCAATGGTGTGCAATAGGAGCTGGCACCTCCCGGGGAACCCTAAGCTGGCGTGGCACCCCACAAGGGGCATGCCTTCTTGGCTTGCTCAATGGTGTGCAATAGGAGCTGGTGCCTCCCGGGGAACCCTAAGCTGGTGTGGCACCCCGCCAGGTGCACGCCCTAGTGGCCTGCTCAATGGTGTGCAATAGGAGCTGGCACCTCCCGGGGAACCCTAAGCTGGCGTGGCACCCCACAAGGGGCATGCCTTCTTGGCTTGCTCAATGGTGTGCAATAGGAGCTGGTGCCTCCCGGGGAACCCTAAGCTGGCGTGGCACCCCACAAGGGGCATACCTTCGTGGCTTGCTCAATGGTGTGCAATAGGAGCTGGTGCCTCCCGGGGAACCCTAAGCTGGTGTGGCACCCCGCCAGGTGCACGCCCTAGTGGCTTGCTCAATGGTGTGCAATAGGAGCTGGTGCCTCCCGGGGAACCCTAAGCTGGTGTGGCACCCCGCCAGGTGCACGCCCTAGTGGCTTGCTCAATGGTGTGCAATAGGAGCTGGCACCTCCCGGGGAACCCTAAGCTGGTGTGGCACCCCGCCAGGTGCACGCCCTAGTGGCTTGCTCAATGGTGTGCAATAGGAGCTGGCACCTCCCGGGGAACCCTAAGCTGGTGTGGCACCCCGCCAGGTGCACGCCCTAGTGGCTTGCTCAATGGTGTGCAATAGGAGCTGGTGCCTCCCGGGGAACCCTAAGCTGGTGTGGCACCCCGCCAGGTGCACGCCCTAGTGGCTTGCTCAATGGTGTGCAATAGGAGCTGGTGCCTCCCGGGGAACCCTAAGCTGGTGTGGCACCCCGCCAGGTGCACGCCCTAGTGGCTTGCTCAATGGTGTGCAATAGGAGCTGGTGCCTCCCGGGGAACCCTAAGCTGGCGTGGCACCCCACAAGGGGCAAACCTTCGTGGCTTGCTCAATGGTGTGCAATAGGAGCTGGTGCCTCCCGGGGAACCCTAAGCTGGTGTGGCACCCCGCCAGGTGCACGCCCAAGTGGCTTGCTCAATGGTGTGCAATAGGAGCTGGCACCTCCCGGGGAACCCTAAGCTGGCGTGGCACCCCACAAGGGGCATACCTTCGTGGCTTGCTCAATGGTGCGCAATAGGAGCTGGCACCTCCCGGGGAACCCTAAGCTGGCGTGGCACCCCACAAGGGGCATACCTTCGTGGCTTGCTCAATGGTGTGCAATAGGAGCTGGTGCCTCCCGGGGAACCCTAAGCTGGTGTGGCACCCCGCCAGGTGCACGCCCTAGTGGCTTGCTCAATGGTGTGCAATAGGAGCTGGTGCCTCCCGGGGAACCCTAAGCTGGTGTGGCACCCCGCCAGGTGCAGGCACTAGTGGCTTGCTCAATGGTGTGCAATAGGAGCTGGTGCCTCCCGGGGAACCCTAAGCTGGCGTGGCACCCCGCCAGGTGCACGCCCTAGTGGCTTGCTCAATGGTGTGCAATAGGAGCTGGCACCTCCCGGGGAACCCTAAGCTGGTGTGGCACCCCGCCAGGTGCACGCCCTAGTGGCTTGCTCAATGGTGTGCAATAGGAGCTGGCACCTCCCGGGGAACCCTAAGCTGGTGTGGCACCCCGCCAGGTGCACGCCCTAGTGGCTTGCTCAATGGTGTGCAATAGGAGCTGGTGCCTCCCGGGGAACCCTAAGCTGGTGTGGCACCCCGCCAGGTGCACGCCCTAGTGGCTTGCTCAATGGTGTGCAATAGGAGCTGGTGCCTCCCGGGGAACCCTAAGCTGGTGTGGCACCCCGCCAGGTGCACGCCCTAGTGGCTTGCTCAATGGTGTGCCATAGGAGCTGGCACCTCCCGGGGAACCCTAAGCTGGTGTGGCACCCCGCCAGGTGCACGCCCTAGTGGCTTGCTCAATGGTGTGCAATAGGAGCTGGTGCCTCCCGGGGAACCCTAAGCTGGTGTGGCACCCCGCCAGGTGCACGCCCTAGTGGCTTGCTCAATGGTGTGCAATAGGAGCTGGTGCCTCCCGGGGAACCCTAAGCTGGTGTGGCACCCCGCCAGGTGCACGCCCTAGTGGCTTGCTCAATGGTGTGCAATAGGAGCTGGCACCTCCCGGGGAACCCTAAGCTGGTGTGGCACCCCGCCAGGTGCACGCCCTAGTGGCCTGCTCAATGGTGTGCAATAGGAGCTGGCACCTCCCGGGGAACCCTAAGCTGGTGTGGCACCCCGCCAGGTGCACACCCTAGTGGCTTGCTCAATGGTGTGCAATAGGAGCTGGTGCCTCCCGGGGAACCCTAAGCTGGTGTGGCACCCCGCCAGGTGCACGCCCTAGTGGCTTGCTCAATGGTGTGCAATAGGAGCTGGCACCTCCCGGGGAACCCTAAGCTGGCGTGGCACCCCACAAGGGGCATGCCTTCTTGGCTTGCTCAATGGTGTGCAATAGGAGCTGGTGCCTCCCGGGGAACCCTAAGCTGGTGTGGCACCCCGCCAGGTGCACGCCCTAGTGGCCTGCTCAATGGTGTGCAATAGGAGCTGGCACCTCCCGGGGAACCCTAAGCTGGCGTGGCACCCCACAAGGGGCATGCCTTCTTGGCTTGCTCAATGGTGTGCAATAGGAGCTGGTGCCTCCCGGGGAACCCTAAGCTGGCGTGGCACCCCACAAGGGGCATACCTTCGTGGCTTGCTCAATGGTGTGCAATAGGAGCTGGTGCCTCCCGGGGAACCCTAAGCTGGTGTGGCACCCCGCCAGGTGCACGCCCTAGTGGCTTGCTCAATGGTGTGCAATAGGAGCTGGTGCCTCCCGGGGAACCCTAAGCTGGTGTGGCACCCCGCCAGGTGCACGCCCTAGTGGCTTGCTCAATGGTGTGCAATAGGAGCTGGTGCCTCCCGGGGAACCCTAAGCTGGCGTGGCACCCCACAAGGGGCATACCTTCGTGGCTTGCTCAATGGTGTGCAATAGGAGCTGGCACCTCCCGGGGAACCCTAAGCTGGCGTGGCACCCCACAAGGGGCATACCTTCGTGGCTTGCTCAATGGTGCGCAATAGGAGCTGGCACCTCCCGGGGAACCCTAAGCTGGCGTGGCACCCCACAAGGGGCATACCTTCGTGGCTTGCTCAATGGTGTGCAATAGGAGCTGGTGCCTCCCGGGGAACCCTAAGCTGGTGTGGCACCCCGCCAGGTGCACGCCCTAGTGGCTTGCTCAATGGTGTGCAATAGGAGCTGGTGCCTCCCGGGGAACCCTAAGCTGGTGTGGCACCCCGCCAGGTGCACGCCCTAGTGGCTTGCTCAATGGTGTGCCATAGGAGCTGGCACCTCCCGGGGAACCCTAAGCTGGTGTGGCACCCCGCCAGGTGCACGCCCTAGTGGCCTGCTCAATGGTGTGCAATAGGAGCTGGCACCTCCCGGGGAACCCTAAGCTGGTGTGGCACCCCGCCAGGTGCACGCCCTAGTGGCTTGCTCAATGGTGTGCAATAGGAGCTGGCACCTCCCGGGGAACCCTAAGCTGGTGTGGCACCCCGCCAGGTGCACGCCCTAGTGGCTTGCTCAATGGTGTGCAATAGGAGCTGGTGCCTCCCGGGGAACCCTAAGCTGGTGTGGCACCCCGCCAGGTGCACGCCCTAGTGGCTTGCTCAATGGTGTGCAATAGGAGCTGGTGCCTCCCGGGGAACCCTAAGCTGGTGTGGCACCCCGCCAGGTGCACGCCCTAGTGGCTTGCTCAATGGTGTGCCATAGGAGCTGGCACCTCCCGGGGAACCCTAAGCTGGTGTGGCACCCCGCCAGGTGCACGCCCTAGTGGCTTGCTCAATGGTGTGCAATAGGAGCTGGTGCCTCCCGGGGAACCCTAAGCTGGTGTGGCACCCCGCCAGGTGCACGCCCTAGTGGCTTGCTCAATGGTGTGCAATAGGAGCTGGTGCCTCCCGGGGAACCCTAAGCTGGTGTGGCACCCCGCCAGGTGCACGCCCTAGTGGCTTGCTCAATGGTGCGCAATAGGAGCTGGTGCCTCCCGGGGAACCCTAAGCTGGTGTGGCACCCCGCCAGGTGCACACCCTAGTGGCCTGCTCAATGGTGTGCAATAGGAGCTGGTGCCTCCCGGGGAACCCTAAGCTGGTGTGGCACCCCGCCAGGTGCACGCCCTAGTGGCTTGCTCAATGGTGTGCAATAGGAGCTGGTGCCTCCCGGGGAACCCTAAGCTGGTGTGGCACCCCGCCAGGTGCACGCCCTAGTGGCTTGCTCAATGGTGTGCAATAGGAGCTGGCGCCTCATGGGGAACCCTAAGCTGGTGTGGCACCCCGCCAGGTGCACGCCCTAGTGGCTTGCTCAATGGTGTGCAATAGGAGCTGGTGCCTCCCGGGGAACCCTAAGCTGGTGTGGCACCCCGCCAGGTGCACGCCCTAGTGGCTTGCTCAATGGTGTGCAATAGGAGCTGGCACCTCCCGGGGAACCCTAAGCTGGCGTGGCACCCCGCCAGGTGCACGCCCTAGTGGCTTGCTCAATGGTGTGCAATAGGAGCTGGTGCCTCCCGGGGAACCCTAAGCTGGCGTGGCACCCCGCCAGGTGCACGCCCTAGTGGCCTGCTCAATGGTGTGCAATAGGAGCTGGTGCCTCCCGGGGAACCCTAAGCTGGTGTGGCACCCCGCCAGGTGCACGCCCTAGTGGCTTGCTCAATGGTGTGCAATAGGAGCTGGCACCTCCCGGGGAACCCTAAGCTGGTGTGGCACCCCGCCAGGTGCACGCCCTAGTGGCTTGCTCAATGGTGTGCACTAGGAGCTGGTGCCTCCCGGGGAACCCTAAGCTGGTGTGGCACCCCGCCAGGTGCACGCCCTAGTGGCTTGCTCAATGGTGTGCAATAGGAGCTGGTGCCTCCCGGGGAACCCTAAGCTGGTGTGGCACCCCTCGAGGGGAACACCCACGTGGCTTGCTGAATGGTGTGCAATAGGAGCCGGTGCCTCCCGGGGAACCCTAAGCTGGTGTGGCACCCCTCGAGGGGAACACCCACGTGGCTTGCTGAATGGTGTGCAATAGGAGCTGGTGTGGCACCCTGCTAGGGGCACACCCTCTTGGCTTGCTCAATGGTGTGCAATAGGAGCTGGCGCCTCCCGGGGAACCCTAAGCTGGCGTAGCACCCCACCATGGGCAAACCCTCTTGGCTTGCTCAATGGTGTGCAATAGGAGCTGGTGCCACCTGGGGAAACCCTAAGCTGGTGTGGCACCCCGCCAGGGGCACAACTTTTGGCTTGCTCAATGGTGTGCAATAGGAGCTGGCACCTCCCGGGGAACCCTAAGCTGGTGTGGTACCCTGCAAGGGGCACACTCTCTTGGCTTGCTCAATGGTGTGCAATAGGAGCTGGTGCCTCCCGGGGAACCCTAAGCTGGCGTGGCACCCCACCAGGTGCACGCCCTAGTGTGCTCAATGGTGTGCAATAGGAGCTGGTGCCTCCCGGGGAACCCTAAGCTGGTGTGGCACCCCGCCAGGTGCACGCCCTAGTGGCTTGCTCAATGGTGTGCAATAGGAGCTGGTGCCTCCCGGGGAACCCTAAGCTGGTGTGGCACCCCTCGAGGGGAACACCCACGTGGCTTGCTGAATGGTGTGCAATAGGAGCTGGTGCCTCCCGGGGAACCCTAAGCTGGTGTGGCACCCCTCGAGGGGAACACCCACGTGGCTTGCTGAATGGTGTGCAATAGGAGCTGGTGTGGCACCCTGCTAGGGGCAAACCCTCTTGGCTTGCTCAATGGTGTGCAATAGGAGCTGGCGCCTCCCGGGGAACCCTAAGCTGGCGTAGCACCCCACCATGGGCAAACCCTCTTGGCTTGCTCAATGGTGTGCAATAGGAGCTGGTGCCACCTGGGGAAACCCTAAGCTGGTGTGGCACCCCGCCAGGGGCACAACTTTTGGCTTGCTCAATGGTGTGCAATAGGAGCTGGCACCTCCCGGGGAACCCTAAGCTGGTGTGGTACCCTGCAAGGGGCACACTCTCTTGGCTTGCTCAATGGTGTGCAATAGGAGCTGGTGCCACCTGGGGAAACCCTAAGCTGGTGTGGCACCCCGCCAGGGGCACAACTTTTGGCTTGCTCAATGGTGTGCAATAGGAGCTGGCACCTCCCGGGGAACCCTAAGCTGGTGTGGTACCCTGCAAGGGGCAAACTCTCTTGGCTTGCTCAATGGTGTGCAATAGGAGCTGGCACCTCCCGGGGAAACCTAGGCTGGTGTGGTACCCTGCAAGGGGCACACTCTCTTGGCTTGCTCAATGGTGTGCAATGGGAGCTGGCACCTCCCGGGGAAACCCTAAGCAGGTCTGGCACCCCGCTAGGGGCACAACCTTTGCTCAATAATGTGCAATAGGAGCTGGCGCCTCCCGGGGAACCTTAAGCTGGTGTGGCACCCCACCAGGGGCATAACTTTCGACTTGCTCAATGGTGTGCAATAGGAGCTGGCGCCTCCCGGGGAAACCCTAAGCAGGTGTGGCACCCCGCTAGGGGCACAATTTTGGCTTGCTCAATGGTGTGCAATAGGAGCTGGCGCCTCCTGGGGAACCCTTAGCTGGTGTGGCACCCTGCTAGGGGCATAACTTTCGGCTTGCTCAATGGTGTGCAATAGGAGCTGGCGCCTCCTGGGGAACCCTTAGCTGGTGTGGCACCCCGCTAGGGGCACAACTCTTGGCTTGCTCAATGGTGTGCAATAGGAGATGGCGCCTCCCGGGGAACCGTAAGCTGGTGTGCCCCGCCAGGGGCACACCCTCATGGCTTGCTCAATGGTGTGCAATAGGAGCTGGCGCCTCCTGGGGAACCCTAAGCTGGTGTGGCACCCCGCCAGAGGCACACCCTCTTGGCTTGCTCAATGGTGTGCAATAGGAGCTGGCGCCTTCCGCGGAACCCTAGGCAGATGTTGCACCCCAGGGGCATAACTTTCGATTTGCTCAATGGTGTGCAATAGGAGCTGGCGCCTCCAGGGGAAACCCTAAGCAGGTGTGGCACCCCACCAGGGGCATTACTTTCGACTTGCTCAATGGTGTGCAATAGGAGCTGGCGCCTCCCAGGGAAACCATAAGCAGGTGTGGCACCCCGCTAGGGGCACAATTTTGGCTTGCTCAATGGTGTGCAATAGGAGCTGGCGCCTCCTGGGGAACCCTTAGCTGGTGCGGCACCCCGCTAGGGGCACAACTCTTGGCTTGCTCAATTGTGTGCAATAGGAGCTGGCGGCTCTCGGGGAAACCCTAAGCTGGTGTGGCACCCCACCAGGAGCACAACTCTTTGCTTGCTCAATGGTGTGCAATAGGAGCTGGCACCTCCCGGGGAACCCTAAGCTGGTGTGGCACCCCACCAGGGGCATAACTTTTGGCTTGCTCAATGGTGTGCAATAGGAGATGGCGCCTCCCGGGGAACCCTAAGCTGGTACACCCTTTTGGCTTGCTCAATGGTGTGCAATAGGAGCTGGCGCCTCCCGGGGAACCCTAAGCTGGTGTGGCACCCCACCAGGGGCACGCCCTCTTGGCTTGCTCAATGGTGTGCAATAGGAGCTGGCGCCTTCCACGGAACCCTAGGCAGATGTCTCACCCCGCCAGGGGCATAACTTTCGACTTGCTCAATGGTGTGCAATAGGAGCTGGCGCCTCCCGGGGAAACCCTAAGCAGGTGTGGCACCCCACCAGGGGCATAACTTTCGACTTGCTCAATGGTGTGCAATAGGAGCTGGCGCCTCCCGGGGAAACCCTAAGCAGGTGTGGCACCCCGCTAGGGGCACAATTTTGGCTTGCTCAATGGTGTGCAATAGGAGCTGGCGCCTCCCAGGGAACCCTAAGCTGGTGTGGCACCCTGCTAGGGGCATAACTTTCGGCTTGCTCAATGGTGAGCAATAGGAGCTGGTGCCTCCTGGGGAACCCTTAGCTGGTGTGGCACCCCCCTAAGGGCACAACTCTTGGCTTGCTCAATGGTGTGCAATAGGAGCTGGCGCCTCCCGGGGAACCCTAAGCTGGTGTGGCGCCCCACCAGGGGCATAACTTTTGGCTTGCTCAATGTTGTGCAATAGGATTTGGCGCCTCCCGGGGAAACCCTAAGCAGGTGTGGCACCCCACCAGGGGCATAACTTTTGACTTGCTCAATGGTGTGCAATAGGAGCTGGCGCCTCCCGGGGAAACCCTAAGCAGGTGTGGCACCCCGCTAGGGGCACAATTTTGGCTTGCTCAATGGTCTGCAATAGGAGCTGGCGCCTCCCGGGGAACCCTAAGCTGGTGTGGCGCCCCACCAGGGGCATAACTTTTGGCTTGCTCAATGGTGTGCAATAGGAGCTGGCGCCTCCCAGGGAAACCCTAAGCAGGTGTGGCACCCCGCTAGGGGCACAATTTTGGCTTGCTCAATGGTGTGCAATAGGAGCTGGCGCCTCCCGGGGAAACCCTAAGCAGGTGTGGCACCCCGCTAGGGGCACAATTTTGGCTTGCTCAATGGTGTGCAATAGGAGCTGGCGCCTCCCAGGGAACCCTTAGCTGGTGTGGCACCCTGCTAGGGGCATAACTTTAGGCTTGCTCAATGGTGTGCAATAGGAGCTGGCGCCTCCTGGGGAACCCTTAGCTGGTGTGGCACCCCGCTAGGGGCACAACACTTGGCTTGCTCAATGGTGTGCAATAGGAGCTGGCGCCTCCCGGGGAAACCCTAAGCTGGTGTGGCACCCCACCAGGAGCACAACTCTTTGCTTGCTCAATGGTGTGCAATAGGAGCTGGCACCTCCCGGGGAACCCTAAGCTGGTGTGGCGCCCCACCAGGGGCATAACTTTTGGCTTGCTCAATGTTGTGCAATAGGAGCTGGCGCCTCCCGGGGAAACCCTGAGCTGGTATGGCACCACCCTGCTTGCTTTATAAATGAAGGGGGATGTGTGGATCAGCAGAACCCTAAGCTGGCGTGGCACCCAGCCAGGGGCACAACTTTTGCCTTGCTCAATGGTGTGCAATAGGAGCTGGCGCCTCCCGGGGAACCCTAAGCTGGTGTGGTACCCTGCAAGGGGCACACTCTCTTGGCTTGCTCAATGGTGTGCAATGGGAGCTGGCACCTCCCGGGGAAACCCTAAGCAGGTCTGGCATCCCGCTAGGGGCACAACTTTTGGCTTGCTCAATGGTGTGCAATAGGAGCTGGCACCTCCCGGGGAACCCTAAGCTGGTGTGGTACCCTGCAAGGGGCACACTCTCTTGGCTTGCTCAATGGTGTGCAATAGGAGCTGGCGCCTCCCGGGGAACCCTTAGGTAGTGTGGCACCCTGCCAGGGGCATAACCTTTGGCTTGCTCAATGGTGTGCAATAGGAGCTGGCGCCTCCCGGGAAAACCCTAAGCTGGTGTGGCACCCCACCAGGGGCACGCCCTCTTGGCTTGCTCAATGGTGTGCAATAGGAGCTGGCGCCTTCCGCGGAACCCTAGGCAGATGTGGCACCCCGCCAGGGGCATAACTTTCGACTTGCTCAATGGTGTGCAATAGGAGCTGGCGCCTCACGGGGAAACCCTAAGCAGGTGTGGCAACCTGGTAAGGGCACAATTTTGGCTTGCTCAATGGTGTGCAATAGGAGCTGGCGCCTCCCAGGGAACCCTAAGCTGGTGTGGCACCCTGCTAGGGGCATAACCTTCGGCTTGCTCAATGGTGTGCAATAGGAGCTGGCGCCACCTGGGGAAACCCTAAGCTGGTGTGGCACCCCACCAGGAGCACAACTCTTTGCTTGCTCAATGGTGTGCAATAGGAGCTTGCACCTCCCGGGGAACCTTAAGCTGGTGTGGCACCCCACCAGGGGCATAACTTTTGGCTTGCTCAATGTTGTGCAATAGGAGCTGGCGCCTCCCGGGGAACCCTAAGCTGGTGTGGCACCCCGCCAGGGGCACACCCTCTTGGCTTGCTCAATGGTGTGCAATAGGAGCTGGCACCTTCCGCGGAACCCTAAGCTGGTGTGGCACCCCGCTAGGGGCAAGTCCTCTTGGCTTCCTCAGTGGTGTGCAATAGGAGCTGGCGCCTCCAGGGGAAACCCTGAGCTGGTGTGGCACCACCCTGCTTGCTTTATAAATGAAGGGGGATGTTTGGATCAGCAGAACCCTAAGCTGGCGTGGCACCCAGCCAGGGGCACAACTTTTGCCTTGCTCAATGGTGTGCAATAGGAGCTGGCGCCTCCCAGGGAACCCTAAGCTGGTGTGGTACCCTGCAAGGGGCACACTCTCTTGGCTTGCTCAATGATGTGCAATGGGAGCTGGCACCTCCCGGGGAAACCCTAAGCAGGTCTGGCACCCCGCTAGGGGCACAACTTTTGGCTTGCTCAATGGTGTGCAATAGGAGCTGGCACCTCCCGGGGAACCCTAAGCTGGTGTGGTACCCTGCAAGGGGCACACTCTCTTGGCTTGCTCAATGGTGTGCAATAGGAGCTGGCGCCTCCCGGGGAACCCTTAGGTAGTGTGGCACCCTGCCAGGGGCATAACCTTTGGCTTGCTCAATGGTGTGCCATAGGAGCTGGCGCCTCCCGGGAAAACCCTAAGCTGGTGTGGCACCCCACCAGGGGCACGCCCTCTTGGCTTGCTCAATGGTGTGCAATAGGAGCTGGCGCCTTCCGCGGAACCCTAGGCAGATGTGGCACCCCGCCAGGGTCATAACTTTCGACTTGCTCAATGGTGTGCAATAGGAGCTGGCGCCTCCCGGGGAAACCCTAAGCAGGTGTGGCACCCCACCAAGGGCATAACTTTCGACTTGCTCAATGGTGTGCAATAGGAGCTGGCGCCTCCCGGGGAAACCCTAAGCAGGTGTGGCACCCCTCTAGGGGCACAATTTTGGCTTGCTCAATGGTGTGCAATAGGAGCTGGCGCCTCCCAGGGAACCCTTAGCTGGTGTGGCACCCTGCTAGGGGCATAACTTTCGGCTTGTTCAATGGTGTGCAATAGGAGCTGGCGCCTCCTGGGGAACCCTTAGCTGGTGTGGCACCCCGCTAGGGGCACAACTCTTGGCTTGCTCAATGGTGTGCAATAGGAGCTGGCGCCTCCCGGGGAAACCCTAAGCTGGTGTGGCACCCCACCAGGAGCACAACTCTTTGCTTGCTCAATGGTGTGCAATAGGAGCTGGCACCTCCCGGGGAACCCTAAGCTGGTGTGGCGCCCCACCAAGGACATAACTTTTGGCTTGCTCAATGTTGTGCAATAGGAGCTGGCGCCTCCCGGGAAACCCTGAGCTGGTATGGCACCACCCTGCTTGCTTTATAAATGAAGGGGGATGTGTGGATCAGCAGAAACCTAAGCTGGCGTGGCACCCAGCCAGGGGCACAACTTTTGCCTTGCTCAATGGTGTGCAATAGGATTTGGCGCCTCCCGGGGAAACCCTAAGTAGGTGTGGCACCCCACCAGGGGCATAACTTTTGACTTGCTCAATGGTGTGCAATAGGAGCTGGCGCCTCCCGGGGAAACCCTAAGCAGGTGTGGCACCCCGCTAGGGGCACAATTTTGGCTTGCTCAATGGTGTGCAATAGGAGCTGGCGCCTCCCGGGGAAACCCTAAGCAGGTGTGGCACCCCGCTAGGGGCACAATTTTGGCTTGCTCAATGGTGTGCAATAGGAGCTGGCGCCTCCCAGGGAAACCCTAAGCAGGTGTGGCACCCCACCAGGAGCACAACTCTTTGCTTGCTCAATGGTGTGCAATAGGAGCTTGCACCTCCCGGGGAACCTTAAGCTGGTGTGGCACCCCACCAGGGGCATAACTTTTGGCTTGCTCAATGTTGTGCAATAGGAGCTGGCGCCTCCCGGGGAACCCTAAGCTGGTGTGGCACCCCGCCAGGGGCACACCCTCTTGGCTTGCTCAATGGTGTGCAATAGGAGCTGGCGCCTCCCGCGGAACCCTAAGCTGGTGTGGCACCCCGCTAGGGGCAAGTCCTCTTGGCTTCCTCAGTGGTGTGCAATAGGAGCTGGCGCCTCCAGGGGAAACCCTGAGCTGGTGTGGCACCACCCTGCTTGCTTTATAAATGAAGGGGGATGTTTGGATCAGCAGAACCCTAAGCTGGCGTGGCGCCCAGCCAGGGGCACAACTTTTGCCTTGCTCAATGGTGTGCAATAGGAGCTGGCGCCTCCCAGGGAACCCTAAGCTGGTGTGGTACCCTGCAAGGGGCACACTCTCTTGGCTTGCTCAATGATGTGCAATGGGAGCTGGCACCTCCCGGGGAAACCCTAAGCAGGTCTGGCACCCCGCTAGGGGCACAACTTTTGGCTTGCTCAATGGTGTGCAATAGGAGCTGGCACCTCCCGGGGAACCCTAAGCTGGTGTGGTACCCTGCAAGGGGCACACTCTCTTGGCTTGCTCAATGGTGTGCAATAGGAGCTGGCGCCTCCCGGGGAACCCTTAGGTAGTGTGGCACCCTGCCAGGGGCATAACCTTTGGCTTGCTCAATGGTGTGCAATAGGAGCTGGCGCCTCCCGGGAAAACCCTAAGCTGGTGTGGCACCCCACCAGGGGCACGCCCTCTTGGCTTGCTCAATGGTGTGCAATAGGAGCTGGCGCCTTCCGCGGAACCCTAGGCAGATGTGGCACCCCGCCAGGGTCATAACTTTCGACTTGCTCAATGGTGTGCAATAGGAGCTGGCGCCTCCCGGGGAAACCCTAAGCAGGTGTGGCACCCCACCAAGGGCATAACTTTCGACTTGCTCAATGGTGTGCAATAGGAGCTGGCGCCTCCCGGGGAAACCCTAAGCAGGTGTGGCACCCCGCTAGGGGCACAATTTTGGCTTGCTCAATGGTGTGCAATAGGAGCTGGCGCCTCCCAGGGAACCCTTAGCTGGTGTGGCACCCTGCTAGGGGCATAACTTTCGGCTTGTTCAATGGTGTGCAATAGGAGCTGGCGCCTCCTGGGGAACCCTTAGCTGGTGTGGCACCCCGCTAGGGGCACAACTCTTGGCTTGCTCAATGGTGTGCAATAGGAGCTGGCGCCTCCCGGGGAAACCCTAAGCTGGTGTGGCACCCCACCAGGAGCACAACTCTTTGCTTGCTCAATGGTGTGCAATAGGAGCTGGCACCTCCCGGGGAACCCTAAGCTGGTGTGGCGCCCCACCAAGGACATAACTTTTGGCTTGCTCAATGTTGTGCAATAGGAGCTGGCGCCTCCCGGGAAACCCTGAGCTGGTATGGCACCACCCTGCTTGCTTTATAAATGAAGGGGGATGTGTGGATCAGCAGAAACCTAAGCTGGCGTGGCACCCAGCCAGGGGCACAACTTTTGCCTTGCTCAATGGTGTGCAATAGGATTTGGCGCCTCCCGGGGAAACCCTAAGCAGGTGTGGCACCCCACCAGGGGCATAACTTTTGACTTGCTCAATGGTGTGCAATAGGAGCTGGCGCCTCCCGGGGAAACCCTAAGCAGGTGTGGCACCCCGCTAGGGGCACAATTTTGGCTTGCTCAATGGTGTGCAATAGGAGCTGGCGCCTCCCGGGGAAACCCTAAGCAGGTGTGGCACCCCGCTAGGGGCACAATTTTGGCTTGCTCAATGGTGTGCAATAGGAGCTGGCGCCTCCCAGGGAAACCCTAAGCAGGTGTGGCACCCCGCTAGGGGCACAATTTTGGCTTGCTCAATGGTGTGCAATAGGAGCTGGCGCCTCCCGGGGAAACCCTAAGCAGGTGTGGCACCCCGCTAGGGGCACAATTTTGGCTTGCTCAATGGTGTGCAATAGGAGCTGGCGCCTCCCAGGGAACCCTTAGCTGGTGTGGCACCCTGCTAGGGGCATAACTTTCGGCTTGCTCAATGGTGTGCAATAGGAGCTGGCGCCTCCTGGGGAACCCTTAGCTGGTGTGGCACCCCGCTAGGGGCACAACACTTGGCTTGCTCAATGGTGTGCAATAGGAGCTGGCGCCTCCCGGGGAAACCCTAAGCTGGTGTGGCACCCCACCAGGAGCACAACTCTTTGCTTGCTCAATGGTGTGCAATAGGAGCTGGCACCTCCCGGGGAACCCTAAGCTGGTGTGGCGCCCCACCAGGGGCATAACTTTTGGCTTGCTCAATGTTGTGCAATAGGAGCTGGCGCCTCCCGGGGAAACCCTGAGCTGGTATGGCACCACCCTGCTTGCTTTATAAATGAAGGGGGATGTGTGGATCAGCAGAACCCTAAGCTGGCGTGGCACCCAGCCAGGGGCACAACTTTTGCCTTGCTCAATGGTGTGCAATAGGAGCTGGCGCCTCCCGGGGAACCCTAAGCTGGTGTGGTACCCTGCAAGGGGCACACTCTCTTGGCTTGCTCAATGGTGTGCAATGGGAGCTGGCACCTCCCGGGGAAACCCTAAGCAGGTCTGGCATCCCGCTAGGGGCACAACTTTTGGCTTGCTCAATGGTGTGCAATAGGAGCTGGCACCTCCCGGGGAACCCTAAGCTGGTGTGGTACCCTGCAAGGGGCACACTCTCTTGGCTTGCTCAATGGTGTGCAATAGGAGCTGGCGCCTCCCGGGGAACCCTTAGGTAGTGTGGCACCCTGCCAGGGGCATAACCTTTGGCTTGCTCAATGGTGTGCAATAGGAGCTGGCGCCTCCCGGGAAAACCCTAAGCTGGTGTGGCACCCCACCAGGGGCACGCCCTCTTGGCTTGCTCAATGGTGTGCAATAGGAGCTGGCGCCTTCCGCGGAACCCTAGGCAGATGTGGCACCCCGCCAGGGGCATAACTTTCGACTTGCTCAATGGTGTGCAATAGGAGCTGGCGCCTCACGGGGAAACCCTAAGCAGGTGTGGCAACCTGGTAAGGGCACAATTTTGGCTTGCTCAATGGTGTGCAATAGGAGCTGGCGCCTCCCAGGGAACCCTAAGCTGGTGTGGCACCCTGCTAGGGGCATAACCTTCGGCTTGCTCAATGGTGTGCAATAGGAGCTGGCGCCACCTGGGGAAACCCTAAGCTGGTGTGGCACCCCACCAGGAGCACAACTCTTTGCTTGCTCAATGGTGTGCAATAGGAGCTTGCACCTCCCGGGGAACCTTAAGCTGGTGTGGCACCCCACCAGGGGCATAACTTTTGGCTTGCTCAATGTTGTGCAATAGGAGCTGGCGCCTCCCGGGGAACCCTAAGCTGGTGTGGCACCCCGCCAGGGGCACACCCTCTTGGCTTGCTCAATGGTGTGCAATAGGAGCTGGCACCTTCCGCGGAACCCTAAGCTGGTGTGGCACCCCGCTAGGGGCAAGTCCTCTTGGCTTCCTCAGTGGTGTGCAATAGGAGCTGGCGCCTCCAGGGGAAACCCTGAGCTGGTGTGGCACCACCCTGCTTGCTTTATAAATGAAGGGGGATGTTTGGATCAGCAGAACCCTAAGCTGGCGTGGCACCCAGCCAGGGGCACAACTTTTGCCTTGCTCAATGGTGTGCAATAGGAGCTGGCGCCTCCCAGGGAACCCTAAGCTGGTGTGGTACCCTGCAAGGGGCACACTCTCTTGGCTTGCTCAATGATGTGCAATGGGAGCTGGCACCTCCCGGGGAAACCCTAAGCAGGTCTGGCACCCCGCTAGGGGCACAACTTTTGGCTTGCTCAATGGTGTGCAATAGGAGCTGGCACCTCCCGGGGAACCCTAAGCTGGTGTGGTACCCTGCAAGGGGCACACTCTCTTGGCTTGCTCAATGGTGTGCAATAGGAGCTGGCGCCTCCCGGGGAACCCTTAGGTAGTGTGGCACCCTGCCAGGGGCATAACCTTTGGCTTGCTCAATGGTGTGCCATAGGAGCTGGCGCCTCCCGGGAAAACCCTAAGCTGGTGTGGCACCCCACCAGGGGCACGCCCTCTTGGCTTGCTCAATGGTGTGCAATAGGAGCTGGCGCCTTCCGCGGAACCCTAGGCAGATGTGGCACCCCGCCAGGGTCATAACTTTCGACTTGCTCAATGGTGTGCAATAGGAGCTGGCGCCTCCCGGGGAAACCCTAAGCAGGTGTGGCACCCCACCAAGGGCATAACTTTCGACTTGCTCAATGGTGTGCAATAGGAGCTGGCGCCTCCCGGGGAAACCCTAAGCAGGTGTGGCACCCCTCTAGGGGCACAATTTTGGCTTGCTCAATGGTGTGCAATAGGAGCTGGCGCCTCCCAGGGAACCCTTAGCTGGTGTGGCACCCTGCTAGGGGCATAACTTTCGGCTTGTTCAATGGTGTGCAATAGGAGCTGGCGCCTCCTGGGGAACCCTTAGCTGGTGTGGCACCCCGCTAGGGGCACAACTCTTGGCTTGCTCAATGGTGTGCAATAGGAGCTGGCGCCTCCCGGGGAACCCTAAGCTGGTGTGGCGCCCCACCAAGGACATAACTTTCGACTTGCTCAATGGTGTGCAATAGGAGCTGGCGCCTCCCGGGGAAACCCTAAGCAGGTGTGGCACCCCACCAAGGGCATAACTTTCGACTTGCTCAATGGTGTGCAATAGGAGCTGGCGCCTCCCGGGGAAACCCTAAGCTGGTGTGGCACCCCACCAGGAGCACAACTCCTTGCTTGCTCAATGGTGTGCAATAGGAGCTGGCACCTCCCGGGGAACCCTAAGCTGGTGTGGCGCCCCACCAAGGACATAACTTTTGGCTTGCTCAATGTTGTGCAATAGGAGCTGGCGCCTCCCGGGAAACCCTGAGCTGGTATGGCACCACCCTGCTTGCTTTATAAATGAAGGGGGATGTGTGGATCAGCAGAAACCTAAGCTGGCGTGGCACCCAGCCAGGGGCACAACTTTTGCCTTGCTCAATGGTGTGCAATAGGATTTGGCGCCTCCCGGGGAAACCCTAAGTAGGTGTGGCACCCCACCAGGGGCATAACTTTTGACTTGCTCAATGGTGTGCAATAGGAGCTGGCGCCTCCCGGGGAAACCCTAAGCAGGTGTGGCACCCCGCTAGGGGCACAATTTTGGCTTGCTCAATGGTGTGCAATAGGAGCTGGCGCCTCCCGGGGAAACCCTAAGCAGGTGTGGCACCCCGCTAGGGGCACAATTTTGGCTTGCTCAATGGTGTGCAATAGGAGCTGGCGCCTCCCAGGGAAACCCTAAGCAGGTGTGGCACCCCACCAGGAGCACAACTCTTTGCTTGCTCAATGGTGTGCAATAGGAGCTTGCACCTCCCGGGGAACCTTAAGCTGGTGTGGCACCCCACCAGGGGCATAACTTTTGGCTTGCTCAATGTTGTGCAATAGGAGCTGGCGCCTCCCGGGGAACCCTAAGCTGGTGTGGCACCCCGCCAGGGGCACACCCTCTTGGCTTGCTCAATGGTGTGCAATAGGAGCTGGCGCCTCCCGCGGAACCCTAAGCTGGTGTGGCACCCCGCTAGGGGCAAGTCCTCTTGGCTTCCTCAGTGGTGTGCAATAGGAGCTGGCGCCTCCAGGGGAAACCCTGAGCTGGTGTGGCACCACCCTGCTTGCTTTATAAATGAAGGGGGATGTTTGGATCAGCAGAACCCTAAGCTGGCGTGGCGCCCAGCCAGGGGCACAACTTTTGCCTTGCTCAATGGTGTGCAATAGGAGCTGGCGCCTCCCAGGGAACCCTAAGCTGGTGTGGTACCCTGCAAGGGGCACACTCTCTTGGCTTGCTCAATGATGTGCAATGGGAGCTGGCACCTCCCGGGGAAACCCTAAGCAGGTCTGGCACCCCGCTAGGGGCACAACTTTTGGCTTGCTCAATGGTGTGCAATAGGAGCTGGCACCTCCCGGGGAACCCTAAGCTGGTGTGGTACCCTGCAAGGGGCACACTCTCTTGGCTTGCTCAATGGTGTGCAATAGGAGCTGGCGCCTCCCGGGGAACCCTTAGGTAGTGTGGCACCCTGCCAGGGGCATAACCTTTGGCTTGCTCAATGGTGTGCAATAGGAGCTGGCGCCTCCCGGGAAAACCCTAAGCTGGTGTGGCACCCCACCAGGGGCACGCCCTCTTGGCTTGCTCAATGGTGTGCAATAGGAGCTGGCGCCTTCCGCGGAACCCTAGGCAGATGTGGCACCCCGCCAGGGTCATAACTTTCGACTTGCTCAATGGTGTGCAATAGGAGCTGGCGCCTCCCGGGGAAACCCTAAGCAGGTGTGGCACCCCACCAAGGGCATAACTTTCGACTTGCTCAATGGTGTGCAATAGGAGCTGGCGCCTCCCGGGGAAACCCTAAGCAGGTGTGGCACCCCGCTAGGGGCACAATTTTGGCTTGCTCAATGGTGTGCAATAGGAGCTGGCGCCTCCCAGGGAACCCTTAGCTGGTGTGGCACCCTGCTAGGGGCATAACTTTCGGCTTGTTCAATGGTGTGCAATAGGAGCTGGCGCCTCCTGGGGAACCCTTAGCTGGTGTGGCACCCCGCTAGGGGCACAACTCTTGGCTTGCTCAATGGTGTGCAATAGGAGCTGGCGCCTCCCGGGGAAACCCTAAGCTGGTGTGGCACCCCACCAGGAGCACAACTCTTTGCTTGCTCAATGGTGTGCAATAGGAGCTGGCACCTCCCGGGGAACCCTAAGCTGGTGTGGCGCCCCACCAAGGACATAACTTTTGGCTTGCTCAATGTTGTGCAATAGGAGCTGGCGCCTCCCGGGAAACCCTGAGCTGGTATGGCACCACCCTGCTTGCTTTATAAATGAAGGGGGATGTGTGGATCAGCAGAAACCTAAGCTGGCGTGGCACCCAGCCAGGGGCACAACTTTTGCCTTGCTCAATGGTGTGCAATAGGATTTGGCGCCTCCCGGGGAAACCCTAAGCAGGTGTGGCACCCCACCAGGGGCATAACTTTTGACTTGCTCAATGGTGTGCAATAGGAGCTGGCGCCTCCCGGGGAAACCCTAAGCAGGTGTGGCACCCCGCTAGGGGCACAATTTTGGCTTGCTCAATGGTGTGCAATAGGAGCTGGCGCCTCCCGGGGAAACCCTAAGCAGGTGTGGCACCCCGCTAGGGGCACAATTTTGGCTTGCTCAATGGTGTGCAATAGGAGCTGGCGCCTCCCAGGGAAACCCTAAGCAGGTGTGGCACCCCGCTAGGGGCACAATTTTGGCTTGCTCAATGGTGTGCAATAGGAGCTGGCGCCTCCCGGGGAAACCCTAAGCAGGTGTGGCACCCCGCTAGGGGCACAATTTTGGCTTGCTCAATGGTGTGCAATAGGAGCTGGCGCCTCCTGGGGAACCCTTAGCTGGTGTGGCACCCCCTTAGGGGCACAACTCTTGGCTTGCTCAATGGTGTGCAATAGGAGCTGGCGCCTCCCGGGGAACCCTAAGCTGGTGTGGCGCCCCACCAGGGGCATAACTTTTGGCTTGCTCAATGTTGTGCAATAGGATTTGGCGCCTCCCGGGGAAACCCTAAGCAGGTGTGGCACCCCGCTAGGGGCACAATTTTGGCTTGCTCAATGGTGTGCAATAGGAGCTGGCGCCTCCCGGGGAAACCCTAAGCAGGTGTGGCACCCCGCTAGGGGCACAATTTTGGCTTGCTCAATGGTGTGCAATAGGAGCTGGCGCCTCCCAGGGAAACCCTAAGCAGGTGTGGCACCCCGCTAGGGGCACAATTTTGGCTTGCTCAATGGTGTGCAATAGGAGCTGGCGCCTCCCGGGGAAACCCTAAGCAGGTGTGGCACCCCGCTAGGGGCACAATTTTGGCTTGCTCAATGGTGTGCAATAGGAGCTGGCGCCTCCCAGGGAACCCTTAGCTGGTGTGGCACCCTGCTAGGGGCATAACTTTCGGCTTGCTCAATGGTGTGCAATAGGAGCTGGCGCCTCCTGGGGAACCCTTAGCTGGTGTGGCACCCCGCTAGGGGCACAACTCTTGGCTTGCTCAATGGTGTGCAATTGGAGCTGGCGCCTCCCGGGGAAACCCTAAGCTGGTGTGGCACCCCACCAGGAGCACAACTCTTTGCTTGCTCAATGGTGTGCAATAGGAGCTGGCACCTCCCGGGGAACCCTAAGCTGGTGTGGCGCCCCACCAGGGGCATAACTTTTGGCTTGCTCAATGTTGTGCAATAGGAGCTGGCGCCTCCCGGGGAAACCCTGAGCTGGTGTGGCACCACCCTGCTTGCTTTATAAATGAAGGGGGATGTTTGGATCAGCAGAACCCTAAGCTGGCGTGGCACCCAGCCAGGGGCACGTCTTTTGCCTTGCTCAATGGTGTGCAATAGGAGCTGGCGCCTCCCAGGGAACCCTAAGCTGGTGTGGTACCCTGCAAGGGGCACACTCTCTTGGCTTGCTCAATGATGTGCAATGGGAGCTGGCACCTCCCGGGGAAACCCTAAGCAGGTCTGGCACCCCGCTAGGGGCACAACTTTTGGCTTGCTCAATGGTGTGCAATAGGAGCTGGCACCTCCCGGGGAACCCTAAGCTGGTGTGGTACCCTGCAAGGGGCACACTCTCTTGGCTTGCTCAATGGTGTGCAATAGGAGCTGGCGCCTCCCGGGGAACCCTTAGGTAGTGTGGCACCCTGCCAGGGGCATAACCTTTGGCTTGCTCAATGGTGTGCAATAGGAGCTGGCGCCTCCCGGGAAAACCCTAAGCTGGTGTGGCACCCCACCAGGGGCACGCCCTCTTGGCTTGCTCAATGGTGTGCAATAGGAGCTGGCGCCTTCCGCGGAACCCTAGGCAGATGTGGCACCCCGCCAGGGTCATAACTTTCGACTTGCATAATGGTGTGCAATAGGAGCTGACGCCTCCCGGGGAAACCCTAAGCAGGTGTGGCACCCCACCAAGGGCATAACTTTCGACTTGCTCAATGGTGTGCAATAGGAGCTGGCGCCTCCCGGGGAAACCCTAAGCAGGTGTGGCACCCCGCTAGGGGCACAATTTTGGCTTGCTCAATGGTGTGCAATAGGAGCTGGCGCCTCCCAGGGAACCCTTAGCTGGTGTGGCACCCTGCTAGGGGCATAACTTTCGGCTTGTTCAATGGTGTGCAATAGGAGCTGGCGCCTCCTGGGGAACCCTTAGCTGGTGTGGCACCCCGCTAGGGGCACAACTCTTGGCTTGCTCAATGGTGTGCAATAGGAGCTGGCGCCTCCCGGGGAAACCCTAAGCTGGTGTGGCACCCCACCAGGAGCACAACTCTTTGCTTGCTCAATGGTGTGCAATAAGAGCTGGCACCTCCCGGGGAACCCTAAGCTGGTGTGGCGCCCCACCAAGGACATAACTTTTGGCTTGCTCAATGTTGTGCAATAGGAGCTGGCGCCTCCCGGGAAACCCTGAGCTGGTATGGCACCACCCTGCTTGCTTTATAAATGAAGGGGGATGTGTGGATCAGCAGAACCCTAAGCTGGCGTGGCACCCAGCCAGGGGCACAACTTTTGCCTTGCTCAATGGTGTGCAATAGGAGCTGGCGCCTCCCGGGGAACCCTAAGCTGGTGTGGTACCCCACCAGGAGCACAACTCTTTGCTTGCTCAATGGTGTGCAATAGGAGCTTGCACCTCCCGGGGAAACCCTAAGCAGGTCTGGCACCCCGCTAGGGGCACAACTTTTGGCTTTCTCAATGGTGCGCAATTGGAGCTGGCACCTCCCGGGGAACCCTAAGCTGGTGTGGTACCCTGCAAGGGGCACACTCTCTTGGCTTGCTCAATGGTGTGCAATAGGAGCTGGCGCCTCCCGGGGAACCCTTAGGTAGTGTGGCACCCTGCCAGGGGCATAACCTTTGGCTTGCTCAATGGTGTGCAATAGGAGCTGGCGCCTCCCGGGAAAACCCTAAGCTGGTGTGGCACCCCACCAGGGGCACGCCCTCTTGGCTTGCTCAATGGTGTGCAATAGGATCTGGCGCCTTCCGCGGAACCCTAGGCAGATGTGGCACCCCGCCAGGGGCATAACTTTCGACTTGCTCAATGGTGTGCAATAGGAGCTGGCGCCTCCTGGGGAAACCCTAAGCAGGTGTGGCACCCCACCAGGGGCATACCTTTCGACTTGCTCAATGGTGTGCAATAGGAGCTGGCGCCTCCCGGGGAAACCCTAAGCAGGTGTGGCACCCCACTAGGGGCACAATTTTGGCTTGCTCAATGGTGTGCAATAGGAGCTGGCGCCTCCCAGGGAACCCTTAGCTGGTGTGGCACCCTGCTAGGGGCATAACTTTCGGCTTGCTCAATGGTGTGCAATAGGAGCTGGCGCCTCCTGGGGAACCCTTAGCTGGTGTGGCACCCTGCTAGGGGCACAACTCTTGGCTTGCTCAATGGTGTGCAATAGGAGCTGGCGCCTCCCGGGGAACCCTTAGGTAGTGTGGCACCCTGCCAGGGGCATAACCTTTGGCTTGCTCAATGGTGTGCAACAGGAGCTGGCGCCTCCCGGGAAAACCCTAAGCTGGTGTGGCACCCCACCAGGGGCACGCCCTCTTGGCTTGCTCAATGGTGTGCAATAGGAGCTGGCGCCTCCCGGGGAACCCTAAGCTGGTGTGGTACCCTGCAAGGGGCATACTCTCTTGGCTTGCTCAATGGTGTGCAATGGGAGCTGGCACCTCCCGGGGAAACCCTAAGCAGGTCTGGCACCCCGCCAGGGGCACAACTTTTGGCTTGCTCAATGGTGTGCAATAGGAGCTGGCACCTCCCGGGGAACCCTAAGCTGGTGTGGTACCCTGCAAGGGGCACACTCTCTTGGCTTTCTCAATGGTGTGCAATAGGAGCTGGCGCCTCCCGGGGAACCCTTAGGTAGTGTGGCACCCTGCCAGGGGCATAACCTTTGGCTTGCTCAATGGTGTGCAACAGGAGCTGGCGCCTCCCGGGAAAACCCTAAGCTGGTGTGGCACCCCACCAGGGGCACGCCCTCTTGGCTTGCTCAATGGTGTGCAATAGGAGCTGGCGCCTTCCGCGGAACCCTAGGCAGATGTGGCAACCCGCCAGGGGCATAACTTTCGACTTGCTCAATGGTGTGCAATAGGAGCTGGCGCCTCCCGGGGAAACCCTAAGCAGGTGTGGCACCCCACCAGGGGCATAACTTTCGACTTGCTCAATGGTGTGCAATAGGAGCTGGCGCCTCCCGGGGAAACCCTAAGCAGGTGTGGCACCCCGCTAGGGGCACAATTTTGGCTTGCTCAATGGTGTGCAATAGGAGCTGGTGCCTCCCAGGGAACCCTTAGCTGGTGTGGCACCCTGCTAGGGGCATAACTTTCGGCTTGCTCAACGGTGTGCAATAGGAGCTGGCGCCTCCTGGGGAACCCTTAGCTGGTGTGGCACCCTGCTAGGGGCACAACTCTTGGCTTGCTCAATGGTGTGCAATAGGAGCTGGCGCCTCCCGGGGAACCCTAAGCTGGTGTGGCACCCTGCTAGGTGCATAACTTTCGGCTTGCTCAATGGTGTGCAATGGGAGCTGGCACCTCCCGGGGAAACCCTAAGCAGGTCTGGCACCCCGCTAGGGGCACAACTCTTGGCTTGCTCAATGGTGTGCAATAGGAGCTGGCGCCTCCCGGGGAAACCCTAAGCAGGTGTGGCACCCCGCTAGGGGCACAATTTTGGCTTGCTCAATGGTGTGCAATAGGAGCTGGCGCCTCCCGGGGAAACCCTAAGCTGGTGTGGCACCCCACAAGGAGCACAACTCTTGGCTTGCTCAATGGTGTGCAATAGGAGCTGGCGCCTCCCGGGGAAACCCTAAGCAGGTCTGGCACCCCGCTAGGGGCACAACTTTTGGCTTGCTCAATGGTGCGCAATTGGAGCTGGCACCTCCCGGGGAACCCTAAGCTGGTGTGGTACCCTGCAAGGGGCACACTCTCTTGGCTTGCTCAATGGTGTGCAATAGGAGCTGGCGCCTCCCGGGGAACCCTTAGGTAGTGTGGCACCCTGACAGGGGCATAACCTTTGGCTTGCTCAATGGTGTGCAATAGGAGCTGGCGCCTCCCGGGGAAACCCTAAGCTGGTGTGGCACCCCACAAGGAGCACAACTCTTGGCTTGCTCAATGGTGTGCAATAGGAGCTGGCGCCTCCCGGGGAAACCCTAAGCAGGTCTGGCACCCCGCTAGGGGCACAACTTTTGGCTTGCTCAATGGTGCGCAATTGGAGCTGGCACCTCCCGGGGAACCCTAAGCTGGTGTGGTACCCTGCAAGGGGCACACTCTCTTGGCTTGCTCAATGGTGTGCAATAGGAGCTGGCGCCTCCCGGGGAACCCTTAGGTAGTGTGGCACCCTGACAGGGGCATAACCTTTGGCTTGCTCAATGGTGTGCAATAGGAGCTGGCGCCTCCCGGGGAACCCTAAGCTGGTGTGGTACCCTGCAAGGGGCACACTCTCTTGGCTTGCTCAATGGTGTGCAATGGGAGCTGGCACCTCCCGGGGAAACCCTAAGCAGGTCTGGCACCCCGCTAGGGGCACAACTTTTGGCTTGCTCAATGGTGTGCAATAGGAGCTGGCACCTCCCGGGGAACCCTAAGCTGGTGTGGTACCCTGCAAGGGGCACACTCTCTTGGCTTGCTCAATGGTGTGCAATAGGAGCTGGCGCCTCCCGGGGAACCCTTAGGTAGTGTGGCACCCTGCCAGGGGCATAACCTTTGGCTTGCTCAATGGTGTGCAACAGGAGCTGGCGCCTCCCGGGAAAACCCTAAGCTGGTGTGGCACCCCACCAGGGGCACGCCCTCTTGGCTTGCTCAATGGTGTGCAATAGGAGCTGGCGCCTTCCGCGGAACCCTAGGCAGATGTGGCACCCCGCCAGGGGCATAACTTTCGACTTGCTCAATGGTGTGCAATAGGAGCTGGCGCCTCCCGGGGAAACCTTAAGCAGGTGTGGCACCCCACCAGGGGCATAACTTTCGACTTGCTCAATGGTGTGCAATAGGAGCTGGCGCCTCTCGGGGAAACCCTAAGCAGGTGTGGCACCCCACTAGGGGCACAATTTTGGCTTGCTCAATGGTGTGCAATAGGAGCTGGCGCCTCCTGGGGAACCCTTAGCTGGTGTGGCACCCTGCTAGGGGCACAACTCTTGGCTTGCTCAATGGTGTGCAATAGGAGCTGGCGCCTCCCGGGGAAACCCTAAGCTGGTGTGGCACCCCACAAGGAGCACAACTCTTTGCTTGCTCAATGGTGTGCAATAGGAGCTGGCACCTCCCGCGGAACCCTAAGCTGGTGTGGCGCCCCACCAGGGGCATAACTTTTGGCTTGCTCAATGTTGTGCAATAGGAGCTGGCGCCTCCCGGGGAAACCCTGAGCTGGTATGGCACCACCCTGCTTGCTTTATAAATGAAGGGGGATGTGTGGATCAGCAGAACCCTAAGCTGGCGTGGCACCCAACCAGGGGCACAACTTTTGCCTTGCTCAATGGTGTGCAATAGGAGCTGGCGCCTCCCGGGGAACCCTAAGCTGGTGTGGTACCCTGCAAGGGGCACACTCTCTTGGCTTGCTCAATGGTGTGCAATGGGAGCTGGCACCTCCTGGGGAAACCCTAAGCAGGTCTGGCACCCCGCTAGGGGCACAACTTTTGGCTTGCTCAATGGTGTGCAATAGGAGCTGGCACCTCCCGGGGAACCCTAAGCTGGTGTGGTACCCTGCAAGGGGCACACTCTCTTGGCTTGCTCAATGGTGTGCAATAGGAGCTGGCGCCTCCCGGGGAACACTTAGGTAGTGTGGCACCCTGCCAGGGGCATTACCTTTGGCTTGCTCAATGGTGTGCAACAGGAGCTGGCGCCTCCCGGGAAAACCCTAAGCTGGTGTGGCACCCCACCAGGGGCACGCCCTCTTGGCTTGCTCAATGGTGTGCAATAGGAGCTGGCGCCTTCCGCGGAACCCTAGGCAGATGTGGCACCCCGCCAGGGGCATAACTTTCGACTTGCTCAATGGTGTGCAATAGGAGCTGGCGCCTCCCGGGGAAACCCTAAGCAGGTGTGGCACCCCACCAGGGGCATAACTTTCGACTTGCTCAATGGTGTGCAATAGGAGCTGGCGCCTCCCAGGGAATCCTTAGCTGGTGTGGCACCCTGCTAGGGGCATAACTTTCGGCTTGCTCAATGGTGTGCAATAGGAGCTGGCGCCTCTTGGGGAACCCTTAGCTGGTGTGGCACCCCGCTAGGGGCACAACTCTTGGCTTGCTCAATGGTGTGCAATAGGAGCTGGCGCCTCCCGGGGAACCCTAAGCTGGTGTGGCGCCCCACCAGGGGCATAACTTTTGGCTTGCTCAATGTTGTGCAATAGGAGCTGGCGCCTCCCGGGGAAACCCTGAGCTGGTATGGCACCACCCTGCTTGCTTTATAAATGAAGGGGGATGTGTGGATCAGCAGAACCCTGAGCTGGCGTGGCACCCAGCCAGGGCCACAACTTTTGCCTTGCTCAATGGTGTGCAATAGGAGCTGGCGCCTCCCAGGGAACCCTAAGCTGGTGTGGTACCCTGCAAGGGGCACACTCTCTTGGCTTGCTCAATGGTGTGCAATGGGAGCTGGCACCTCCCGGGGAAACCCTAAGCAGGTCTGGCACCCCGCTAGGGGCACAACTTTTGGCTTGCTCAATGGTGTGCAATAGGAGCTGGCACCTCCCGGGGAACCCTAAGCTGGTGTGGTACCCTGCAAGGGGCACACTCTCTTGGCTTGCTCAATGGTGTGCAATAGGAGCTGGCGCCTCCCGGGGAACCCTTAGGTAGTGTGGCACCCTGCCAGGGGCATAACCTTTGGCTTGCTCAATGGTGTGCAATAGGAGCTGGCGCCTCCCGGGAAAACCCTAAGCTGGTGTGGCACCCCACCAGGGCCACGCCCTCTTGGCTTGCTCAATGGTGTGCAATAGGAGCTGGCGCCTTCCGCGGAACCCTAAGCAGGTGTGGCACCCCACCAGGGGCATAACTTTCGACTTGCTCAATGGTGTGCAATAGGAGCTGGCGCCTCCCGGGGAAACCCTAAGCAGGTGTGGCACCCTGCTAGGGGCATAACTTTCGGCTTGCTCAATGGTGTGCAATACGAGCTGGCGCCTCCTGGGGAACCCTTAGCTGGTGTGGCACCCCGCTAGGGGCACAACTCTTGGCTTGCTCAATGGTGTGCAATAGGAGCTGGCGCCTCCCGGGGAAACCCTAAGCTGGTGTGGCACCCCACCAGGAGCACAACTCTTTGCTTGCTCAATGGTGTGCAATAGGAGCTGGCACCTCCCGGGGAACCCTAAGCTGGTGTGGCACCCCACCAGGGGCATAACTTTTGGCTTGCTCAAAGTTGTGCAATAGGAGATGGCGCCTCCCGGGGAACCCTAAGCTGGTGTGCCCCGCCAGGGGCACACCCTCTTGGCTTGCTCAATGGTGTGCAATAGGAGCTGGCGCCTCCCGGGGAACCCTAAGCTGGTGTGGCACCCCGCCAGGGGCACACCCTCTTGGCTTGCTCAATGGTGTGCAATAGGAGCCGGCACCTTCCGCGGAACCCTAAGCTGGTGTGGCACCCCGCTAGGGGCACGTCCTCTTGGCTTCCTCAGTGGTGTGCAATAGGAGCTGGCGCCTCCCGGGGAAACCCTGAGCTGGTGTGGCACCACCCTGCTTGCTTTATAAATGAAGGGGGATGCGTGGATCAGCAGAACCCTAAGCTGGCGTGGCACCCAGCAAGGGGCACAACTTTTGCCTTGCTCAATGGTGTGCAATAGGAGCTGGCGCCTCCCGGGGAACCCTAAGCTGGTGTGGTACCCTGCAAGGGGCACACTCTCTTGGCTTGCTCAATGATGTGCAATGGGAGCTGGCACCTCCCGGGGAAACCCTAAGCAGGTCTGGCACCCCGCTAGGGGCACAACTTTTGGCTTGCTCAATGGTGTGCAATAGGAGCTGGCACCTCCCGGGGAACCCTAAGCTGGTGTGGTACCCTGCAAGGGGCACACTCTCTTGGCTTGCTTAATGGTGTGCAATAGGAGCTGGCGCCTCCCGGGGAACCCTTAGGTAGTGTGGCACCCTGCCAGGGGCATAACCTTTGGCTTGCTCAATGGTGTGCAATAGGAGCTGGCGCCTCCCGGGAAAACCCTAAGCTGGTGTGGCACCCCACCAGGGGCACGCCCTCTTGGCTTGCTCAATGGTGTGCAATAGGAGCTGGCGCCTTCCGCGGAACCCTAGGCAGATGTGGCACCCCGCCAGGGGCATAACTTTCGACTTGCTCAATGGTGTGCAATAGGAGCTGGCGCCTCCCAGGGAACCCTAAGCTGGTGTGGCACCCTGCTAGGGGCATAACTTGCGGCTTGCTCAATGGTGTGCAATAGGAGCTGGCGCCTCCTGGGGAACCCTTAGCTGGTGTGGCACCCTGCTAGGGGCATAACCTTTGGCTTGCTCAATGGTGTGCAATAGGAGCTGGCGCCTCCCAGGGAACCCTAAGCTGGTGTGGCACCCTGCTAGGGGCATAACCTTTGGCTTGCTCAATGGTGTGCAATAGGAGCTGGCGCCTCCCGGGGAAACCCTAAGCTGGTGTGGCACCCCACCAGGAGCACAACTCTTTGCTTGCTCAATGGTGTGCAATAGGAGCTGGCACCTCCCGGGGAACCCTAAGCTGGTGTGGCACCCCACCAGGGGCATAACTTTTGGCTTGCTCAATGTTGTGCAATAGGAGATGGCGCCTCCCGGGGAACCCTAAGCTGGTGTGCCCCGCCAGGGGCACACCCTCTTGGCTTGTTCAATGGTGTGCAATAGGAGCTGGCGCCTCCCGGGGAACCCTAAGCTGGTGTGGCACCCCGCCAGGGGCACACCCTCTTGGCTTGCTCAATGGTGTGCAATAGGAGCTGGCACCTTCCGCGGAACCCTAAGCTGGTGTGGCACCCCGTTAGGGGCACGCCCTATTGGCTTCCTCAGTGGTGTGCAATAGGAGCTGGCGCCTCCTGGGGAAACCATGAGCTGGTGTGGCACCACCCTGCTTGCTTTATAAATGAAGGGGGATGTGTGGATCAGTCTATGGATACCATGCATCTGAAAGATCAATTGGTCCTCTATGGATATGAAGGCTCTGCTGTTTTCGTCAACTTTCCCTTGATTCTCAAGATATTTTCAAAGTATGATAGTTACAGATGATGCCTCCTAGAGAGATCAGGCCCCAGAGATGGGGATCTTCCAATCATTCCAAAGTCAATACCTCTCTCTCTCTCTCTCTCTCTCTCTCTCTCTCTCTCTCTCTCTCTCTCTCTCTATGTATATATATATATATATATATATATATATATACATATTATGAGAATAATCAAAATAGTATAACATGGGTGTTCTTGAAAGGGATATTGGGGAGGACTTGTCTAGTAATTATTAGTAATTTTGGTTAACATACTATTAAATAGAACACAAAAACATGTTTCCTATTTTTCACAAGAATTGTGACCATATAACAAACATGTGCAACATCTCTGGAGCCAACCTAGATTGTTTGCTACGAATGGTGATTACACTCGTTTGCACGAGGAGTACAAACATATGAATATATATATATATATATATATATATATATATATATATATATATATATATATATATATATATATATATATATATATATATATATATATATAAATATCTATCTATCTATCTATCTATATATATATATATATATATATATATATATATATACATATATGTATATATATATATATATACATACATACATACATACATATATATATATATATATATATATATATATATATATATATATATATATATATATATATATATATATATATATATATATACATACATACATACATACATATGTATCCACCATACATAAATAATACAGTAATACATAGATTCATCCAGCTTCTAGACCTGGGTAAGACCTGGGAAATGCATGGGCTACCCTGCATTTCCCAGGTGCTACCCCTGAGGAAGCATGGAGAAATTTTGGCAAGGGCGGGTACAATAAACAACTGTAGGCCTGATTGCCACCCAATGTTCTGGGCATAGATGTGTGGATGACCACACAACTGAATGCAGTACTCATTAGCAAGCTACGTTGGTCATTGATAAGCATGGCTTATTTTCTTGACATCTCATAAATGGGTGTTTTAGCAACCAAGGCATTATCAGATATATTTGGATTTGCCTGAATTATTTTATCTTTAATTTGTTCACCCGTTGCAAAAATGGAACAAACACATCAATTTTAATATCTTCGTTTCTCATTAAACAATCTTAAAAATAAAATGATATGGAATAAAAATTATTGTGTAAAAGTAAGAGATAAGTACATGGTTCGATGTGACCTAATTATTTTTCAAGTAGGTTGGGAAATGCACAGCATCTTTTGTCTCTATGGATTTTAAAAAGATTTTTTAAAGCTTTAAGACAAGACATCCCTGTAGGCAGTCCTGATTGGCTTAACACAAATCCCACGTCACCCAACAAAAACTGATGTCAGGTTGACGTCATCCTGACATTGATCTTGTTTTAGCCTAATTAACCCTTTATATGCTGCTGGTGGCTAATGTGGCCAATGCAAACTTATGCAAAAAAACTAAAGATGACTGAAACCCTTGCACATGGGTACTCATCCGAGAGTACTCAGCGAGAGCTATCCAATGAATACCAACATGACAGGGTTTAGATTGTTTTCAAAAATTGTTTGTCTTCCTTTGGACGAAAGTAGCCACAGCATTGAAAGGGTTAATGCAAGGGTCTTCAATTATAATGGTTTAAACATGTTTGCGACAGGTTCTAACACATATCGATAACAGAGAAATAGACCAATCAATGTACTACCAGTATATATATTGATGGGGTTCGCCTCTTGAAATAAATCCCTATAAAGATAATACATACGGGGAAAATCGCATCGGCGAAACACCTTAAGTGTTAATATGTATCCATTTTCTTTCATTTGCTTAAAACCAATGAGCTAGACATATCGGCGAGAGATTGTCCAGAACAAAAAAACACTTTACAAAATATGGTTAGCCATGTTTACACCAGAGATGAATCTTATGTTTGGGTACGGCCCACTATTTTTATGCACTATATCCTCTACTTAGAATCAATGAGCAGAAAATCACATATTTAATTTTCAGAAAATCAGGGTAAATGTTCAGAAAATCAAACCATTAATATTCAGGGACCCACACAATTGGTGTGCAGAAAATCACCAAATAAATGTTCAGGGACACACACAATTGGTGTGCAGAAAATCACACAATTAATGTTCAGGGAACCACAGAATTAATGTTCAGAAAATCACAGAATTAATGTCCAGGGCCATGCACAATTGATGTTCAGAAAATCATAGAATTAATGTTCAGGGAACCACACAATTCATATTTAAATATCGCAGAATTGATGTTCAGAAAATCCCAATAGAAACGTTCTGATAATCACAGTTTCAACATGTAGAAATAAAGCACTACACGCATTCAAACACACAATAGAATATGGTAAACTAAACACATTGAAATATATTATTTTACATCATATTTTACATTTAAATTATTTTTCACAATGGGAGTATTTTTGACATTGAAATGTTTTAAGATTAAAAATGAGTTAAAAAAATATCCACAATGTCATAGAAGGAATGGTAGCCTCTTAAAGAAAATTCCTAACTGTTTGGAAGATGGGGGTGTGGCCAACCTCACTGTATGATTGTTTGGATAAAATACTTCCCAAAGCAACTTGATTGGATTTACATATGAGAATTTATATATTTTTTACGTGTAATAATATTGATAATAATAATAATAATAATAATAATAATAATAATAATAATAATAATAATAATAATAATGATAATAATAATAATAATGATAATAATAATAATAATAATAATAATAATAATAATAATAATAATAATAATGATAATAATGATAATAGTAATAATGATGATGATGATGATATGAAGTATTAATCTTTATCCTTATCATTCTTATTATCATTACTATTTCTTATCTTGATATAATCATTGTAATCATGATAATAAAAGTGATAAGTATATCATAATGATAAGTAACAAGTATAACATAATGATAAAATGGAACCTGCAAAGTTTGATCACCTTCAAACCAAATAAAATTTAACTACATACAGTACAGACATTTAATTCCTGCACCAGTCGACCGGACGTCGGTCAGTGACTGGTTGTTCAAAGACCCATAGATAACATGTCAAACAATAGGCCAAGCACATCAATGACCCACGTAGCTTGCGAATCAAAGCTACGTTCATTTGTGAGGTCATCCATGCATCTATGCCCAGGAAACGTGGTGGCAATCGGGCGTGCGGTCGTGTACTATGCCTGGGCTGCCCACACATTTAGTGCAGGAATTAAATGTCGGCACTGTATATATGTGTTCCAAATCAGTGGGTTTTCAATTTAACGTAACAATAACGGAATACAAACAACACTACTAGGCTAGTGATCCCCTTTGATGGTTTTGTATACAAACTATTGAAAGGTTGATCAAAGACATTAAGCACGTCGGTGACATGGTTTACCTCATGCCGCTGGTGGCTAATTTGGCCAATGCAAAATGATGCAAATAAACCCTGAAAATGGCTGAAACCCTGGCACATGGATTCTCATCTGAGAGTACTCAGCGAGAGCTTTCCATTGAATACCAGCATAGCAGGGTTTAGATGGTTTTCAAAAGTCTTTGCATCCTTGTCCTTTGGGCGGAAGTGGCCTCAGTATAGGAAGAGTTAACCGATTCATATATATTAGCTTGAGTTCCAGTTGGTGGCATAAGGGTTAACTGCCAAGTTTAACCCTTTTGCATCAGAAGCGTAAACATGATCTGACAATTGGAATTTCTATTTTTCGTCACTTTTTCTGCCATATTGCAAACTAAACAGACATATTGTGACTAAACAGTTGTATGTGGTGGAAGAAAGCGAAGACCACCACCTGACCCTAATTCACTGGCAACTTCCTCACATGCCCCAGCCAAGATTGGAATTCAAGCAGGGGTGAGAGACAGCCAGCGGTCAGTGGCAACGCCTTACCACACGGCCATCAGGGCAGGCCCTTCTGAGACATGGAAATATCTTGCTTACAAAACATTATCTTGTGAAACATTCTATCGAAAGCTGTTGTTCCTGTTCTGTATAACAATCCCATCTCACATAGTTTTCAATGCTGCCCTTTTTGATGAGTTACGTTTAACCCTTATGCTGGTGGTGGCTAGTTTGGCCATTACAAAGTGATGCAAACACTGAGAAATGACTAAAACCCTGACACATGGGTACTCATCTGAGAGAACTCAGTGTGAGCTATCCAATGAATACAAACATGACAGGGTTTAGCTATCTTTCAAAAATCTTGCATCCATGTGCTTTGGACGAAAGTAGCCTCAGCATTGGAAGAATCAATCGATTCATACATATTAGCTTGAGTTCCAGTTGATAGCATAGGGGTTAACTATTGAGTTTTACCCTTTTTGCATCCAAATTGCACACATGATCTGAAATTTTGGCATTGCGATTTTTTCGTCACTTTTCTGCTATATTGCAGCCATGACTGTTAAGTCATGACTAAACAGTTTTGAGTGGTGGAGAAAGTTGGAGTCACCGACGAAAACCACAGCCGAATCTGGGCAGTGCTGAGGGACCACATGGCCATCAGGACAGGCCCTTCTGACTCATGAAAATATCTTGCTTACAAAACATCATTTCGAGAAACATTTTATTGAAAGCTGCTGTTCCTGTTATGTGCAACAATCCAATTTCACATAATTTCCAATGCTGCTCTTTTATGTTTAACCCTTATGCTGCTGGTCGCTAATTTGGCCAATACAAAATGGTGCAGAAAACTAAAAAAATGGCTGAAACCCTGGCACATGGGTACTCATCTGAGAGTACTCGGCGAGAGACAGGGTTTAGATGGTTTTCAAAAAGCTTTACGTCCTTGTGCTTTGGACGAAATTAGCCTCAGCATTGGAAGGATTATAAGTTGTTAGACCATGTCTACACTCCTGTTGCAAAAGGGTTTAGGTCCAACCCTACACGAATATTCAGGTGGACTTGAAGGGAGCAGATCTCACACGAGGATCAACTGATATACCCTGCTTTCAGTCAATAAGCATGCTCTATTTTCTTCAGGCTGATTTTTAATGACCCAAGTGCAGCACTGACTACGCTGAACAACAGGCGTAACCACCACACTGTGCACTGGGTCTAATGTGATTGTAGAGATTATTTGGCAGAAAAAAGCATGATAAATGAAATTCAAAAGGCAAATCAAAATTAATTCCAATTCAAACTACTGTAGTATGTTACTATTTTTTGAGTTGCTTGATCGGAATATTCTCCATTTTTGAATGTTCTGATTTTTTCTTTGCCAAAGAATCGATTAATGGCGAGAGTGACATAATTGAAAACACCACTTGAAACAGATGACATTATCATTAATATCACTCAAGGAATGATAAAGAGATGAAATATAACACCCCTTAAAAATCACACAATATTTCCCATTCGCTCCACAGTTTATATGTTTGCCAGTAGACCAAGTCAACTTGGTGATAATATCAGTGCTGCTAAATATTCACTTTTATTCATCAGTATGCATTATTGTTGGCACAGAGACAAAAATACAGTATATACCAAAAAAGTAAATAGATGTATATTACAATCAGGTATGTGTCCAATATATTTTTCTTTTTCTCTCCGAATATGGTATTTACGATGGTTCACACCTGTGTGAACGGCAGAAAAAAAATCTGCTGTTTTTTGGAAAACGATGGAAAATAATTCTGCTGTTTTTGGAAAAACAGTGGCAATCTTTCATAAACGAATGTGTTGCTTTCCATCATAGGTATGTTATACTGTACACTATCAATATCTACTGACTACTCACTTTTCAGTAAATTGCAGTATAATTAAACTTTTGGAAATATTTTCATCTCTACACAGGTAGAAATTGACCGGCCCGTGCGGGCCTGTTACTTTGACGGGCCCGTAATGGGCCCGCCATGGGCCTGTTACGGGCTCAGAACCCATTATAACAGGCCCGTAACGGACCCGTTATAACGAGCCTGTTACGGGCTCGTTACGACAGGCCCGTAAAAACAATGGGTCCGTAACAGGTTTTCAAGCCGTGAAATGTTGATATATTGAGGTATCGAAAAACGGGCCCGTGCCATAACAGGCCCGTAACGGGCCCGTCAACTTTTACCTGTGTAGAGTCATACTACTATAGCCTTCCAAACTGCGAAACCTGAAGTAAACACTATCTTTGGTCGAAGCATAATACCAAGATATTGTTTTGTAAATTTTCATTACACATTTACGATGGTGCAGGTGTGAATGGCAGAAAAAGATCAGCAGTTTTTCCAAAAGAAAATTTTTATTTCCAGCTTTGCAAAAACAGCACAAAAAGATTCTGCTGTTTTCCAAAAAAAATAGCGGAAGAGAATTTAAATATTTTTTTCTGTTGTACACACCTGCATCATCGTACACATTGCTCATCTTAGCGAAATAAATTCAAGGCCCCGGGTCAGGGAAATGTCACAGCTGTATAGTGTAAATACACATTCATTTATCGTCACTTTTCTGCAATGAACAGATTAGCCAGTATTAAAAAGTTTAGAAAATTACATCACACACAAAAGTAACCTGCCACCTCAATCAGGATAAAAGAACCGTATCATGAGTACGGATGGGTGATAAAAACACGCACACATCTCCTGCCATATTATAATAATACTAATAGTAGTAGTAGTTGTAGTAGTAGTAGTAGTAGTAGTAGTAGTAGTAGTAGTAGTAGTAGTAGTAGTAGTAGTAGATGTAGTTATATTGTAGTAGTAGTAGTAATAGTTTAGTAGTAGTAGCAAAAGTAGTAGTAGTAGTAGTAGTAGTAGTAGTAGCAGTAGAAGTAGTTTAGTAGTAGTAGCAAAAGTAGTAGTAGTAGTAGTAGTAGTAGTAGTAGTAGTAGTAGTAGTTGTAGTAGTAGTAGTAGTAGTAATAGTAGTAGTAGTAGTAGTAGTAGTAGTAGTAGTAGTAGTAATAGTTTAGTAGTAGTAGTAGTAGTAGTTTAGTAATAGTAGTAGTAGTAGTAGTAGTAGTAGTAGTAGTAGTAGTAGTAGTAGACAAAGCACATGCCATCAATTTTGCTTGACTCCTTTTAAACTTTGTGCATTTTCCAGTGAAGTTTTCGTGAATGTTTCCTGCATCAAGAGACGCACCTTCTCTGTGAGATCGTTCACCCCCTCCAAGGTTGTGCCTTCCGTAGGTATAGGTGGCAGCACTGTGATTAAAAAGTGACCTACAATTAGAAAATACACTATTTATACTTGGGTCTTACGTAGGTTTGATGTCTCTCTACAACTATAGATGGCAGCGCAGTTTTCACGAGTTGAAGTTTTTAAATGTCTCATTAGTAGCTCAAGTGTCTTATTAATTCAGAACTAAACCTGGAATGAAATCAATTCAGGGTAGATCAGGGAGAATAAGGAGAGCCAGTTAACACAAGCAAGTCTGGTAGCTTGCGGGGTTCATTTCTTTTTTCTCTACATTGCTTTTGTTTGATATTTAGGCTATACAAAGTATATATTGCCTGAAAGGTTTTCTGACGAGGAGTACAATTACCACCTCAAAAGTATCACGGTATAGCAGTTTTTCAAGTCGTTACTCCATTCAAATGTTATATCCATTTCTTTCAGATATTTTGTCGAAAATGAGAAAATGCTGCATTTTCCAACTTTTAGATTCCTATCAATTTGATTAATGTAAAAATTGGAAAAACTGCGATACAATTCCCTCAGAAATACCCTTTACTACTATTGAGCAAATTTCAAGCAAATCTGTTTAAATTTGATTGTTTAAAAAGGCATGTTTGAAGCGACTATATTTTGGTGAAATTAGAAAGGGAACAAAGGACCAAAACATTTCCTGTTTACTAGTTAGTATTACAAGCCTATGGGAGCTTCTGTGGTAGATGGTCTCTGACTCACATTTGATCCAATTGTGAGGAAGAGGATGTAGACTTAACTTACATAAACATATTAAAATGACCCTCTATTCACAAATTAACCCCACAAGCCACCTTATACATGTAAACATGAGAGGGTTCGATACTCACCGCTGTTGAATTTCATCTCTTTCTTATTATAGAACTCGGAGTAGGAAGAGAATACAATAGGAACAATAGGAACCTGAAAAACAATGGATTTTATAATTAACCCTTATGCTGCTGGTGCCTAGTTTCACCAATACAAAGTGATTCATCTATACATACATACACACATACACACACACACACACATATACATATATATATATATATATATATATATATATATATATATATATATATATATATATATATATATACATGTACATGTATGTATGTATGTAAGTGTGTATGTATGTAAGTGTGTATGTATGTAAGTGCGTATGTGTGTGTGTATATAAAACCATTATTGTATGTATGCATGCATGTATGTATGTTAGTGTGTATGTATGTATGTATGTGAGTGTGTATGTATGTAAGTGTGTATGTGTGTGTATATAAAACCATGCATGTATATATGCATGCATGTATGTACGTATGTATGTATGTATGTGTGTATGTATGTAAGTGTGTATATGTGTGTATATAAACCATGCATGTATGTATGCATGCATGTATGTATGTATGTATATATGTAAGTGTGTGTGTGTGTGTTTATAAAACCATGCATGAATGTGTGCATGCATGTATGTATGTATGTAAGTGTGTATGTATGTAAGTGTATGTGTATGTGTATATAAAACCATGCTTCTGCTCAGCCAGTTAGATGATTGCTTCACTTGTCGGAGGTTCCTGTCAACCCTAGTTTTGGTTTACAATCAATTTTAGTATATTGTCATGAGTAATCTATTCTGCCAGGAGTATGTATTTACTCTGTAGAATGTATCTACTCTGCCAGGAGTAAATACATATTGAATAAGTAACCTGTAAAGGGTCAATTATTTCTTTCAGACCCCAGAAATTAGGATATCAGCGTGTTGCAAACTTTTTGGCACCTATATAGACCATCTATTACACTGGAAAAGACCCGTCACAATATGATAGGTTTAATGCAACTTTTTGGCAACAAGAATTTGAGATGGAAGAGAGTAATGTTTTTCCAAATGGAAAGGTGTCACTTCATGTGAAACATTATACATATATATATATATATATATATATATATATATATATATATATATATATATATATATATATATATATATATATATATATATATATATATGTATATATATATATTGTGGCTAGCAGTCACGTCGCCGGCCGGGTTGGATTTGCAGTACAGTGGGTAACTTGCTTGACCTTTGACCACTCCTGCTATTCCCCTTGGGTTTCATACAGAACACGAGACATCAGTGTTTAGCTTTAGACCTTTATTAACGGAGGTCATTTGCAACTTTACATAATGTTTGTGTCCGTGAAAACTAAAAGTAAAAAACAGGGTCATAAGTTTTTATACAGTAGTTTGACATGCACAAATAATAATTGTGACTATACTTGGTTACATTACACCCTAACAAAGGAATGCATTACTACTGGCATACATCTTATACTAAGCCAATTATATCTTATCTCTAAATAGAGCCTGCTGTCAATTTCATAGTTAACCTTAAGAAATATGTCTTCTAAATAGAGTTAAGTCAATAAGTGTTAATTCACTAACCTTCGTGGGGCTTCTTATAAATCCATGTTCTTATATACAAGGCAGATTCGTCCGTTCGGCAATGCCCTGTTCGTTGGTACTGAGGGTAAGCGCGGGTAAATTTTATAGCTTTTTTTACGAGCGTCTCTCTCTCTCTAGGGGTCCAAAGTCTGTTGCTATGCCAGACTTTGGTTGGCGTCAGGGGTTGAAATACCCTATTACTTTAATAAACCTAGCGACAGCTACATATATATATATATATATATATATATATATATATATATATATATATATATATATATATATATATGTATATATAATATATATATATATATATATATATTTATATATATATATATATATATATATATATATATATATATATATATATATATATATATATATATATATGTATATATATATATGCTGACATGACCATCCTCGCTTGGGTATGTTTCGTGTACCCTAGCAAGTTGCCACTGATTGCGTGACATGTTTTCATGCTTGTCAATGACTATGTCGCCTTCTTTGATGTCACGACGATGCCTAGTCCACTTGGGACGGACCTGGAGATCTCTCAGGTACTCTTTAGGGTTCCTCTCATAGTCTGCATTTTCCCACCAGAGAGCTCTTGGGCAATCATGGTGTTCCTCATTTACCTTGAACTGATGAAACGTTTGCTCATCATCGCACATGAATGAGACTGGTTCTTGACAGAATCTGGACAGTACACTAATTGACGTGTTAGTCAGATCTGGTTCTTGCAGAAGGTGATCATTCAGCGATTCACCCTTGAACTCTGCACTACAGTCAAATACTATTTGTATTTTGTCTGGTTTCTTTGAATGGTTCACACCGTGATGTGGTATACACCATGCCATGCCATCCTTTCTTTCAAGCTCAAGTGGGGTTGCTCGTTTTGCGTAACCCGCTTGATTCACATTACTCATGAAAGTAGAGTAGTTCTTTCTGTACTTCGTGTCCTTTCCCAGACGGTATTTCACCTGCTTGAGATGCTGAAGTGCCATGGTCTTGTTACTTAGGAAAGCAGGATTCGGTCCTTTGAAGGGAAGTGGCATCTCATAGTGGCCATCATCCCTGATATGGATGCCTTCCTTTATCTTTGATAGGAACATTCGGTCATCCTGAGAAAGTGTATCTTGATCAGCCTTTCTCTCTATGAAGTCTAACCCCCTATATTGTATGACTTCCTTGGGGGTGACAAGTTCCTTTACCTTTGACTTAAAGGCAAACAACACCTTTTCAGGGGTATCTTGTGTTTCGTTATCCTCAGTTTTTGTCCACAAAGCTGAGGGTATTTCATGGGCAATAATCCGATGGCTCACTCCAAATGGATCACACTCATCGAATTCAATTGCACTTGAGTCCACTATGCCCACTATGCTCCAACCCAAATCGGTTCTCTGTGCATACGGCTCATTTCCGGGTGGCAGAATAACATCCTTAGGAGCCAAAGCTCTCAGGCAGTTGTAGCCTATTAGCAGGCCTACCTTACAACTACCTAATGGCATCAGCTTGTTCACAATTGGTTTCAAGTGAGACCATTTATCTGCCATCTCTGGAGTTGGTATGTGAGAACGGTTAGCAGGGATTATGGTGCGACTGTACGTTGTGGGGAGTGGGACAATTTCTTGACTGTCATGTCCACGCACCTGAAGGCCTGTCAAACATTTGCACTAAATGGCCTTATTTTCTGCAAACATAGTTGAAAGCAGAAGTTTCGTCTTAGAACCTTCTAGGCCTAATTCATCGCAAATGTCATCATGAATAAACGTGGTGTCGGACTGAGTGTCCAGTAGTGCGTATACAAGCACTTCTGACTCTGGCCTGTCTTGGTGAGATAGATAAACTGGAACTATCATTGAGCTCTTGCCAGAGTTACCGGAACCATTGAAATGGGTGATGTGGCTCTGATTGCAAGTGCCATTAGCTACTTTCAACTCAGTCTCGTCTTTGGCAACTGGTTTTGGCGCATCATTTTCTGCCATTTTGTTCCTCTGTCTTGGGCCAGGCTTCCAGTTGTCGTCATGAAGAGAAGTCGGATGTTTTCTCTTACATGTTTCGCATTTCTTCCTATCTTTGCAATCCCTAGATTGGTGGCCAGGCTTCAGACAACTAAAGCATAGGTTGTTTATCCATGCAAATTTTCTCCTCTGTTCTACAGGCTTTGTCAGGAATGACTTACAGTCATTTAATTCATGAGGCATGTTGCAGTCAACACACCTTACTTGGCCGCTATTGTCTGATGCCTGTGGAGCTTCTTTAACTTCAGTAGCGAGGGAGCGAGCATTTATCTCATTCCTTTGCCCATATTTGGCATTATTGGCAGGTTCGTTGGATCTGTTTCCCCTCAGTGCATGAAGTGAGGTGATTGGGTTGCAGGCTATATCTGCCTCTTTCACCACAAAATTCATGAATTCCTTGAAAGGGGGGAACGACCTCATTTTCTGCGTCCACTCTGCTACTATTCTGCTCCACCTGGTGACTAACCAGTCTGGAAGCTTGCATAATAGCTTCCTGTTTTCGCGGCTGTCATTTAGTATATTCAGACTTTCAGTAGTCTGCATAGCGGTGTTGCATTGACGAAGAAAATCGGCGAATTTCCTTAATGCTGAACCATCCCTTGGAGCAATATTTGGCCAAGCGTCCAACTTATCTCGGAATGCATTGGCCACTATAAAGGGGTCGCCAAATCTCTCGTCAAGCAGATTTCGTGCTTGTTCATATGCATCTGCAGTGGTGAGGAGACAAAATCCTTCCACTGCTTCTAATGCAGCACCTCCTAAGTACCGTTTCAGGTAATGTATTCTCTCTAGGGGGGGAATACCCCTTTGGTCAATTAATGTCTGAAAGGCACCCTTCCAGCTTGGGTATCTCATTGGATCACCACTAAACACCGTCGGTTCCGGAGCAGGAAGACGGTTTATGCTGACTTGTTCAGCAACTGCCCTCGTCAATTCCAAAACATGTTGAGATGTGTCATACATGTTAGATTCCATCCGCATTGGTGTGTTCAGAGGCCTATGCCCATTATGGGGTGTACTATGGCTTTCAGGTATTATTCCTGGTGTTTCCTGGGAATACGTCCAAGTACCATGTGTGCCTTGTTCACGTGGCATCTCAGCTGGTACACTTCTGGGACGGTATTCTTCAACTTTAGGGTTAAGGCGCACCTGAGGCACTCTTGCCCTGTTATCATTCATATCCACTGCTGCGGCAGGGGTCAGTAGGGGGGGTATCGAAGGTAGGCGGGGCATCACAACTCTGGGTTTGTATGTAGTTTTCTACATATTCATTCATTCCATCCCCCGGAAGTGATGGTCCTACATCTATATCGAAATTGCCCCCTTCTTCAGCTTCGACCTGTTTTATCACATTTAACTTGGCCTTGGCTTGATCTAGTTTCTTAGCCATCTGCACCCTTTCCATTTTTATTCTTTGTTCGGCTTCCTCATCCATGTACTTAAGGTCTATTTCGAGGGTAGCAACCTCTGAAGCTGCTTCTATCTTCATGGCAGCACTTGATAAGTTCGAGATTTGCGACCCTTGTGAGGAATGCCGACTTCTGAAAGAACGAGCAGAGGCATTGGACACGATTTCTGTCCTATCTATCTCTATTTCCCTAATTTGGGAAGAGATTTTCTTTATGAGCTGATGGTTCTCTACATCAACAGACGCTTCTTGCTGATTGCCACTAGGTGGCGTTAGTTCCTGCACCTGCTCATAGGTGGCAGTCACTTCAAGCATTCTCTCCTTTAAGAGCTTGCTTTCTTCTCTAATAATAGAGATTTCACTGGTCTCTACCAGCGTTTCTTCGACGTTGCCAGCTTGGCGTCGCCAAGCTGTCGTGGCTGACTTAAATCTACGTGACCTCTCTTCAATTTGCCACTCTAGGCCCTTTTCTGATAAAGATCTTGCCCGAGTGCCTAAACTCTCTATCTGCACTGTGGAGCCCCCTTCCCCTGAGGATAATAATACTTTACCTGTTTCAGACATTTTTAAAGGAACAGAAATAATCCCCAAATGAAATGCACATATACAAAGTAGACAAAATGTGTACTTACCAATCCAAATAGTCACAATTATTCCAAATGAAAGGGTTAAATTCCGAAAATGTCAATTATGTAATAATAGTCCAATATTATGTAGTGTTCAGCAGTTTCTTTTCACAAATTTGTCTTCTGTGTGAGTCCATAAGATCCATTCAGGGTAGACTGGGCATTGAGTCTATTTTGAGAAGAGACTTGACAAACAGTCTATCATCACTCCTGCCTGTGGCTTGTTGCCGGGCAGAGGTTGAGTGCAGTGTCAACGAGTGCAGTGTCAATATGCGAGATCTTGAATACAGTCCCGCTTGCGATGTTTACTTGCTGCGATAGTAAGTTCCAGGCGCTTTATCCTGTGTGTGTAGTATCAACCAGGAAATTTCCTTTCACTTTCCCTTCCTAGTATAGGAGTGTCTTGGTTCTATCACTTCTGACTCTAGTCTAGGAGAGCCAGGCGTTTTTTACTTTTTTGGAGAAGTGTCTTGTTTTCCTTACTTCTTTTCCTTTAGAAGCTGGAGTTTCACTACTGACTATAGTAGCCAGAAGTTTTCACTGTGGCTAGCAGTCACGTCGCCGGCCGGGTTGGATTTGCAGTACAGTGGGTAACTTGCTTGACCTTTGATCACTCCTGCTATTCCCCTTGGGTTTCATACAGAACACGAGACATCAGTGTTTAGCTTTAGACCTTTATTAACGGAGGTCATTTGCAACTTTACATAATGTTTGTGTCCGTGAAAACTACAAGTAAAAAACAGGGTCATAAGTTTTTATACAGTAGTTTGACATGCACAAATAATAATTGTGACTATACTTGGTTACATTACACCCTAACAAAGGAATGCATTACTACTGGCATACATCTTATACTAAGCCAATTATATCTTATCTCTAAATAGAGCCTGCTGTCAATTTCATAGTTAACCTTAAGAAATATGTCTTCTAAATAGAGTTAAGTCAATAAGTGTTAATTCACTAACCTTCGTGGGGCTTCTTATAAATCCATGTTCTTATATACAAGGCAGATTGCGTCCGTTCGGCAATGCCCTGTTCGTTGGTACTGAGGGTAAGCGCGGGTAAATTTTATAGCTTTTTTACGAGCGTCTCTCTCTTTCTAGGGGTCCAAAGTCTGTTGCTATGCCAGACTTTGGGTTGGCGTCAGGGGTTGAAATACCCTATTACTTTAATAAACCTAGCGACAGCTACATATATATATATATATATATATATATATATATATATATATATATATATATATATATATATATATATATATATATATATATATATATATATACATGTATATATATATATATATATATATATATATATATATATATATATATATATACCGTATTACCCCGCATACAACACGCACCCCATAGATAATACGCACCCCCTCCCCAAGTACCTTTCCCATATGTAAAATACAATGCCCTGTTTATAACACGCAGGCGGAGTTGGGGAGTGGGAATCTTGACCCCAGTACCGTAACCCGCGTTGACTCAGATAATTAGAGGCTTAAATCGTACTGTGTTTATAGTGCTCAGAGTCACTGTGCAAGTGATACCAATTAACAGTACGGGAAAAGTCTATTTTCAAACATGATCTGGTACGTCCAGGGTATCAGAATGGCAATCATCATAACATCGTCATGGTGACAGGCCAATAGACAATAGGAACCCAACCAAAGTATTTTCGACCATGCCCCACACGTCTATAGAATCGCTGTAAAAATGTTCTGGTTTATGTACCCTTTGATAACACGCACCCCCTCCTTAACGTAGGTTCTGCAGTGTATAAAAGTGCGTGTTGTATGCGGGGTAATACGGTATATATATATGTATATATAATATATATATATATATATATATATATATATATTTATATATATATATATATATATATATATATATATATATTAATATATATATATATATATGTATATATATATACTAGTATATATATATATATATAGAGAGAGAGAGAGAGAGAGAGAGAGAGAGAGAGAGAGAGAGAGAGAGAGAGAGAGAGAGAGAGAGAGAGAGAGGGGGGGGGGGAGAGAGAGAGAGAGAGAGAGAGAGAGAGAGAGAGAGAGAGAGAGAGAGAGAGTCAGTTTCCTCTATATCGCTAGAGTGAACAATAGTACATAGCATTGCGCTATTAACAGGGGGTCCTGATCTTCTGAGCTAATATGCAGAACAATTACTATGGGATTATCTAGCCAGAACATACTTATTGTAACTGGAGGCTTACTAACCCTTTAGTTCAACAATCTTCTGAGCTAATATGCAGAACAATTACTATGGGATTATCTAGCCAGAACATACTTATTGTAACTGGAGGCTTACTAACCTTATAGTTCAACACTATTAAACAGGGCTCAACAGTACCCGGCCAACCCAGGAGGCAGGGTTCGAATCCCACCTGGGACATGGGGGAAAGTTGCCAATGACTTGGAGTTTTCACCAGGTCCTCTGGTTTCCTCCAACAGGTACAGTTGCAGGGCTGTCCAAGCTGTCGCCATGTCGCCCAAATTGGCGACAAAGGCCCGTCATTTGGCGGCAGCAGCTTTGTGTCGACGGAAAGGCGACAACCAAAGGAGTGTAATGTGTGAGGACTAGGATAGACGCAAGTTCACACGTATACCTTCCTCTGTTTACATTCCTCTTTCAGATACATGTGTTTAATTTCTCAGCGGGCACACATAACATGCATTGACGCCTCTCGACAGGGTAACTGTTGTGGGTATGAGAATACATGAATATGTATAGTGTATGATCCATACACTGGCGAATCCATCGATGGTTTAAAACATATTGTATATATATACGATGTTTGCGAAACAGATTCCAACCACGAGACACAAGGTTACCACCTCAACCAACACAGGTATCAAAAGAACAACAATGCTCCACCTTCACCACTATGGCCTACCTTTTAAAAAAACTTTGCATAAAGTTTCCATGAACTGGGATCTTTTAAAATAACATTCAATCGATTCGATCGATGATTACTTGGTTGCTGCATATCAAATGAGCCAAATGTATCACACCAATATAAAACATAATGGGTACTTATCATCACCACTAAATATTACTTCATGCCTAAATGTATTTGTCTCTGGCGTCATCTTTCAAAAAGTTGTTGATGCTTAAAGTTCATGACGACTTTTAGAATAAGTGTCCCGCTGTTATTTTAAAGAATGGGATAACGTTGTAATTAGCTCTACTCAATTTGCGGATGCAATTTAAATACTTTTTTTTTTTATTCATAACCAACCTCCGCATGTCCAGGGTTAATTAGCACAGGCCTTCAAGAATAACCTTTGTGCTACACAATCCTGAAGTATTCTTTGTTTTGAAATAATCATACAGTGGAGATTATTTCCAGGTAATTTCCTGTTAGTTAACCAAGTAGATTTTCTATCGAGGCCTTCAAATCGATGTGCCAAATAGGATTATTAAGTTACTTTGATCCGCATCACAAACCCGCCACTAACACGTAAACAGGTAACTCGGATCCATTCTAAAGTATTTCAGGGTGACTAGGGTCAAGACCAGGTGGATGCACGGGCGTCTGTAAGCCCCGAGGAAAGTTGTGGTCAGTAACATGCATAATTGTAAAGCTTACAAAAAGTATTTTGGCCATTGGATCCTGGGAAGATCCCTGTAGATCCATTGTTATTATCATTACTACTACTACTACTACTACTTACTACTACTACTACTACTACTACTACTACTACTACTACTACTGCTACTGCTACTACTACTACTACTACTACTACTACTATATTATATTATTATTATCATCATCATCATCATTATTACTATTATTATTACACGTTTGAAATGCATTTTCCTCGTGCTTTGGCTACAAGAATTCCAATTTTGGCTACAAGGATTAAGGGTGTGGACAACCTTGATTTGGCTTGGGATAACGTTGTAATTAGCTCTACTCAATTTGCGGATGCAATTTAAATACTTTTTTTTTTTATTCATAACCAACCTCCGCATGTCCAGGGTTAATTAGCACAGGCCTTCAAGAATAACCTTTGTGCTACACAATCCTGAAGTATTCTTTGTTTTGAAATAATCATACAGTGGAGATTATTTCCAGGTAATTTCCTGTTAGTTAACCAAGTAGATTTTCTATCGAGGCCTTCAAATCGATGTGCCAAATAGGATTATTAAGTTACTTTGATCCGCATCACAAACCCGCCACTAACACGTAAACAGGTAACTCGGATCCATTCTAAAGTATTTCAGGGTGACTAGGGTCAAGACCAGGTGGATGCACGGGCGTCTGTAAGCCCCGAGGAAAGTTGTGGTCAGTAACATGCATAATTGTAAAGCTTACAAAAAGTATTTTGGCCATTGGATCCTATCCCTGTAGATCCATTGTTATTATCATTACTACTACTACTACTACTACTACTACTACTACTACTACTACTACTACTGCTACTGCTACTACTACTACTACTACTACTACTACTACTATTATTATTATTATTATCATCATCATCATCATTATTACTATTATTATTACACGTTTGAAATGCATTTCCTCGTGCTTTGGCTACAAGAATTCCAATTTTGGCTACAAGGATTAAGGGTGTGGACAACCTTGATTTGGCTTGTCATGACCTAGCCGCAATATGGCAGAAAAGTGACGAAAAATCAAAATCCCAAGGGTCACATGAATAATCAAGGGGCCGGATGAAAATTAGTGGAGTAACTGCTTACTACCAGCAGGGTATATCAGTGCAGACCCTGTCGTGAGCCACACCCCACTAGAGTTCAGAGATCTACTAGCAACAGGGATCCGCCATTGCCTAGTGGTTACGATGCCTGGATCCCAAGCGTGAGGGGGCTAGGCGGTGGTTTTCGACGGTCCTCACAAAAGAAGATTGGTGTGGTCGTTATATAAATGTGCTGCGTTGTGGAGGACTATCTATGGTACTTCTGCAACTGAAAGACCCCTTGGAACCGTTTGTGAAGGGAAGGGAAGGGAATTTTTCCCGGTTCCGGGTTTTTATCTTGTTGTGATACGTCCTTAGCTGTTGAAAGCGAAATAAAACCCTTTTATCTCCCCGGGTCAAATCTCTCTTGTATTAGTATATGAGATATAACAATATCCTACCTGGGCTTGGACAGCGAGATGGAAAGCGCCCTTCTTGA
>OZ012695.1:16391795-16418555 GCA_963942565.1 Maea johnstoni
CATCTGTTTCAAGTGTTGTTTTCAATTATATCACTCTCGCCATTAATCGATTATTTGGCAAAGAAAAAATCAGAACAGTCAAAAATGGAGAATATTCTGATTAAGCAACTCAAAAAATAGTAACACACTACAGTAGTTTGAATTGGAATTAATTTGATTTGCCTTTTGAATTTCATTTATCATGCTTTTTTCTGCCAAATAATCTATACAATCACATTAGACCCAGTGCGCTGTGTGGTGGTTACAGCTGTTGTTTAGCACCTGCAGCGTAATCAGTGCTGCACGGGGGTCATTAAGAATCAGCCTGAAGAAAATAGAGCATGCTTATTGAGTGAAAGCAGGGTATATCAGTTGATCCTCGTGTGAGATCTGCTCCCTTCAAGTCCACCTGAATATTCGTGTAGGGTTGGACCTAAACCCTTTTGCAACAGGAGCGTAGACATGGTCTAACAACTTTTAATCCTTCCAATGCTGAGGCTAATTTCGTCCAAAACGCAAGGACGTAAAGATTTATGAAAACCATCTAAACCCTGTCTCTCGCTGAGTACTCTCAGGTGAGTACCTATGTGCCAGGGTTTCAGCCATTTTTAGGTTTTCTGCACCATTTTGTATTGGCCAAATTAGCGACCAGCAGCATAAGGGTTAAACATAAAAGAGCAGCATTGAAAATTATGTGAAATTGGATTGTTGCACATAACAGGAACAGCAGCTTTCAATAAAATGTTTCTCGAAATGATGTTTTGTAAGCAAGATATTTTCATGAGTCAGAAGGGCCTGTCCTGATGGCCATGTGGTCCCTCAGCACTGCCCAGATTCGGGTCCCGGCCAGAGCATGTGAAAAAGTGGCCAGTGACTTGGGGTCAGGCTGTGGTTTTCGTCGGTAACTCCAATTTCCTCCACCACTCAAAACTGTTTAATCATGACTTAACAGTTATGGCTGCAATATAGCAGAAAAGTGACGAAAAAGTCGAAATTCCAAAATTTCAGATCATGTGTGCAATTTGGATGCAAAAAGGGTAAAACTCAATAGTTAACCACTATGCTATCAACTGGAACTCAAGCTAATATGTATGAATCGATTGATTCTTCCAATGCTGATGCTACTTTCGCCCAAAGCACATGGATGCAAGATTTTTGAAAGATAGCTAAACCCTGTCATGTTTGTATTCATTGTATAGCTCACACTGAGTTCTCTCAGATGAGTACCCATGTGTCAGGGTTTTAGTCATTTCTCAGTGTTTTGCATCACTTTGTAATGGCCAAACTAGCCACCACCAGCATAAGGGTTAAACATTACTCATCAAAAAGGACAGCATTGAAAACTATGTGAGATGGGATTGTTATACAGAACAGGAACAACAGCTTTCGATAAAATGTTTCACAAGATAATGTTTTGTAAGCAAGATAATTCCATGTCTCAGAAAGGCCTGTCCTGATGGCCGTGTGGTCTAAGGTGTTGCCACTGACCGCTAGCTGTCTCTCACCCCTGCCTGAATTCGAATCTTGGTGGGGGCATGTGAGGAAGTTGCCAGTGAATTAGGGTCAGGTGGTGGTCTTCGCTTTCTTCCACCACATACAACTGTTTAGTCACGATATGTCTGTTTAGTCTGCAATATGGCAGAAAAAGTGACGAAAAATAGAAATTCCAATTGCCAGATCATGTTTACGCTTCTGATGCAAAAGGGTTAAACTTGACATTTAACCATTATGCCACCAACTGGAACTCAAGCTAATATATATACTCTTCCTATACTGAGGCCACTTCTGCCCAAAGCACAAGGATGCACGGACTTTTGAAAACCATCTAAACCCTGTTATGCTGGTATTCAATGGATAGCTCTCGCTGAGTACTCTCAGATGAGTATCCATGTTCCAGGTTTACAGTCATTTTCAGAGTGTCTTTCCATCATTTTGCATTGGCCAAATTAGCCACCAGCGGCATGAGATAAACCATGTCACCGACGTGCCTTAATGTCTTTGATCAACCTTTCAATAGCGTGTATACAAAACCATCAATGGGGATCACTAGCCTAGTAATGTTGTTTGTATTCCGTCATTATTAGGTTAAATTGAAAACTAACTGATTTTGAACACATATATATGTAGTTAAATTTTATTTGGTTTGAAGGTGATCAAACTTTGCACGTTCCATTTTATCATTATGTTATACTTGTTACTTATCATTATGATATACTTATCACTTTTATTATCATAATTACAATGATTATATTAAGATAAAAAAAGTAATGATAATAAGAATAATAAGATAAAGATTAATACTTCATATCATCATCATCATCATCATTATTATTACTATTATGTATTATCATTATCATTATTATTACTATTATTATTATCATTATTATTATTATTATTATTATCATTATTATTATTATTATTATTATTATTAATATCAATATTATTACACGTAAAAAAATATATAAATTCTCATATGTAAATCCAATCAAGTTGCTTTGGGAAGTATTTTATCCAAACAATCATACAGTGAGGTTGGCCACACCCCCATCTTCCAAACAGTTAGGAATTTTCTTTAAGAGGCTACCATTCCTTCTATGACATTGTGGATATTTTTTTAGCTCATTTTTAATCTTTAAGGCATTTCAATGTAAAAAATACTCCCATTGTGAAAAATAATTTAAATATAAAAAATGATGTAAAATAATGTATTTCAATGTGTTTAGTTTGCCATATTATAGTGTGTTTGAATGCTTGTAGTGCTTTATTTTTCTACATGTTGAAACTGTGATTATCAGAACGTTTCTATTGGGATTTTTTGAACATCAATTCTGCGACTTTTAAACATTAATTGTGTGGTTCCCTGAACATCAATTCTGTGATTTTCTGAACATCAATTGTGCGTGGCCCTGAACATTAATTCTGTGATTTTCTGAACATTAATTCTGTGGTTCCCTGAACATTAATTGTGTGATTTTCTGCACACCAATTGTGTGTGTCCCTGAATATTAATGGTTTGATTTCATGACTCTACGATTTTCTGAATATTAACCCTGATTTACTGAAAATTAAATTTGTGATTTTCTGCTCATTGATTCCATGTAGAGGATATAGTGCCTAAAAAAGTGGGCCATACCCAAAAATGAGATTCATCCATTACAGGAAATGTGCACATAGAGCACCGTCGCAGCCACCCCACTTGTGGAGCGGCGCCGACGATGCCACACTGTGCTATTTTCTTAGTAGCCCCCCTCAATGCTCTAGGCCGTGGTTTATCTATCTGGGTCAAATCAATTAAGCCATCAGTGGGGCTTGTTCACAAAAAGAGACAGCCTCTCAGATTTCCCCTCGGAGAAGAAAACTGAGTGAGTCTAAAGAGTTTTAGCGTGCTTCTGAGGGTTGAAAGTTGAATTTAGTGACTTTCAAATGTTCTATGTGCTTATTTCATTGTTTTTCTTGTTCTGGACAATCTCTCGCCGATAGGTCTAGCTCATTGGTTTTAAGCAAATAAAAGAAAATGGATACATTTTAACCCTTAAGGTGTTTCGCCGACGCGATTTTCCCATATGTATTATCTTTATAGGGATTTATTTCAAGGGGCGAACCACACCAATATATATACTGTACATTGATTGGTCTATTTCTCTGTTATCGATATAACGGCTTATGTGTTAGAACCTGTCGCAAACATGTTTAAACCATTATAATTGAAGACCCTTGCATTAACCCTTTCAATGCTGTGGCTACTTTCGTCCAAAGGAAGACAAAACATTTTTGAAAACAATCTAAACCCTGTCATGTTGGTATTCATTGGATAGCTCTCGGTGAGTACTCTCGGATGAGTACCCATGTGCAAGGGTTTCAGTCATCTTTAGTTTTTTTGCACAAGTTTGCATTGGCCACATTAGCCACCAGCAGCATATAAAGGGTTATTTAGGCTAAAACAAGATCAGTGTCAGGATGACGTCAACCTGACGTCAGTTTTGGTTAGGTGACGTTGGATTTGTGTTAAGCCAATCAGGACTGCCTACAGGGATGTCTTGTCTTGAAGCTTTAAAAATCTTTTTAAAATCCAGAGAGACAGATGCTGTGCATTTCCCAATCTACTTGCAAAATAATTAGGTCACATCGAACCATGTACTTATCTCTTACTTTTACACAATAATTTTTATTCCATATCATTTTATTTTTAAGATTGTTTAATGAGAAACGAAGATATTAAAATTGATGTGTTTGTTCCATTTTTGCAACGGGTGAACAAATTAAAGATAAAATAATTCAGGCAAATCCAAATATATCTGATAATGCCTGGTTGCTAAAACACCCATGGATGAGATGTCAAGAAAATAAGCCATGCTTATCAATGACCAACGTAGCTTGCTAACTTGATGAGTACTGCATTCAGTTGTGTGGTCATCCACACATCTATGCCCAGAACATTGGGTGGCAATCAGGCCTACAGTTGTTTATTGTACCCGCCCTTGCCAAAAGTTCTCCATGCTTCCTGGGTAGCACCTGGGAAATGCAGGGTAGCCCATGCATTTCCCAGGTCTTACCCAGGTCTAGAAGCTGGATGAATCTATGTATTACTGTATTATTTATGTATGGTGGATACATATGTATGTATGTATGTATATATATATATATATGTATGTATGTATGTATGTATGTATATATATATATATATATATATATATATATATATATATAACAGCAAAAGTGCCCATTAGGTGACCATGCTATTTTTGGCAACCATTGGGTGACACTTCATATATCTGCCATTTAAGGTGTGAGGAGAACCACACTAAGCAAGGCAAGCTATTTGCAAAAGATATGTCAATTTGTAGTGAAATATTCCATGATTGATTTATTTTAAAAGATATAGTTTTTTGATGTGTCACCCGATGGTTAAGGGGTATTTTGTGATTCCACAAATCCAACCATTAATGGACGCCGATCATAGTTCATCACCAGAACCAACCTTATGGCGACATATACTTTATTTTCAACAATTGCAACCATCAGGTGACATATGCTATATATTCTATCAACAAAACCAACCATCAGGGGGAATTACTTTTAAGGCGACAGTTACTTGATTTTAATTGGTTCCCGGATCCTTCCAAGACCAATCTTACAGTAAGCAAACAGTCGGGAGGGAGGTAAAAAAATAAAGTGACTTTTTAGCTAGTACTAAAATACATATTAAAACCATATTTTTGAATATCAAAAGAATGTTTTTTAATAAGATGATGCATTTCAACAACACTGTATTGCATTGCTGTTGTAATGTTATATTGCTCTGGTTTTAATATTCTTGTAATTTTGTAGTTTTATTACCATGCATGGTACATTTATTGTAGGTTTGGTGTACCTTCTTACAGCTTGGCGGCAGAGCACAAAATAAAGTGGGGGGATTAAATTTATTTTACCGTTGGGTCTATGCCACTTTGATCGGCTGATCCGGGAACCAATAAATCAAGTAACCGTCGCTTAAGGAGGGTGTTTTTTTTCGGTATCAGGACAGTATCCCCATGGAATATATCACGCCGAACAATATCCCCCAGGACAAAGTCCCCCTGGACCAAATCCCCCGGACAATATCCCCCCTCTAGTAAGAAATGTTTTGTACTAATAATATAAATAAAGTTATAAGTGTTACTGTTTACTTTTGATTTAAGATATTGCACCGGTAATCAACAAGTTACTACTGAAAATAAATCTAGATCTGACCATATTTGCATGGTTTAATGAGCAAGTGAACGAGCACTTGGTGAACAAGCATTGAGTTGAGTACTTAATTACTCATGTTGTTCAGACTTTAAAATGACCTCAAGAATTTGCCAATAAGGGGTGTTCCATTTAAAAGGGTTTGGGGGGGGGGGGGGGATGGTGGGCGGGGAGCAACTAACACCCCCCCCCCCCCCCGCCACCAATTCTAGATTTTAGTTGGGGGGGGGGGGGGGGGGTGCCGAATTTTGAACTATTTCTCAATATATATCTCAATTGTCTAAACTTTAGAGCAGAATGCCCTTCCAATCCTGTATTATTCGCTGCCAAACTAATTATTTGATATCAATGTCTGACTTTAATTTGTTATTGCTTGTTTGCGGCCACGACCCCTAAATTATTATTTTGCTCACACTGTTATAGAGGTTGTTTAAGAAAGTTTTATGAGAGGGGGGGGGGATATTGTCAGGGGGGATATTGGAACATGGGGATTTTGTCCTGGGGGGAAATTGCCCAGGGGGAATATTGTCATGGAAGCCGTTTTATCATATCTACATAAACATCCATTTTAACTGTATGCCATAAAGAATCATTTTAATCACATTCCGGGTTTGTATTACCACTGGTTGGTGTACATTATACATAACAAATTAATGATGTCCTATGATTATAGTTTGGGAATGAAGAAGAATGCAACCAGTCATTGCTTGAAATATATTTACCTTCCCTCCCTCTAGAGTTGTCAGGAAAAATACAGTTTTATTTGATCTCCCCTCAAAACGGTGGTGATTGGTGAAGCAAGAGTTTTTTTATTTTCTCTTTCAATTGGTCGGGAAAAAGTAAAGTTTAATTTACCCTCCCGCTATAGTGGTGGGAAAACAATAAAGTTTTATTTTTCCCCCAAAAAAAACAGTTATGAAAATGATATACTGTATATATATATATTACATCATTCAATTGATAGGGCCAACATTGTGTATATCTGGAAACCGAAAAAAGGCAGGAAGTAGTTAAGATAGAATAGAAGCCGCCCTAATAAGCCCTCAGGTGGTCTGGATGGTACAAACAAAGGCCTCATACACATATGGTCAGTAGTGTTCTATTACTAGAGGCAGCAGTAAATGATGTCTTTTCTCACTTTAGTTTTTTAGCATTCTTAAAGGTTTAATAATGAATAATGATGTCTATTGACGGAATAATTTTTGAGATGGTGGTTAAAAGATGCCCATGGTGGAGGGGGGGGGGTGTGTTAAATAGTATCAGCCGGTACTATTAAAAACAATACATGCTTAGTATCAAGTTCCATCCATTTACGATACACAAGATCAAAATGGATAGTAGCTTGATATGGATTAAGCTGTGTGGAGGACATGAACAGTTGAATGTAAAAATTGATAAGTACATGTACATACATTTATGTTTAAAAGTAAGTTTATTTCACTATTCATTTAGATAATTCTGAGCTAATATTTCTTTTATGTTTCTCATTTAAAATGTACATAAATGAGCGTGAATTTCAGTACCCTTATCGAAGGGCAGATTGGTATTCAAATAATCGTTTGCTTCACAAAAGAACCCATAGAATAGGGGCACAAATACTGTAATGTTGGCCTATTGTAGCAGGATAAAATTGAATCAATTGTTATCTTTAATGCCACATTATAACCTCGCTTCATGGAATACATACAAAGCATCACATTTTCTACCATATAAAGGCTAATTTGTGACAAAACGGGTAAGAGAGGCCAATATCTCAAAATGCTCACAGATGCCAAGGTGTCATCCGACATTTTTTGAAAAAGCATGCCTTACTCTCTTTAAATCAATCATAAAAAATGACACAAGGTTCACCTCCAAAATGGGGGTTGAAATTGAATGTTATTTGTGAGGTCCTTGCTACATTTGCTATTGGATTGGTGAATATCGAGTATTTGTGTTTTTGAAATACAGGAGCCTGAAAATTCGACATTAAATTTGATTTGTTCATATTTTGTCCAAGGGGGGGGGGGGGGGTAATGGAGGCCAATATCTGAAAATATGTTCACGGATGCCAGGGTGTCATCTGACATTTTCGGAAAAGGCATGCCTTACTCTCTTTTAAACAATCATAAAAAACCTGCCACAAGGTTCACCCCAAGAATGGGTTTTGGCTGCCGGACTACAGTACATGTAGTAGTGGTAGTAGTAGTAGTAGTAGTAGTAGTAGTAGTAGTAGTAGTAGAGGAAGAAGTATTTAACCAAATGAGTAAAATTAAGAACTATTTGTTCATAATTTGTCCACCATTTCAATCCCCCCGGGGATATTCCACAGCAAATGGCAGCATATAGCGCACACGCTCTAAGCACTATCTTAGTTGTACTAGGTACCTATCTTGCAGCTGGGTGGACAGAAGCAATATGGAATAAACTGCTTGCCCAAGGACAGACCAAATAGAACCAGCGACCTACGTATTCCTAGTCCTTTGCCCCCAAAGGGTGGGTGGGTAAGATAGGCCAATATCTCAAAATGCTCACGGATGCCGGGGTGTCATCCAACATTTTCTGAAAAGGCATGCCTTACGCTCTTTTAATCAATCATAAAAAAAAAAACCTGACACAAGGTTCACCCCCAAAATAGGGTTTGGCTACAGGACTACAGTAGTAGTAGTAGTAGTAGTAGTAGTAGTAGTAGTAGTAGTAGTAGTAGTAGTAGTAGTAGTAGTAGTAGTAGAAGTAGTAGAAGTAGTAGTAGAGGAGGAAGAAGTATTTACCCAAATGAGTAAAATTGAGAAATATATTAGAAAGTAAAACTTATATAAGTCGATGTAATGCTGTTCAAAAGAGCAAAATGCAGGCAAATCGTACATTTAGTTAAGAGACATATTTCTGACCCCTGTTCTTAGCAGTGCGGGTATGTTCAGTTGTCAAAGTACCAAAAAAGACAATTCATTTATTACCTAAATAAGTCATATTCATGTTCTCCGTTTCCTCCACTAGTTACAACTGCGTAGTCATGATTAAGCTGCAATATGTCGGAAAAGTGAGGGAAAAATTCAAATTCTAGCTAATACTTATACTACTACTACTACTACTACTACTACTGCTACTACTACTACTACTACTACTACTACTACTACTACTACTACTACTACTACTACTACTATGAATACTTCTACTACCACCAGATGCAACTGGTTATTCATGACAGCCGCAATATGGCAGAGAAAGTGATGGAAAATCCAAATTCTAGCTACTACTACTACTACTACTACTACTACTACTACTACTACTACTACTACTACTACCATCAGATTCAAATAGCTATTCAAAACTTAGCCGCAATATGGCAGAAAAAGTGACGAACAATCCAAATTCAAACTACTACTGCTACTACTATGATTATTACTACTGCACGTGCGACTTTAACTTAGTTGCGCCCTGAACAATGTGTGGGAACACCAGAATCAACAGTTCGCTCTTCTCTAGTGGTAGTATTGGTAGCTATAGTAGTAGTAGTAGTAGTAGTAGTAGTAGTAGTAGTAGTAGTAGTAGTAGTAATAGTAGTAGTAGAAGTTGTAGTAAGTTTGAGAATCTAGAGTAATTGTCCAAAAATTTAATGCAGCATCCATTAGAAATCAGAATCTCTAAACTAAAGTGTGGAGAGGCACAACCAGTTGAAAACATGGTGCATGCTATGTCAGCGTATACTTCATTAATCGTACCCCGTTCAGGAAATGCTAAAATTGGCTATGCTTTATGCAAAAGTTATTTGTAGTCAAATTCTTTCCACCCCCTTTCCTCGGTTTTGATCTGATCTCTGTGGATTGAATGTTATTTGTCTATATTTGATATTGGATTGGTGAATTTCAGCTTGATGTAAGTATTTGTGTTTTTGAAATACAGGGGCTTGAAAATGCGACATTAAGTCTGAACCTGACACAAGGTTCGACCCCAGAATAGAGTTTTGACTGCCGGAATACAGTAGTAGTAGTAGTAGTAGTAGTAGTAGTAGTAGTAGTAGTAGTAGTAGTAGTAGTAGTAGTAGTAGAGGAAGAAAAAGTATTTAACGAAATGAGTAAAATTAAGAACTAGAATAGTAAATAGTCGTATATAGGTCGATGTAGTACTGTTCAAAAGAAAGCAAAATGCAGGCAAAAATCATAAGTTAAGGGACTTATTTCTGACCCCTGTTCTCAGCAGTGCAGGTATGTATAGCTGTCAAAGTATAAAAAACAAACAATTTATTTACTACCTAAATAAGTCATATTCATGTCGGCGGTTCCCTTCACTAGTGACAACTTCGTAGTCATGAATAAGCTGCAATATGGCAGAAAGGTGACGGAAAAATTCAAATTCTAGCTACTACTTCTACTACTACTACTACTACTTCTTCTTCTTCTTCTTCTACTACTACTGCTGCTACTACTATGAATATTACTACTGCACGTGCGACTTTAATCTAGACGTGCCCTGAACAATGCGTTTATTCTTCTCTAGTAATAGTATTGGTAGCTACAGTAGTAGTAGTAGTAGTAGTAGTAGTAGTAGTAGTAGTAGTAGTACTTTAACCTCTTCAGTGAAGAAAATCGTATCACTGGCTCATTCTAAGTCAGCAATTTCGGTATTCATTACTTCCCTGTCTTTGGTCAGTTTAAGGCAGTGTATAATTATTTGTTCAACATCTTCAAAAGATGGTGGCATAAATCGCAGTATAGGCTTAGGGAAGCAATCTTTTATGTATTGATATAAGTCATTTTTAAGTTCACTCACCCTAAAGGCCAACTTGGCCATGGTGTCTTATTTAAGTCAATGTAATACTGTTCAAAAGAGAGCAAAATGCAGGATAAAAACATACACTGTTCTCAGCAGTGCGGGTACCTAGTTGTCAAATTCTTTACTACCTAAATAAGTCATATTCAGGTGCTTGTTTTCCTCCACTAGTTACACCTGCTGAGTCATGACTAGGCTGCGGTATGGCAGAAAAGTGACGAAAAAATCCAAATTCTGGCTACTACAACTACAACTACTACTACTACTATGGATACTACTACCACCAGACACTCATGACTATTCACGACTTAGCCGCAGTATGGCAGAAAAAGTGATGAACAATCCAAATTCAAACTACTACTATACTACTACTACTACTACTACTACCACTACTACTACTACTACTACTACTACTACTATGAATATTAATACTACACGTGCGACTTTAACCTAGACACGCCCTGGCAGAAAAAGTGACTACTACTACTACTACTACTACTACTACTACTTTGAGTATTACTACTGCACGTGCGACTTTAACTTGCGCCCTGAACAACAAACAACAGTTCTCGCTGATTGACTTGCATTGATGACCTAGTCAGTTGTGAATCAAAGGGGGGGGGATGAGAGGGTTCATGCAGTTTTAAGCTTTTTTAACGTAAATGACCCCCACCCCCTGCATAACCATATTTCAAAGATAAATGACCCCACCCCAATCAGGATTCCAAGTTCCACCCCTGGTATTAGTAGTAGTAGTAGTAGTAGTAGTAGTAGTAGTAGTAGTAGTAGTAGTAGTAGTAGTAGTAGCATAGGAGCATAGGATTAGCATTAGTCGATTGCTTTAGTAGTAGTAGTAGCAGTAGTAGTAGTAGTAGTAGTAGTAGTAGTAGTAGTAGTAGTAGTACATGTAGTAGTAGTAGTAGTAGTAGTATATCATGCTGCCCGTAATGAATAATTTCGTCCGCAAGAATAGAGGTCGCTTATAGGATAAAATAAACTAGGTTTATTAAGGGCCATTTTGATATGTTTTCATGTGGTTTAGCCTTATGTGGGTAAGCCATGCGAGGATCATTTGCAGTATACATGGATGCAGCTTTGGTGTCAAAATTCATTGTTTAAATTTCAATAGCCTGGTGATGTGAATTTCTCATGTATTGACCCAATTCAGCTCAGACTCGAGCATGCGAGTAAACATGTAAACACTCAGGCACTAGACAAAAGATATACTCCTGCAGGTTTCAACAGATATAATCGTAATTGTTTGCAAGGTGTGGTGATAGCGCGGCCACGCGTTATCAAATGAACACCCAAACAAAGAGATTAGTAGGTTTAAGGAACAAAGGTCTACCTGCACCATTCTATATGTGTACTATCCTGTGATAAGGGTAGCAGCACCAAAGCTAGCGTATAGGGTTAATTATCCTGACATATTTTCCATCTGCCCTGCCTCTATTTGACTATTCAACCTACGCAAGGTATATCATGCCTAGAAAGTCTTCTGGTGAAGAAAAATACCCTCTCGACAGAAAAAAATATACATAGTGTTTTCAGACGGAGCTTTCATAACCAAACTCAATTTCCTAAATATAGAGAAATGACTGATACAGAGGCCATCACATTTTTTTCAAATTCTAGCTCCATTTAAATGTCATAACTTATTATCTATTATCAAAGATGAGAAAGCAGTGATTTTCAACTTCTCGATTGCTTTAGAACAGTCAACTGCCATGAGATATTATAAAAGTGGGACAGAAGAGTCACAGCGATTTATCTCCAATAGCAAAGTCTACACTATAAGTTAAGAATATATATGCTAAACAAAACCAAGACTATGCAGTAATGATATGGGCTATTCAAGAAAAAAACGAGGGAGGAGGGGGGAGGGGGGGGGGGTAGGAGCGCACCAATTGTATATCCCCCACAACTATGTATTTCTTGCTGAGACCCCAACATAGATTTACCCAAATAGGTAGTATTCAGAACTAGAATAGTGAAATTCCTATATAAGTCGATGTAATGCTGTTCAAAAGAGAGAAAAATGCAGACGAAAATTGTACATTTTAGTTAAGCGACCTATTTTTTGACCACTGTTCTCAGCAGTGTGGGTACCTACAGTTTTCAAAGTACAAATATCAATTTATTCACTACCTAATTAAGTCATATTCAGGTCCTCGGTTTCCTCCACTAGTTACAATTGCCTAGTCATGACTAAGTTGCAATATGACAGAAAAAGCAAAGAAAAAATCCGAATTCCAGCTACTACTACTACTACTACTACTACTACTATGAATAGCACTACTACCACCAGATACGACTGGCTATTCACGACTTAGTTGCAATATGACAGAAAAAGTGACGAAAAATCCAAATTTCAGCTGCTACTACTACTACTACTACTACTACTACTACTACTACTACTACTACTACTACTACTACTACTACTACTGCTATTACTATGAATAGCACTACTACCACCAGATACGACTGGCTATTCACGACTTAGTCGCAATATGGCAGAAAAAGTGATGAAAAGTCCAAATTTCAAACTACTACTACTACTACTACTACTACTACTACTATGAGTATTACTACTACATGTGCGACTTTAACTAAATAGAGGCGCCCTGAGCAATGTGTGAGAACGCGATTACAACAGCTGGCTTTGACAGACTTGCATTAATTGACGACCTAGTCAGTTGCCAATCAAGGGGGGGGGGGGTGAGAGGGTTTAACATATCCACTTTTGATATATACAACTCCGAAATTTACTCGCATTTCATACAGTTATAACCTTTTTAACATTTTAGCTAAGCGACCTTTTTTCTGACCACTGTTCTCAGCAGTGGGGGTAACCACAGTTGTCAAAGTACAAATATCAATTTATCGACTACCTAATCATTTCATACTCAGGTCCTCGGTTTCCGCCACTCGTTACAACTGCCTAATCATGACTAAGTTGCAATATGACAGAAAAAGCGACGAAAAAATCCAAATTCCAGCTGCTACTACTACTACTACTACTACTACTACTACTACTACTACTACTACTACTATGAGTATTACTACTACACGTGCGACTCTAACTAAATAGAGGCGCCCTGAACAATGTGTGAGAACATGATAACAACAGCTGGCTTTGATTGACTAGCATTAATTGACGACCTAGTCAGTTGCGAATCAAGGGGGTGGTGGTGAGAGGGTTTAACATATCCACTTACGATATGTAAAATTCTCAAATGTACTCGCATTTCATGCAGTTATAGACCTATTTTCTGATCACTGTTCTCAGCAGTGGGGGTACCTACAGTTGTCAAAGTACAAATATTAATTCATTCACTACCTAATTAAGTCATATTCAGGTCCTCGGTTTCCGCCACTAGTTACAACTGCCTAGTCATGACTAAGTTGCAATATGACAGAAAAAGTGACGAAAAATCTAGCCACTACTACTACTACTCCTATGAATAGCACTACTACCACCAGATACGACTGGCTATACATGACTTAGTCGCATTATGGCAGAAAATATGACGGAAAGTCCAAATTCAAACTACTACTACTACTACTACTACTACTACTACTACTACTACTACTACTACTATGAGTATTACTACTACAAATGCGACTTTGACTTGCATTAATTGACGACCTAGTCAGGTGCGAATCAAAGGGGGGGGGTGAGAGGGTTTAATGTATCAACTTTTGATATATACAATTCCGAAATATACTCGCATTTCGTGTAGTTATAACCTTTTTAACGTAAATGACCTCCCTGCATAACCATATATTTAAAATAAATTCTCCCCGCTCAAATCGGGGTTCCAGGTTCCACCCCTAATAGTAGTAGAAGTAGTAGTAGTAGTATTGTTAGCTAGTTGGATTTGGAATTTCGTTTTTCGTCACATTGTTGTTAATTTATGACTGGCCAGTTGTAAGTAGTGGAGGAAACCGTAGTACCCGGCGAAAACTACTGCCTAACTACAAGTCACTGCCAAATTTCTCACATGCCCAGGCCGGGATTCAAACCCAGGCAGTGGTGAGTGACTGTGTGCAATCGGTGGCCTAAGACCACACGGCCATCAGAGCAGGCCCTCAGTATCTGTAGTAGTTGTAGTAATAGAAGTAGTAGTAGTAGTAGTAGTAGTAGTAGTAGTAGTAGTAGTAGTTATAGTAGTAGTGGTGGATAACAATGGTTTTGTCACATAGGGAGTCTTCATCCCGATTTCCATTTGATAGCTTAAAACAACCCTATTTCTGAGAAAAGAAACAAAAACGAATTTCGTTGATACTTTACCTGATTACTTTATGGCCATTTAGTGTCATAAAGTTATGTTCAAATGTTAATGTGATTATTGGGATGGCCTAGCATCTGCTTGCGGCGGTGGTTTTCACCGAGAACACTGATTTCCTTCACTACTTACAACTAGCTAGTCAAAATTAGCATAAATATGGTAGAAAAAGAGTTGATAATCGAAAAGCCAAATTTGAAATGCTTTCGAATGAGGCTCTTCTCAACATTTATTGAAATCAGGGAGATCAGATCAAAACCGAGGAAAGAGGGGGGGGGGGGGGGGGGTGGTAATTCATTTTGTTATACCTCACCCTATATTAAGAGACACTATCTGTCAGAAAGAGGTGAATAATAGCACCAGCAGGTGAATAATTGCCAGTCAATAATCTCTTTTATTATACCTCACGTGAGGATACTCTTATCCTATTGGATGAGAGACATGTGTCAAGACTGTTAGCAACCCGTGTCTCTGTAGGTTGCTTGACAGCGGTCACCATTCAACATCTTAGCACCCGCTGTCAAGGAGACGACGTATTAGCACCCGTTGTCATGGTGCTGTTTCACGATTCCCTATATTGTTGAGGACGTCATGCTTTCAAGATCCCCACGCGTGGCGAAATGTGTCAATGCCTGAGCAAAATGCCGCCGTCAACAATGGGATAGTGTTATTGTTGAGAACGACGATAAAGAAAATTACATGCGCGAGTGTCTCTATTTAGAGAAAAAAGTAAAATGTCAACCCAGTTGAGATGGTAGGTTGTTCGGTATGATAAAACAAATAGGACATCCCAGCATGGTCAGCACGGTAAACCTGCTGCTCCGATATTGCACTGCCCAAGTGAGTTTTGTAAGTTTCAACTTGTCATAGATTTTGGGTGCCTAAGGGTGAGGGGTTGTTCGGTATAATAAAACAAATATGACATCGCTGTGGGGTTGCCAACATGATAGTCTACCCCTACAACAATGCACAACAATGAACGTCCGTGCGTTCACAATGCAACAATGCAACAGTGTTGCGTTGTGCCGACAAACGGAGACAAACACGCACGTGCTAACAAACACTTAGCAATAACGTGGCGATCATAACCACGGAGATGAAGCTAAGTCGTGCAACAAAGGGCAAGAAGTCAAGTTGGCAACGAGTTAAAACACAGATCGGCTCTTGTCTTATGAGTTTGTCACTTGTTATAAGATGTTCGGTATAACAAAACAGTTATTGCCTAGCTTATTGGTGGATAGTGCAGATTATCACCCCTCGAAGGAATTATTTCCCTGGGGCGTAGCCCTCGGAAATAATTCCTCCTCGGGGTGATAATTTGCACTATTCACCAAAAAGCCAGGCAATAACTGTTTAATGTACAAATAGTTTTTACTGATGAGAAATACATAAAGCATCGCCAAAGCAGCTTCCTGAACGGGGTATGATTTATGAGGCATACACTGATTTAGCATGCGTAGTGTTTTCAACTGTTGCGCCCCTCCACACTTATGACAGTTTAGAGATTCTGATTTCTAATGGATGCTCCATTAAATATTTTTGACAATTACTCTAGGTTGTCAAACTTAGTTTGCCTGAACCCTGCTTTGTTTGACTGAATGTGTCCTGAGAAGAATATATTACGATTCACAAACCTGTGAACGAAAGTTCAACACCAAGGGGAGACTAAATCATTCTTTCTAAGTTCGTTTATTTTCATGCTAGGAGTATTTCTTAGGGACGTTTCAGGCTCCTTGTTAATCTGCTTCTGTTTCATTATTCAGTCCATACTTAGGCGCGGACCATTTGATATTCTAGAATATCAAGTAGTCTGCGCCTAAGTATGTATTGAATAGTGAAACAGAAGCTGCTTACACCGAAATAGAAAGAATGATTTAGTCTCCCCTTGGTATTGAACTTTCTTCCACTATTTTGCTAATCTTGATGTATTCCTCCTAAGGACACCTTCAGTTAAACAAAGCAGGGTACAGGAGAACTAAGTTTGACAACGTAGAGTAATCTTCAAAGAATTTGGCGATGCTTTATGTATTTCTCATCAGCAAAAGATATTTGTAATGAATAACTTCCCCCCCCCCTCCCCCTTTCCTTGGGTTTGAACATTTCAAAGTTTGGAATTTCGATTATCAACACTTTTTGTACCATATTTAGGCTAATTTGTGACTAGGCAGTCGTAAGTGGTGGAGGAAATCAGTGTACCCGGCAAAACAACCCGGCTAACTCCAAGTCACTAGCAACTTTCTCCCATGCCCCTTCTGGGATTTGAAATCGTGCAGTGGTGAGCGATGGCAGGCAGATGCTAGGCCATCCCAATAGTCACATTAACATTTAAACAGAACTTTATGGCACTAAATGGCCATAGAGTAATCGAGAAGCGTATCAAGGAATTTTGTTTCTTTTTCTCACAGGAATGGGATTGATTTATACTTCCAAATGGTGATCAGGATGAAGACTCCCTATGTGACAACAGCGGTCGGGTCATTTATGCTAAAAAGTTTATAACTGCATGGCATGCGAGCAAATTGGGAGATGTCTGTTGAACCCTCTCATCCCCCCCCCCCTTTTGATTCGCAACTAACAAGGTCGTCAATGCAAGTCAATCGAAAAGAACTATTGTGTTATCACACATTGTTCAGGGCGTGTTAAATTCGCACGTGTAGTAGTAATACGTATATTAGTAGTAGTAGTAGTAGTAGTAGAAGCAGTAGTAGTAGTTTGCATGTGGATATTTTGTCACTTATTCTGCCATATTGCGGCTAAGTCGTGAATATTTGTCGGTAGTAGTAGTAGTAGTAGTAGTAGTAGTAGTAGTAGTAGTAGTAGTAATAGTAGAAGTAGTAGCTAGAATTAGGATTTTCATGTCACTTTTCTGTCACTTTTGTATTACCTACGGCCCACTTTTGTAATGTCTCATGGCAGTGTGCAGCCCCTTAACTAACAGCTGCTTTGTTTAACTCAATATACTTCTTGTATGAAGGTTGGCACTGGTGGGAATTTGGGTTTAAGTAGAGACTACCATAAGAAACTATTTGGGCCTCTGTTTTATACATGGTGGAATTGTCCTTTAATCATGTGCCAAATAATTGAAAGGGCATCTGAAAATTGTTTGTGAACTTTTGGAGATAAGGATAAAAAGTTTTATAAGTTTACCAGAAACTTCACCTTCTCCCTCTGCTTTTTTCGCATGGTCACTTAAGTAGACATATCACTGCAGCTATCACCTATCTATGAGTTAACTCTGATTGAAATTAATAGATTCAACTGATAATTAATAGTTGATATCACTTTCTTGTTAACAAAATAAAGTAAACAGGGGCAAACAGGTCCAATACCTGCATGGGTTAAGAAAGTGTACCACATCCGACCAGTTAGTCGAATACGTTTAGGCCCATATGTGTTGTGGAGTGAAATCTATGGATCCATGGTTGCTCAAGTTCTAGTCGGATCCTTAAAGATTTTGGGTGAATCCGGATCCCTTTGTCCAAATGGTAAGACATGTAGTCTGATATTCCCAAGACCTTGTTGGTCCTCTTGACTGGAATTGTGTTGTGTGACATACCTGAAGTGTTTAAGCATACGTTCACCGAGGGTTCTCATGGTGTGACCAATGTACCAGGCAACAGCCCAAATAATATCATTGTTGTTTAGAAGGACGCAGATCAGAAAACTGACGCAGTTGTGTCAGTAGTAATAAGGAGTTAAACACATCAACACTGGAGAAAAAACTGATTGCTCTTCTTTTGCCCCAGTTTTATATTGCTCTTGTTAACAAAATGTTGTTTCTACTCTTAGTTGCCCAATGTTTTCAGTAGTTATCAACATTACCACTGAGCAACTTTTCAGTGAGTGCACCAAATTTGCAGCTCCACCTATTGCTAATCAGACCCAACTTTTATAGGACCAAAGTGGACAGGCAAAAATATATATCTTGTATAACTTAATTTTTGTAAAGTGATTTTGCATTTTATGATGCAAAATGGGTATGATAAGTTCTTCTTTAGGTGTACAACATAACAAACGCAGAACATATTCCCTATTTTTTGAGAAAATTAAGAAAAACATGTGCGTCGACTAATGGGTGTTGTTGTAAATCTGCCTAAAATTTAATTTGTCATAACTTGCAAACTATGAATACCAGCTATTAGAAAATGATATTTCAACCTTTGCTTGATGAACACTGCTGAATGACATAAATTAATTAACTCTAAACTGTTTTGTATGCGATTGGCGAGCTTTGACCTTTAGTCGACAGCAGATATTACCATATGGGCGACAATTGTCGACCAACGGTTGGTCTTTTGTCGACTAATGGTGGGATTTGTATACATATATATATATATATATATATATATATATATATATATATATATATATATATATGTATATATATATATATATATATATATATATATATATATATATATATATATATATATATATATATATATATATATATATATATATATATATATATATATATATATATATATTCATATGTTTGTACTCCTCGTGTAAACGAGTGTAATCACCATTCGTAGCAAACAATCTAGGTTGGCTCCAGAGATGTTGCACGTGTTTGTTATATGGTCACAATTCTTGTGAAATAGATAGAATAAAATTGTGAAAAATAGGAAACATGTTTTTGTGTTCTATTTAATAGTATGTTAACCAAAATTACTAATAATTACTAGACAAGTCCTCCCCAATATCCCTTTCAAGAACACCCATGTTATACTATTTTGATTATTCTCATATAATATATATATAAATATATATATATATATATATATATATATATATAGAGAGAGAGAGAGAGAGAGAGAGAGAGAGAGAGAGAGAGAGAGAGAGAGAGGTATTGAGTTTGGAATGATTGGAAGATCCCCATCTCTGGGGCCTGGTCTCTCTAGCAGGTATCATCTGTTACTCTCATACTTTGAAAATAACTTGAGAATCAAGGGAAAGTTGACAAAATCATTGAAAGAGGGTTGTTGTTTGTCTTGAGATCATCAAATGTTTTCACAAAAATCCTTTTTGAAATAAATTATATCCATAATCACCAGGCCTCTTCTGGTCACTCTGAGTGTAAGTGGGTTAAATTCCAATTTTCACTGAATTTTTTATTTACTAAAAAAGCAACTTGCGGCTTCAAGGGGGTATACAACATCAGTGTCTTGAAGATTCAGAAACTGTACTCTACACTAAAACGTTCGATATCTTGGGCTTTCCGCTTTGATGTTCGCACGAGAAACAATGTATCTTCCTTATCTCGTATTTCCTGAGGCGTGTGATTGATCAGCTGAATGTTTGCAATTATATTTTGTAAGATACCCCTAGACTTGCTACAAGTCTGTGATATATGGCTCTTTCAATGATCAAACCTGAGTTGATTTCAATCCGGGATTAGTTCTGAATAAATCCCCTAGGGGGACACGCTTTAGCTAGTCGGTATTATCATCTGCAACACATGAACACATTGCTGCCATCTATAGTTTGGGAGAGACATCAAACCTACTTAGTATATATAGTGGTGGGACATTATACCTAATACAGCCTGAGAACCAGGCTAAGATATCCCTAGCATACCTGCCAAGCCCTGCAGTGAAACCGCCTCACCTCTGGACGCGAGGTTCCGGAACCCGCCGATAGGCGGCTTCAAACACGTCGAATGCCTTTGTGGAACGCCTTGGATTGTTTCATTACTGAAAACTTGGTTCTTCCAGTTATGGATGATAGCGTCCACTCTGTTTTGGTCAAACAGCATGGATACATTCAATGGACTAATTGTACTAAGAATACATTTTTAGGAAATTAAATAACCTTTTTAAATCAGTGAAATTAGCGATTTTACAGTTTTGATAACGTCACAAGTAATTATAATATTATAATACGCGACGGTGGCGACGCGTAGCGAGCGTTCATTTACACTACAGACCTGTAGTGTAAATGAACGCCGATCACGAACACGTTACAGTCAACCTCCCCCCCCCCCCCCCCCTACTACACCCATTCTACTGCCGACACATGGCATCCAACCCTAGTTCCGAAAAACTCTGGATCATTAATAACGTGCCAGTGCTTGCTTACTAAGCAATGAATGGATGAATGAATGAATAAATTAGGGCTTAACCCTAATGCTACTGGTGGCTAATTTGGCCAATAAGATTTATTGCAAAGAACCTAGAAAATGACCGAAACCCTGGCTCAACGGTACTCATCTTAGAGTGCTCAACGAGAGCTTTCCCATAAATACCAACATGACATGGTTCCAATGATTTTCATAATTTATTGCATTCGTGTGAAGTGAAGAGAAGCCTCAACATTGAAAGGGTTACATGCACATCGGCACACTATGTCATTCGGTTGCTTTCCAAATAGTGGTCCTGTGTCATTGTTGAAGAACAATGACAAAGCACTTGAAAGAAGAAAAAGAGGAAGAGGAAGAGCAGAGCCTTCAAATCTATAGAGGACCAATTGATCTTTCAGATGCATGGTATCCATAGACAGATCCACACGTCCCCATTCATTTATAAAGCTAAGCAATCTGTTATCTGCTAATGGACGTATCTTTATTGACTGTAGCGAAGTTACCAAATAGACTCATATTCATCATAGTATAAAGGTACAACATTTTCAAACAAACAGATGCCATATAAATTGAACTATCGATAATTACATAGGAGAATAGTATCTAACTCCACATTTGGTAGATGCTTGTCTACATTAATAATTTAGAAAACATACTGATATGATTATGGGGGGGGGGTCCGTAACACATAGCCATTGTCCATATCAACTACATCTCAGAAGTGTATCTGCAGGCGCGTTTTGTACGTTTCATTTATGTGAGACCCAGAGATTTTTCAATTGTAGGACATATCCTCAAAGGAGAAATCAGGTATAGTAGCTTTAAACCCTTTCCTTGCTTTACATCGCGATATAACTCAAAGTGAAAGTGATGCCCTGCCATTGTTGAATCTGCTACGTCATACGGAGCATGCGCACTTGGCATGATACGCAAAGATGGGAATGTCCTGGTTTGCAGAATGTGAGAGATGAAATGTTTAACGAGGTAGATGGAATGAAGTTCGGTATTTGCCGCGATATTTTGTCTCTCTGAAGTAGTACATATACTGTAAAGTTCGAAATATTAGCGAGATTAAATTTAGCGAATCGTAATATTCGCGTGTGAACCATCTCGAAAATCATCTAGTGTGTGAATATCTCTTGAGTGCCAGTCCACAACTTTAGTACAATAATAACACTTCGAAAAGTTATTAGTAACACTTCGAAAAGTTATTAGTAACACTTCGAAATGGTGCAACTGATCAGACATAGTGAAATACTTTGTATATCGATTTACCGTTATGTGCGGTATATCCGTTGTAAGCTGGTTGTAAAAAATAAAAATCATGTTATGAATGTCGTATTTAGATTTACAAATTTAAAAAAAAGTGTGCGAAGTTAAAAAACGTTTGTATAATAAACTCAATGTCGCATATATGCTTCGGTACAGTACAGACATTCAGTTCCTGCACCAGTCGATCGGACGTCTGCCATTGTCTGGTTGCACAAACACCCGTGGATAACATGCAAAAAATAAGCCAAGCACATCAAAGAGCCACGTACGCGTAGCTTGCGAATCAAAGCTACCTTCAGTTGTGAGGTCATCCATGCATCCATGCCCAGGAAACTCAGTGGTAACCGGACGTGCCGTCGCGTATTATGCCCGGGCTGCCCGCATATTCAGTGCAGGAATTAAATGTCTACGCTGTAACTGTTTTGTCTCACAATAATGCTACTGATGACATGACATCTTATGCAATACTCACCCTTAGATTTCGTACACTAATATGTTTGATTTTACGTTTAAGCAATAGAGGGCGTAGTATGCGTATCTTGGTACAGTGCCAAATACAATGCCGCAGTAAACAACAGTCTTCGAATTAAAAAAAAAACAACAGTTGAGTATAACAAACTGTACGTCGCCGATAAACTTCAGATGACGTGATGACACGAACTCGTATGCTCCCTTTATTACATATTTGTTTGTTTGTCTGTTTTGGATCCGTGGCCGCATTTGACCCAAGGGGTTAACTCCCAAGGGAGACCCTACGTTGAGCTCCCCTGCCATCCCGGCCACTCGTCACCTCTGGGCCTTGGCTCCCTTCATGTTCACTATCCCCCGTACCTTTGTCATGCATCCTGCATCAGGTCTGTACCCTCCCCTGTCCTGTACAGATATCCTACCAAGTATCTGGTCTGTCCCTTCCTTGTCTTCCCGTCATACATATATATATATATATATATATATATATATATATATATATATATATATATATATATATATATATTTAACCCCACATACATGAACCCCTCAACTCTTCAAACCTCGAATATAAACTTGTGTTGATGTATTACTTCCAACAAGAATGTTACAGTGTGAGTCCAAAATACATCTCTCCTCATGTATCCTCCATGCCCACCTGTTCCAGTGCCCCTCACTTTATGGGTATATGGCTACGTGCAATCATAAGTTAGGTTTTTAAACAATAGAGGGCGTACTATCTTGTAACAGTGGCACCATTGCCGCATAAGGACGCCCTTTTTGTTTTTTGATATCCTTATTCTATTTTCGTGTCCTTTGTATTCATATCCTAATGTCATTGGGTGCTGCAGGATTTTATATTCATTTTGAATATAGTCAATTATTTAACAGACAACCATGTCTGATCCTACTGATCAACTCGTACACAACTCGTGTACCCACTCATACCCAAGCTGGTTAACCCATTTACACTTCGCGTTCTTTTAGATATAATCGTCTGTTACTCTCATACTTTTGAAAATAACTCATGAATCAAGGGAGATTTTGCAAAATATTTGAACGAGAGTTGTTATGTGACTTCTGATAAACATTTCTTCTTCAAATGTTTTCCAAAAAATGCTTTTGTAAGTATAATATTTCCAAGATTGCCAGGCCTGTTTTTGCTGCTTCGAGTGTTAATGGGTTAAGGTAGCTATGGGGTAAATTCTTTTATCTCGGCTTTTCCTTTACCCTGCTTTTATTTGACAATTCAGCCTATGCAAAGTGTATATGGCTTGAAAAGTCTTTTGATGAGAAAAACATTAATCATCTCAAATATACTCTCCCAGCAGGGTTTAATTTTTTGGAGATAAAAAAACTGAAAATACATGCAATGTGTTTTCAAACAGAGATCCTATCCACAGTCCTGATCCGAGGACTATCACATTGCATTAATGTAGAGAAGAGATCAATATGGAGGGATGGGTATCAATGTTTTTTAAATTTTTGCTCCGTTCAAATTTTATGATACTTTCTTCCGATTTTTTGTCGAAATCAGAAAAAGTGCATACCTTAAATTCTAGATTCCAGAAATTTGAAACAATATCAAAATTGAAAAGCTGTGCTACCTTAGCCTCCGATATACTCTTAGCTACCTCTGTAGCTTAGATGATACCAGGAATGCTTGCTTAAAGCAAGCATGTTTTGGTGAAATTCAATATGGAGAAAATAGCCAAAACATTGCCATTCTTAGTGGAACCGTATGCGAGGTTTTGAGATGTATGGTGTCTTGCTCTGCTGATTGATCGTGATGGCCTAGACAGTCAAAGAATGTCCGATTATGAGGATGAGGGTGTAGGCTTTTCTCCCTTTATATTAGAAATACATTGAAGGAGAAGTCCGTGGTTCCCTGCTGTATCATCAGATGATACACAAATAGCGAGTTAGAAATTCAAAAATTGACCGATGCACTATTATATCAAACGATGCACCTTGGAGATTGATCGATGCACGTGCATCGATGCAAACTGGTGTGGATCCGCGCCTGCATCTCTAGTCATTCCAGTTTCAGTCTTTGAATGAGATGAAGCACCAGCTCTGACATACCCCTCCCCAAATGTATGATATAAGGAAAAATATCAACTACGAAACATAAATGCGTATATAAAACTATTATACAAGTGACCACGTGCAAATGCATTTTTATAATGTGTTATAGCCAAAGTAAATACGTTTTGAAAATGTGGCCTAATCACGGTCGACAAATGGCAAGTGCGGAACTTTGGTCATTTGATATTCATGACAGACTATAAAACAAAATAATTCCACAGACGTGTAAAGAGTACAGGATTCTGCAAGATGGCAAAATGAAGAATCTTTCTGTCAATAGCAATATACTACACTATTTACGATTTTGATAAAGTTAAAGTTGAACTAAACAATCATACCACATGCGCTCCTTGGGCATTTGAAAATAAAAACTGGACTACAACACTGATTCTTATTGACACCACAACATACAAGCAGGAAACGATAATGACAGACAAACCACACATACTAACTAACATGTCACACCAGCTACACCTCTTACTACTACTGACCCAATCGAGGTCAAAAGAGTGTCAAGACTCGTAGTCCTGAAAGGGGTATAGACAATCATACCTTGGGTACGAGTAGACTTAAATGAATCTTTCCTCACAGTCTTTTCATTTACTGTCACAAGCTGTCAGCATTAATACTGTACTGCCTTTTATTATACTTAACCTTAAATACATTCTTTGAGAGTTTAATAATTATTACCTGTTGTTGAAATACAATATAATGTCAATTATGTACTTATAGATGCAACAAAATTAATCTCTTTGAGAAGTAAAATGAATCTCACATAGTCGATTACAGTCCACGTTTAGTTCTGTATTAATCCTGAAGGGGGACACACTAGAACTGTGTTTGCATGCGATTTCGAATTGTTTTAATCGCATTCCTGTACTGGCAAATGCTGAGTGCGCAAGTACCAGTGGTCATTCCATGATCATGGAGCTGTATAGTATACACTTGGGGTGTGTAGCTCTGTTATCTCTGCTACTAGTGCTCTTAAAACTTAACGATAAGTTTCAATACTGTGTCAAGATCATAGTATATTACACACTCGCATCGTTGCCAGCCCTTTTTGGGACATTCGTATGTTTATTTCGGCCGATGGATTTGGCAAATATTAGGTGAGTCTATCTCCAAATCGTTTACCGATGGTCAATACTCTGTATTGGGCATATGCATATATATATATATATATATATATATATATATATATATATATATATATATATATATATATATATATATATATATATATATATATATATATATATATATATATATATATATATATATATATATATATATATATATATGCCCAACTTTGTGTGAGAGTGTGTGTGGTATACATAATCTGGGGATGTAAGGCTCTCAAGCTTTAAAGCATAATATGGTGAAATATTTCAGGACAACTTGTTTGCTGAATGTCTACTTCAAATATTTCATATCCTTTCACCAAAGAGGTTCTGCCAGAGAAGTCATTCTTTTTATGTATTGGTAAAAACTGATATTGCAAGTTTTGGTGATATTTTGTTGCTTATGTTTATGCATGTGTATTTCAGTATGTATTCGAGATGGTGTCGCTCAGTGTTCTGGGTTCTGGGCATCAGGATGACAGTTCGCGGAGAGGAACACCTTCAAAATGACCAGCCATGTATCATTGTGGTCAACCACCAGAGCTCCCTGGACCTCATAGGCGAGTACTTCTTTTTGATTTCAAATAACAAAAGTGTGTTATGTGATTTTTTATTTCACATAAATACAAGTATCTTATACTGTAAAATGGCTAATTTTCCGTGAATTTTATTTTCCGGTTTTTCCCAAATGCTTTCAAACGGAAATAAACGACACAGAAAAAACAATACAGTACATGTCCGGATTTAATAAACACGGAAAAATACATGTCCTTACCCATGATTATTTACTCTTTTGTGAACAAAAATTAAAAATCTACATAAAACGGGAAAATTAGAAACGGAAAAAAACATATGTCCTCTCTTCGGAACTATTAGAAACGGAAACACCCACAAATGAAACAATAGGGAAAATTGGTACACGGAAAAATTAGCCGTTCTACAGTATATCATCTTCAAACATCATATCATATATACTAACACGAAG
>OZ012695.1:16421255-16446255 GCA_963942565.1 Maea johnstoni
ACTGTATTGTTTTTTCTGTGTCGTTTATTTCCGTTTGAAAGCATTTGGGAAAAACCGGAAAATAAAATTCACGGAAAATTAGCCATATTACAGTATAAGATACTTGTATTTATGTGAAATAAAACATCACATAACACACTTTTGTTATTTGAAATCAAAAAGAAGTACTCGCCTATGAGGTCCAGGGAGCTCTGGTGGTTGACCACAATGATACATGGCTGGTCATTTTGAAGGTGTTCCTCTCCGCGAACTGTCATCCTGATGCCAAGAACCCAGAACACAGAGCGACACCATCTCGAATACATACTGAAATACACATGCATAAACATAAGCAACAAAATATCACCAAAACTTGCAATATCCGTTTTTACCAATACATAAAAAGAATGACTTCTTTAGCAGAACCTCTTTGGTGAAAGGATATTTCTGAAATATTTGAAGTGGACATCCAGCAAACAAGTTGTCCTGAAATATTTCACCATATTATGCTTTAAAGCTTGAGAGCCTTACATCCCCTTACATCCCCAGATTATGTATACCACACACACTCACACACAAAGTTGGTCATATATATATATATATATATATATATATATATATATATATATATATATATATATATATATATATATATATATATATATATATATATATATATATATATATATATATATATATATATATATATATATGCATATGCCCAATACAGAGTATTGACCATCGGTAAACGTTTTGGAGATAGACTCACCTAATATTTGCCAAATCCATCGGCCGAAATAAACATACTAATATCCCAAAAAGGGCTGGCAACGATGCGAGTGTGTAATATACTATGATCTTGACACAGTATTGAAACTTATCGTTAAGTTTTAAGAGCACTAGTAGCAGAGATAACAGAGCTACACACCCCAAGTGTATACTATACAGCTCCATGATCATGGAATGACCACTGGTACTTGCGCACTCAGCATTTGCCAGTACAGGAATGCGATTAAAACAATTCGAAATCGCATGCAAACACAGTTCTAGTGTGTCCCCCTTCAGGATTAATACAGAACTAAACGTGGACTGTAATCGACTATGTGAGATTCATTTTACTTCTCAAAGAGATTAATTTTGTTGCATCTATAAGTACATAATTGACATTATATTGTATTTCAACAACAGGTAATAATTATTAAACTCTCAAAGAATGTATTTAAGGTTAAGTATAATAAAAGGCAGTACAGTATTAATGCTGACAGCTTGTGACAGTAAATGAAAAGACTGTGAGGAAAGATTCATTTAAGTCTACTCGTACCCAAGGTATGATTGTCTATACCCCTTTCAGGACTACGAGTCTTGACACTCTTTTGACCTCGATTGGGTCAGTAGTAGTAAGAGGTGTAGCTGGTGTGACATGATAGTTAGTATGTGTGGTTTGTCTGTCATTATCGTTTCCTGCTTGTATGTTGTGGTGTCAATAAGAATCAGTGTTGTAGTCCAGTTTTTATTTTCAAATGCCCAAGAAGCGCATGTGGTATGATTGTTTAGTTCAACTTTAACTTTTCAAAATCGTAAATAGTGTAGTGTATTGCTATTGATAGAAAGATTCTTCATTTTGCAATCTTGCAGACTCCTGTACTCTCTACACGTCTGTGGAATTATTTTTTTTATAGCCTGTCATGAATATCAAATGACCAAAGTTCCGCACTTGTCATTTGTCGACCGTGATTAGGCCACAATTTCAAAACGTATTTAAATTACTTTATAACACATTATAAAAATGCATTTGCACGTGGTCACTTGTATAAAAGTTTTATATACGCATTTATGTTTCGTAGTTGATATTTTTCCTTATATCATACATTTGGGGAGGGGGATATCAGAGCTGGTGCTTCATCTCATTCCAAGACTGAAACTGAAATGACTAGAGATGCAGGCGCGGATCCACACCAGTTTGCATCGATGCACGTGCATCGATCAATCTCCAAGGTGCATCGTTTGATATAATAGTGCATCGGTCAATTTTTGAATTTCTAACTCGCTATTTGTGTATCATCTGATGATACAGCAGGGAACCACGGACTTCTCCTTTAATGTATTTCTAATATAAAGGGAGAAAAGCCTACACCCTCATCCTCATAATCGGACATTCTTTGACTGTCTAGGCCATCACGATCAATCAGCAGAGCAAGACACCATACATCTCAAAACCTCGCATACGGTTCCACTAAGAATGGCAATGTTTTGGCTATTTTCTCCATATTGAATTTCACCAAAACATGCTTGCTTTAAGCAAGCATTCCTGGTATCATCTAAGCTACAGAGGTAGCTAAGAGTATATCGGAGGCTAAGGTAGCACAGCTTTTCAATTTTGATATTGTTTCAAATTTCTGGAATCTAGAATTTAAGGTATGCACTTTTTCTGATTTCGACAAAAAAATCGGAAGAAAGTATCATAAAATTTGAACGGAGCAAAAATTTTAAAAACATTGATACCCATCCCTCCATATTGATCTCTTCTCTACATTAATGCAATGTGATAGTCCTCGGATCAGGACTGCGGATAGGATCTCTGTCTGAAAACACATTGCATGTATTTTCAGTTTTTTTTATCTCCAAAAAATTAAACCCTGCTGGGAGAGTATAATTGAGATGATTAATGTTTTTCTCATCAAAAGACTTTTCAGGCCATATACACTTTGCATAGGCTGAATTGTCAAATAAAAGCAGGGTAAAGGAAAAGCCGAGATAAAAGAATTTACCCCATAGCTACCTTAACCCATTAACACTCGAAGCAGCAACAACAGGCCTGGCAATCTTGGAAATATTATACTTACAAAAGCATTTTTTGGAAAACATTTGAAGGAGAAATGTTTATCAGAAGCCACATAACAACTCTCGTTCAAATATTTTGCAAAATATCCCTTGATTCATGAGTTATTTTCAAAAGTATGAGAGTAGCAGACGATTATATCTAAAAGAACTCGAAGTGTAAATGGGTTAACCATCTTGGGTATGAGTGGGTACACGCGTTGTGTACGAGTTGATCAGCGCCCCTTGAATCTAGGATCAGACATGGTTGTCTGTTAAATAATTGACTATATTCATGATGAATATAAAATCCTGCAGCATCCAATGATATTAGCATATGAATACAAAGGACACGAAAATAGAATAAGGATATTAAAAAACACAAAAGGCGTCCTGATGCGGCAATGGTGCCACTGTTACAAGATCAGCATACGAGTACGCCCTCTATTGTTTAAAAATCTAACTTATGATTGCACGTAGCCATATACCCCATAAAGTGAGGGGCACTGGAACAGGTGGGCATGGAGGATACATGAGGAGAGATGTATTTTGGACTCACACTGTAACATTCTTGTTGGAAGTAATACATCAACACAAGTTTATATTCGAGGTTTGAAGAGTTGAGGGGTTCATGTATGTGGGGTTAAATATATATATGTATGACGGGAAGACCAGGAAGGGACAGACCAGATACTTGGTAGGATATCTGTACAGGACAAGGGAGGGTACAGACCTGATGCAGGATGCATGGCAAAGGTACGGGGGATAGTGAACACGAAGGGAGTCAAGGCCCAGAGGTGACGAGTGGCCGCGACGGTGCAGGAGATTTCGTACCCAAACGACTTCGTAACCACACAGTGTACATTTAATGTTTTCATGCAACTGAAGGGCCAATCAGTAGATTTCGTCATTTACTTTCGTTGATAGTTAAACATTATTCAGTTTCATTCAGTTTTTCTTAATAAATTGTACTTCATTTTCATGAAATGTAAGCGACTTAAGGGAGATGTTCACCGATCTCGTTACGTGAAAGATCGATAGGTGTACAGATAGGTGCATATAAACTAAGTCAAGATTAAGTTACTAATGTTATTATCGCTTCCAAATAGTTCATATCACTATTCAGCGTTTTGGGGTTGTTAATTATGGCATGGTGTTGAAGTTACCCTGGAGTGGGGTCGAAATCTCTTGGGTACAAAAATCTCCAGGGATGGCAGGGGAGCTCAACGTATAGTCCTCCCTTGGTAGTTCACCCCTTGGGACAAATGCGGCCACGGATCCAAAACAGACAAACAAACAAATATGTAATAAAGGGAGCATATGAGGTCGTGTCATCACGTCATCTGAAGTTTATGAGCGACATTCAGTTTGTTATACTTAACTGTGTTTTTTTTTCAAATTCGCACACTGTTGTTAACTGCGGCATTGTATTTAGCACTGTACCAAGATACGCATACTACGCCCTCTATTGCTTAAACGAAAAATCAAACATATTAGTGTACGAAATCTAAGGGTGAGTATTGCATAGGATGTCATGTCATCAGTAGCATTATTGTGAGACAAAACAGTTCCAGCGTAGACATTTAATTCCTGCACTGAATATGCGGGCAGCCCGGGCATAATACACGACGGCACGTCCGGTTGCCACCCAGTTTCCTAGGCATGGATGCATGGATGACCTCACAACTGGAGGTAGCTTAGATTCGCAAGCTACGCGTACGTGGCTCTTTGATGTGCTTGACTTATTTTTTGCATGTTATCCACGGGTGTTTGTGCAACCAGACCATGGCAGATGTCCGATCGACTGGTGCAGGAATTCAATGTCTGTACCGTACCGATGCTTTTATGCGACATTGAGTTTATTATACAAACGTTTTTTTTAACTTCGCACACTTTTTTTTAAATTTGTAAATGTAAATGTAAATGCGACATTCATAACATGATTTTAGTTTTTTACAACCAGCTTAAAACGGATATGCCGTACATCACGGTAAATATATACTAAGTATTTCACTATGTCTGATCAGCTGCACCATTTCGAAGTGTTATTATTGTACTAAAGTTGTGGACTGGCACTCAAGAGATATTCACCTACATGTACTTCTTCAGAGAGACAACATATCGCAGCAAATACCAGACTTCATTCCATCTACCTTGTTAAACATTTCATCTCTCACATTCTGCAAACCAGGACATTCCCAACTTTGCCTACCATGCTAATTGCGCATGCCCCGTATGACGTAGCAGGCTCGTGAGCTGCCATCCAATTTGTTAAACTAAAATGGTAAAAGAAATTTATTGGAAATGTACTAGTATTTCTGGGGATTCAGTTAATAAAATCAGACTGTTTCACCTCGATATTGTATCTTTAGATACTTATGTATGTATATTTATTGACTACGCGACAGCGTAAAAGTAAATACATCACAAAAGATAATATGAGAACAAATAATACAAAAAGGGAATGATATACAAAATGTCTCTGTACGTTCGAGTACTTAGGGTACCCGCCTACGTCACAAAACATACTTAAACATAGAAAAAAGCCGCGAACACACTTTATCACGGAGTGGGCATTCCACTTAAGGTGTTCCCAACAGGTAAGCTTTAAAGGACACGATAGCGCGGCGCAGCCCACTTAAGGTGGTTACACATAGCTTAGCTTACTTAAGGTGGGACAGTACATATACTCGGCAGCAAACACCGGAAAAGAAACACATGACAAAACCCCAAACTAAGTAGTTAAAGAACATACAAAACGGGACCAATCATAAAACTAAACAGGAAGCGTCCCTTAATGGTTACCATGAGTGAAAGAGAAAATTGTGGTTAGGAACATAACACAACGGGTAAACAAAAAGCTGAATTATAAGCGACAGCTGATATAACAATTATAACACTGCCTGTTGCATAAGAGTTGAGGTGGCCTAAAATATCCCATCTCACTCTCCACTTAAGGTGGATCAGTAAGTAGGTGCGGCGGTATATAACCTGATAAGCTTTTTAAGTATACTACAAGTATAACAAGAATACAGGTCACAAATCGTTCTATCTCGTTATCCTAGGACATGCTTGTGTCGGACCCTGTGATTATCCGTCCAGCGAGAGACATTTAACTTATCCTATACCTTCTATGAATGTTTTCAAATAAAAAAAATGGTAAATAAAAAACAAACGATTCTTTCTATTCCTTCTTCACTATTCTAATTACTATTTTGCAGTAACAATTTCCTTCTTTAAGTCATTTAGAGGATAGGAAAAGGTCACTTTCACTTTGAGTTATATCACACCGAATGTGGCGATGTTAAGCCAGAAAAGGGTTTAATGTCGCTTTCAACAGCTTATATCATATCGCAACGAGCTAGAAACTCGGAACCGGGACGAAATGTAAAAACGTAAAATACCACTACTTCGTCCCCCCTTTAAAATGTATATTCCTATCTAGTTGCGGACAGTCATTGCGTAGAGATAAAAGCCAGCGATGGAAGTCCTTCTTTTCATGAAAATTATATCCTAAAGGTCATCAGTTGCAAAAGTTACCATCAGCAGCCTTTCACAACACCGCACATTTAAGTAGAAACCGATACTTGAACATGAATTTCCTTAACGAATTATCGTTAAAGCTAGGGTCTCACATAGAGTTTGCAGGAATTCGACCGTATTCGACATATATTCGAAAAAGTCGAATACGACCGAATTCGACCCCACATTCGACTAAATTCGACCTGGCAAAAAGTCACTGGGTTAGGAAAAAAAGGTGTTAATTGTTTCGTGTCGAATGCGATGTGAGATCGCTTTAAGTCGCATTCGACAGCCAAAATGTCGAAAGGTCTAACTATGTCGAAAACACTGTGCGCATACGACTTTATGCAAATGACAAGTTTGATTGACAGGTTGTGTCGAATGCGACTGTTAAAAGTTCGCATTCGACTTGAAAAATCGCATTCAAAGTTTAAAAAATCTCATTCGACAAATATTAATTCGAATGCGATTATTGAAAAAAAAGAAGTCTGCATAATCGTGTTATCGCATTCGACCTTAAATTAAACTACGAATGCGACATATAAGGGTGAGGTTCCACATCGAGCTGGCTGGAATGCGACTTTATGCAAATGATATGCTAATGAGGTTTTGGAGTTGAATTCGACGTTTAGAAAAAGTCGCAATCGACTTTTGTCCCTAAGTTCGGCAAATCAAATTCGACCTTGTTTTTGGCGCGAAATATGAAAAGTCGAATTCAAAAATCAAAAGTCGCATTCGCATTTTGGGGCCTTCCAAACGGTTGGGAAGGCCCCAACATCGTTATCTTGGCGCATTCGCGCGGAGTCGACTTTTCCGATATGCTAATGAGTTAACTCCCATTTCCTCATTTGCATAAAGTCGAAAGCGACATCTGGGAAGTCGAATGCGACTTTCTTAAAGTCGCATTCGACTTATTTGAAATCGAATGCGTAAAATAAACTTACGCATTCGATAAATTGATCATGGTGGTTATTTCCCCACAATGAAAATGGTGAATGCCCATTTGAAATGTCGAATTCGACAAAATGTAATAGAATTCGACATATGAAATGGATACTCGACATTTGAAAGGTCAAATGCGATTAATATATGTCGAATTCGACTTCAGTAATGTCGAATTCGACATTTCAAATGCGCATTCGACTAATGTCCATTTATTTCCGCACGCAAATTGGTAAAGTTTTCCCACGCCCTTGAAGGTCGAATGCGCACTTTTTAATGTCGAATTCGACTTTTAACTAATCGAATGCGACTTTTAAAATGTCGAATGCGCATTAATATGTCGAATGCGACTTTTAGAAAGTCGCATTCGACCTAACCTGTCAATCAACCAGGTAATTTGCATAAAATCGTATTCGACAAGTCTTTCGTGCGTTCGCACAACCGTTTTCGACCTTTCGACTTCTAACACGTCGAATGCGACGTTTAGCGATTCCACATCGCATTCGACACGCCTAAAAATGCCTAACCCCACGACAATTTTACGTGTCGCATTCGACTTTTAGCGAATTTTTTCAAACTGGTCGAATTCCAGCCAGCTCGATGTGGAACCTCACCCTTACACGTCGCATTCAATTGTAGTTGGTCTAATCTAACATTTCAAACACGATAAATTGTCGAATGCGACACAGTGTGCAAAAAAAATTCAAATGTGCTAATCATATTTGAATCCGGGATTTGAATGCCATTATAACTCGCAATTTAGAGCATTGAGATATGTAGCTCTTTATAGATGGGATTTATACAAAGCGAACATGATTTTTAAGCATAACAAGATTTGGCAATGTTCGATATTTCGATTTGACCCGTAGCTTTAACTACAGTCCTTGCGAATATACGTACAGGTTAGCATTTAACCCTATAAAGTCCAATGCTAAATGTAATGTCGCATTCGACATTTGAAAAGTCAAATGCGATATTTTAAACTCACATTCGACATATCAATTTGTCGAATACGACATTACCAATGTGCGAGGCTACTTTTCCAACCTCAAAATAGCGATTAAAACTAATTGAGTCGAATGCGCTCATACAATATACGCATTCGACTTCGCTAACATCGAATACATCATCGCAAAATCGCATTCGATGTAGTTCTGTCGAATGCGATGTTATGCAAATGAGGCAAGTCATAATGTTAATGACAAACTGCAAACCCGATCGTATTTGACCACGTAGCGATGCGAGGACTCCGTGAAATGATCTAGCTTTTTTCCGACGCATTCGACACGTTCACTAATTGAATTTCGACTTTAAATTTGCCCCCCAAAAAGAACCTCGTTTTCGAATTGCCGAACTCCGGACAAACATCGAATGCGAGCTTTTCCAAAAACTCGCATTCGACTCAAAATTTGGGGGTTTTCCTCATTACCATATCATTTGCATAACGTCGAATTCACCCTAGCTTAAGGTAGGCCTTAACGATACGCAAAGAAAACATGGCATTCTACCCATTCTGGTGGGAGCTTCAGTGTGGACATTTAATTCCTGCACTAAATGCGTGGGCGGCCTAGGCATAATACCCAACCGCATGCCCGATTGCAACCCAGCTTCCTGTGCTTTGATGCATGGATTACCTCAAAACTGAACGAAGCTTTGATTTGCAAGTTACGTGTGTCATTGATGTCCTTGGCTGATATTATTGACATGTCATCCATGGTCGTTTGTACAACCAGGCACTGGCATACGTCCGGTCGACTGTTGCAGGAATTAAATATCTGTACTGTGTTATACCTGATTTCTCCTTTGAGGATATGTCCTACAATTGAAAAATCTCTGGGTCTCACATAAATGAAACGTACAAAACGCGCCTGCAGATACACTTCTGAGATGTAGTTGATATGGACAATGGCTACTATGTGTAACGGACCCCCCCCCCCCCCAAGCGTGCTGTAAATAATCATCTCAGTATGTTTTCTACATTATCAATGTAGACAAGCATCTACCAAACGATGAGTTAAATACTATTCTCCTATGTAATTATAGATAGTTCAATTTATATGGCATCTGTTTGTTTGAAAAGGTTGTACCTTTATACTATGATGAATATGAGTCTATTTGGTAACTTCGCTACAGTCAATAAAGATACATCCATTAGCAGATAACAGATTGCTTAGCAAGAAGCCCGCCAGGGGCACACCCTCTTGGCTTGCTCAATGGTGTGCAATAGGAGCTGGCGCCTCCCGGGGAACCCTAAGCTGGCGTGGCACCACCCTGCTCGCTTTATAAATGAATGGGGACGTGTGGATCTTTCTATGGATACCATGCATCTGAAAGATCAATTGGTCCTCTATGGATTTGAAGGCTCTGCTCTTCCTCTTCCTCTTTTTCTTCTTTCACGTGCTTTGTCATTGTTCTTCAACAATGACACAGGACCACTATTTGGAAAGCAACCGAATGACATAGTGTGCCGATGTGCATGTAACACTTTCAATGTTGAGGCTTCTTCTGTCCATAGCACACGAATGCAATAAATTATGAAAATCATTGGAACCATGTCATGTTGGTATTTATGGGAAAGCTCTCGTTGAGCACTCTAAGATGAGTACCGTTGAGCCAGGGCTTCGGTCATTTTCTAGGTTCTTTGCAATAATTCTTATTGGCCAAATTAGCCACCAGCAGCATAAGGGTTAAGCCGTCATTCATTCATTCATCGATTCATTGCTTAGTAAGCAAGCACTGGTGCGTTATTAATGATCCAGAGGTGAGGCGGTTTCACTGCAGGGCAGGGCAGGTATGCTAAAATATCTTAGCCTGGTTCTCAGACTGTATTAGGTATAATGTCCCACCACTATATATACTAAGTAGGTTTGATGTCTCTCCCAAACTATAGATGGCAGCAATGTGTTCATGTGTTGCAGATGATAATACAGACTAGCTCAAGTGTGTCCCCCTAGGGGATTTATTCAGAACTAATCCTTGATTGAAATCAACTCAGGTTAGATCAGTGAAAGAGCCATATATCACAGACTTGTAGCAAGTCTAGGGGTATCTTACATTCAGCTCATCAATCACACGCCTCAGGAAATACGAGATAAGGAAGATACATTGTTTCTCGTGCGAACATCAAAGCGGAAAGCCCAAGATATCGAACGTTTTAGTGTAGAGTACAGTTTCTGAATCTTCAAGACACTGATGTTGTATACCCCCTTGAAGTCGCAAGTTGCTTTTTTAGTAAATAAAAAATTCAGTGAAAATTGGAATTTAACCCACTTACACTCAGAGTGACCAGAAGAGGCCTGGTGATTATGGATATAATTTATTTCAAAAAGGATTTTTGTGAAAACATTTGATGATCTCAAGACAAACAACAACCCTCCTTCAAAGTTTTCGTCAACTTTCCCTTGATTCTCAAGTTATTTTCAAAGTATGATAGTTACAGATGATGCCTCCTAGAGAGACCAGGCCCCAGAGATGGGGATCTTCCAATCATTCCAAACTCAATACCTCTCTCTCTCTCTCTCTCTCTCTCTCTCTCTCTCTCTCTCTATATATATATATATATATATATATATATATATATATATATATATATATATATTATATAATATGAGAATAACAATTCATATTTGAGAACAAGTCGATCAACATTTCTAGGGCCCAATGCAATCAAAATAGTATAACATGGGTCTTCTTGAAAGGGATATTCAGTTGGGGAGGACTTGTCTAGTAACTATTAATAACTTTGGTTAACAAGCTATTAAATAGAACACAAAAACATGTTTCCTCTTTTTCACAATTTTATTCTTTCTTTTTCACAAGAATTGTGACCTTATAACAAACACGAGCAGCATATTGAAACATCTCTGGAGCCAACCTAGATTGTTTGCTACAAATGGTGCTTGCACTCGATTACAGAGTACAAACATATGAATCTCTCTCTCTCTCTCTCTCTCTCTCTCTCTCTCTCTCTCTCTCTCTCTCTCTCTCTCTCTATATATATATATACATATAGCTGTATCTATCTCTCTCTCTCTCTCTATATATATATATATGTATATATATATATATATATATATATATATATATATATATATATAAACATAAATATATATATATCTATATATACATATATCTATACATATATCTATATATATCTATATATATCTATATATATATATATATATATATGTATATACATATATATATATATATATATATATATATATATATATATATATATATATATATATATATATATATATATATATATAGATATATATAGATATATATATAGATATATATATATAAATATATATATATATACATATATCTTTATTATAAGAGAGTAAGCCCTATCCTTTGCAACGGGTAAACTCCGTTGCCACACCTATGTCCCTATTTCTGAGTGGAACGTTTGGTGGACGAGTGTATCTACATGGTTCTTGGCATAAACAAATTTCAAAATATTTAACAAAAAGGTGCTTTTGATGCTGATTTCTCAACCTCAAGCGCGGCCGGGTTTGGTATGACCACCCAGCGATAGATGGTACTACCGATATCAAACTTCTGCTTCCACAGTGAGGTTGCACTGCACGAACTTTGTTGGTTGTACGGTGGCAGTAGTGCGCTGACTGTAGTAGCGTTGAGTCTACCCGGGTGATCAAACGTAAATCAAGACCATGTACAGAAATGGTTGAGGCGGCATGGAGACCCTGGACATTGCCTGCATGGGTGCTTAGAGCGTCCGGACAAATCCCATGGGGGAAGACACAAACAAGGGCAGAGTGCTTGGACTGAGAGTAGTTGAACAGACCCAGACAGTTCAGCATACTACGGTGGCGCATGGGTAACATGCATATTTGAGCTTAAGAAAAATCCGGACTTTTCTATAGTTCAAAAAAATGTTTTCCAGACAACCAGTATATAGGCTAAGCGGGCTGAAATTGAAAATTGTGATGAAATTTAATGTCTATATAAACTTCGAACTACCTCATGCCGTTTACGCACTTTTCAGATAATGAAAGGTCAGTTTGAAAAAAGTTCTAAAATACAGCCACTAAAAAGTTATAAAACCCTTTTTATACAGATAAACATTTTTTTATTAAAATCGATGGATCAAATACAAGAAATCTACATCAAATTTTCTTGACCCCCAATAACTGTTTTAGATATCTCAAGTGTAATAACTCCAATCTATCAGTTACCTCTTTAGAATCTGCCCAAATCTCACTTCCATATTCCAGAATGGGCAGCACCAAAGAATCAAACAACATAAGTGCCATTTTTACAGACAGTTTCCCAAAGTTCTTATTGAGACGTTTGATTTGGAATATAGCCTTCATGGCTTGGGTGTGTAAATGATCAATATGTTCATGAAACATTTTCTTTTTGTTGGAGAAAATACAACCAAGATACTTATATTCGGAGACATGCTCTAATGAGGTACCATCGTATGTAAAGTTGAAATTTTCATCTGTACCGAAAAACCCATATCTTAGTTTTCTTAGTGTTGACACTTTTTACAGTACAATTGTAACTGATCTAGTTTGGATTGTAAGTTTTTAGTTGATTCAGCAGCAATTATCATGTCGTCAGCATATAACAGATAAGGTATAAAAGTATCAACGAGAAAAATAGCATCCTCTTCCTTAATATCCTCCTTAATATCGGAAAGGAACAGAGCAAAGAGAAATGGACTGAGTTTGCAGCCTTGTCGGACACCAATCATAGAGGGGAAAAAAATAGACAGGCCCCCTTTTCACACATGACTTAGTTCTTTCATACATACATTTTATCAGATTAAAAAGTTTTCCTGATATACCAGCCAAAGACTTAGACGATCGACATGGTCAAAAGCTTTACGGAAATCCACAAAACAGCAATAAAGATTCTTTTTTGCCTTGCGAAAGATTTGACAGAGGCTATGTAAAATAAACATGTGATCTGAAGTTCTATAATCTTTTCTGAACCCAGCTTGTAAAGGGTCATATAGACCATTTGTAATGGCATAATTCTCTAACCTAGTGATAAGTAGAGAAGAGAACAAATTACAGATAGAAGGTAATAAAGATATTCCCCTGTAATTATTACAATCAGATTTGTCACCACTCTTAAATATGGGACAAATAATACATTCAGACCATTTTTCAGGAATTTCCCATTTTTCTAGCATAAAATTGAAAAGACTAGTTAAGATAGCAATAAAGGAGTCATCTGAAACTTTCAAAAATTCATTTGGGATACCATCAACGCCAGGTGCTTTGTTGTTTTTGAGAGCCTTAAGACCTGCCTTAACGTCTTGTATCGTAAATTTACAATCCAAAGTTGCCGAGTTCTCAGATAGGTTATTTCTGAGAAAGTAACGTTTTCTGGTGGTTTACTTAAATTTTCAAGGTATTCGAACCGTTGCTTAGATGAAATATTAGCACACTCTTTCATATGACCACTCTTTTTCTTTAAATAATCCCAGCCTTTTTGTTTGTTTGGTAAGTTCATTAAATCTTCTAATTTCCTCTTTTCCCTTGCCTGATAATGACGTGTTTTTTTTTAATTAGGTGCTTAAATTTTCCTTGTAGATCCTTAGCATGTTCCTTTAGTCTAGGATCACAGTTATTAGATCTTGCCATTTGTTTGCCAATATTATTAACACTAGATTTTAGAACCTTAAATTCTTCATCAAACCAAGTATTTCTAGGGAAGCCATTTACCTAAAAATGAGATTTATTTAATGTGAATTTAGAATGACCCAACTCTTCATACACAGCAGAGAATGTCTCCCAAACCTTTGAAACATCTTCTTTATTTTCTAAGCAACTCTGAAAACTAGCAAATTTGTTTTGTGATATGGCATCGTTAACCAATAACTTGAATTCTGAAAGGTCCTGATTGCACCAATTAAATTTTATCGACTTATTAGGAGGAATCTCGGAATCCCCTTTGATAGCATACTCGATACGCTCACATTTTAACTGAAAAGTCAATGGCCTATGATCAGAATCTGCACGGAAAGGTTCAATATTACAATTTTTAATACAACTTATCATGTTGTTGCCACATAATAAATAATCAACTAAACTACCTGCACCCTGCATACATGTGCACGCACCGATACCTTTGTCTTAAATTAATCTACCATTCATAATATGCATGTCAGATGCTCTACATAGATTTATTAATGCATTTCCAAAATTATTTGGGATATGAGAGTCTTGACTAAATCTTGGCATGACATGATTTGTGTCATCAGAGCTGTGATCAAAATAAAGCATCTCTGATTCCCCACTTTCATAACCATTTACATTAACATAATAATCTAATAGTTGTCCAGTGTGGGCATTACAATCTCCAACAATACAAACTATACCCTGGTCAACATATTTTGCTATCTCATTCTCCAACAAATCAAATGGATTGTATATCAATGACTTAGTAAAAGGTGAAGATTCAGGAGGTATGTAGGCAGCACAGATATATATGTCTTGTTCAAAACCAAAAAAAGATGTCTCTAACTTCAACCATACAAAACAGTCACTTTCAGACCTGACAAAAGATAGACCATCATTACAATTTTCATGAACAAATATACCAATTCCTCCTGCATGCCTCCTAGCTTTAGCATGTTTTTTAAATCTAGGAAAGTTGTGATATATATAACCTGGCAGTGTGATGTCCACATTTGGCCCTAACCAGGTTTCAGCTAAAACAATTATCTTATAATCTCGTAAGAAGGTTTGAGTGTCTTCACATCTTAACTTATCTCCAACACCATGGATATTCTAATATATAACATTCAAGTCAGTCACACTGTCATGACGTTCTTCATCCTGCAGAAATTTATCTGACCAGCTGCTTTAACTATCATTTTACTAAACCTGTCTGAAACCACTTCCACTCCCTGGAAGTTGAGGTGGAGCCCGTCCTTACGAAATAAGTTTGGTTGTACGACACCCCTGTTTAACAAAACACTAGGAACATCAACAAAGCTAAAGTTTGTTTCATTTGCACATCTGTCTCTTAGCCATGTATTAACTGATAAAATAGTTCGGTTAGCATTTACATCGAAAGGTCTAGGGGGTAGTCCTGCAGCAAGAACAGAGGTTGCTGGGCATAGTCTTTTTGTTGCCTCAATCAGGAGGTGATACTTCTGTTAAATGATGTGAGCTGGTTTAAACATGTTTGCGACAGGTCCTGAACAAATAAGCCTTTATATCGATAACAAAGTTACCACCGGTTTATATATTGATGTGGTTCGCCCCTTGAAATAAATCCCTATAAAGATAATACATATGGGAAAATCGCATCGGCGAAACACCTTAAGGGTTAGAATGTATCCATGTTCTTTCATTTGCTTAAAACCAATGAGCTAGACCTATCGGCGAGAGATTGTCCAGAACATGAAAAACACTTTACAATATATGGTTAGCCATGTTTAGACCAGAGATGAATCTTATTTTTGAGTATGGCCCACTATTTTTAGGCACTATATCCTCTAAATAGAATCAATAAGCAGAAAATCACAACTCTAATTTTCAGGAAATCAGGGTTAATGTTCAGAAAATCACAGAATTAATGTTCAGGGCCACGTACAATTGATGTTCAGAAAATCACAGAATTAATGTTCAGGGCCACGCACAATTGATGTTCAGAAAATCACAGAATTAATGTTCAGGGCCACGCACAATTGATGTTTAAAAAACGCAGAATTGATGATCAGAAAATCCCAATAGAAACGTTCTGATAATCACAGTTTCAACATGTAGAAATAAAGCACTACAAGCATTCAAACACACAATATAATATGGCAAACTAAACACATTGAAATTCATTATTTTACATCATTTTTTGCATTTAAATTATTTTTCACAATTGGAGTATTTTTTACATTGAAATGCCTTAAAGATTAAACAATGAGCTAAAATAAATATCCACAATGTCATAGAAGGAATGATAGCCTCTTAAAGAAAATTCCTAACTGTTTGGAAGATGGGGGTGTGGCCAACCTCACTGTATGATTGTTTGGTTAAATACTTCCCAAAGCAACTTGATTGGATTTACATATGAGAATTTATATATTTTTTACGTGTAATAATATTGATAATAATAATAATACTAATAATAATACTAATACTAATACTAATAATAATAATGATAATAATAATAATGATAATAATAGTAATAATAATGATAATGATAATAAATAATAGTAATAATAATGATGATGATGATGATGATATGAAGTATTAATCTTTATCCTTATTATTCTTATTATCATTACTATTTTTATCTTAATATAATCATTGTAATTATGATAATAAAAGTGATAAGTATATCATATTGATAAGTAACAAGTATAACATAATGATAAAATGGAACCTGCAAAGTTTGATCACCTTCAAACCAAATAAAATTTAACTACATATATATGTATTCAAAATCAGTTAGTTTTCAATTTAACCTAATAATGACGGAATACAAACAACATTACAAGGCTAGTGATACCCTTTGATGGTTTTGTATACAAACTATTGAAAGGTTGATCAAAGACATTAAGGCACGTCGGTGACATGGTTTACCTCATGCCGCTGGTGGCTAATTTGGCCAATGCAAAATGATGCAAATAAACCCTGAAAATGGCTGTAACCCTGGCACATGGATACTCATCTGAGAGTACTCAGCGAGAGCTATCCATTGAATACCAGCATAACAGGGTTTAGATGGTTTTCAAAAGTCTTTGCATCCTTGTCCTTTGGGCGGAAGTGGCCTCAGTATAGGAAGAGTTAACCGATTCATATATATTAGCTTGAGTTCCAGTTGGTGGCATAAGGGTTAAATGCCAAGTTTAACCCTTTTGCATCAGAAGCGTAAACATGATCTGGCAATTGGAATTTCTATTTTTCGTCACTTTTTCTGCCATATTGCAGACTAAACAGACATATCGTGACTAAACAGTTGTATGTGGTGGAAGAAATCGAAGACCACCACCTGACCCTAATTCACTGGAAAACTTCCTCACATGCCCCCACCAACATTCGAATTCAGGCAGGGGTGAGAGACAGCTAGCGGTCGGTGGCAACGCCTTAGACCACACGGCCATCAGGACAGGCCTTTCTGAGACATTATCTTGTGAAACATTTTATCGAAAGCTGTTGTTCCTGTTCTGTATAACAATCCCATCTCACATAGTTTTCAATGCTGTCCGTTTTGATGAGTTATGTTTAACCCTTATGCTGGTGGTGGCTAGTTTGGCCATTACAAAATGATGCAAAACACTGAGAAATGACTAAAACCCTGGCACATGGGTACTCATCTGAGAGAACTCAGTGAGAGCTATCCAATGAGTACAAACATGACAGGGTTTAAATGTCTTTCAAAAATCTTGCATCCATGTGCTTTGGACAAAAGTAGCCTCAGCATTGGAAGAATCAATCGATTCATACATATTAGCTTGAGTTCCAGTTGATAGCATAGGGGTTAACTATTGAGTTTTACCCTTTTTGCATCCAAATTGCACACATGATCTGAAATTTTGGAATTTCGATTTTTTCGTCACTTTTCTGCTATATTGCAGCCATGACTGTTAAGTCATGATTAAACAGTTTTGAGTGGTGGAGAAAATTGGAGTTACCGACGAAAACCACAGCCTGACCCAAGTCACTGGCCACTTTTTCACATGCTCTGGCCGGGACCCGAATCTGGGCAGTGCTGAGGGACCACATGGCCATCAGGACAGGCCCTTCTGACTCATGAAAATATCTTGCTTACAAAACATCATTTCGAGAAACATTTCATTGAAAGCTGTTGTTCCTGTTATGTGCAACAATCCAATTTCACATAATTTTCAATGCTGCTCTTTTATGTTTAACCCTTATGCTGCTGGTCGCTAATTTGGCCAATACAAAATGGTGCAGAAAACCTAAAAAAATGGCTGAAACCCTGGCACATGGGTACTCATCTGAGAGTACTCGGCGAGAGACAGGGTTTAGATGGTTTTCAAAAAGCTTTACGTCCTTGCGTTTTGGACGAAATTAGCCTCAGCATTGGAAGGATTAAAAGTTGTTAGACCATGTCTACGCTCCTGTTGCAAAAGGGTTTAGGTCCAACCCTACACGAATATTCAGGTGGACTTGAAGGGAGCAGATCTCACACGAGGATCAACTGATATACCCTGCTTTCAGTCAATAAACATGCTCTATTTTCTTCAGGCTGATTCTTAATGACCCCCGTGCAGCACTGATTACGCTGCAGGTGCTAAACAACAGCTGTAACCACCACACAGCGCACTGGTTCTAATGTGATTGTATAGTTTATTTGGCAGAAAAAAGCACGATAAATGAAATTCAAAGGGCAAATCAAAATTAATTCCAATTCAAACTACTGTAGTGTGTTACTATTTTTTGAGTTGCTTAATCAGAATATTTTCCATTTTTGACTGTTCTGATTTTTTCTTTGCCAAATAATCGATTAATGGCGAGAGTGATATAATTGAAAACAACACTTGAAACAGCTGAAATTATCATTAATATCACTCAAGGAATGGATAAAGAGATGAAATATAACACCCCTTAAAATCACACAATATTTCCCATTCGCTCCACAGTTTATATGTTTGCCAGTAGACCAAGTCAACTTGGTGATAATATCAGTGCTGCTAAATATTCACTTTTATTCATCAGTATGCATTATTGTTGGCACAGAGACAAAAATACAGTATATACCAAAAAAGTAAATAGATGTATATTACAATCAGGTATGTGTCCAATATATTTTTCTTTTTCTCTCCGAATATGGTATTTACGATGGTTCTCACCTGTGTGAACGGCAGAAAAAAAATTCTGCTGTTTTTTGGAAAACGATGGAAAATAATTCTGCTGTTTTTGTAAAAAACAGTGGCAATCTTTCATAAACGAATGTGTTGCTTTCCATCATAGGTATGTTATACTGTACACTATCAATATCTACTGACTAAACACTTTTCAGTAAATTGCAGTAAAATTAAACTTTTGGAAATATTTTCATCTCTACACAGGTAAAAATTAATGGGCCCGTTATAACAGGCCCGTAACGGACCCGTTATAACGAGCCTGTTACGGGCCCGTTACGACAGGCCCGTAAAAACAATGGGTCCGTTACAGGTTTTCAAGCCGTGAAGTGATTATATATTGAGGGATCGAAAAACGGGCCCAAACAGGCCCGTAACGGGCTCATCAACTTTTACCTGTGTAGAGTCATACTACTAGCCTTCAAAACATCGAAACCTGAAGGAAACACTATCTTTGGTCGAAGCATAATACCAAGATATTGTTTTGTAAATTTTCATTACACATTTACGATGGTGCAGGTGTGAATGGCAGAAAAAAATCAGCTGTTTTTCCCAAAAGATTTTTTTTATTTCCAGCTTTGCAAAAACAGCACAAAAAAATTCTGCTGTTTTCCAAAAAAAATAGCGGAAGAGAATTTAAATATTTTTTTCTGTTGTTCACACCTGCATCATCGTACACATTGCTTAGCGAAATAAATTCAAGGCCCCCGGCCAGTAAAATGTCACAGCTGTATAGTGTAAATACACATTCATTTATCGTCACTTTTCTGCAATGAACAGATTAGCCAGTATTAAAAAGTTTAGAAAATTACATCACACACAAAAGTAACCCTAAGTCCTGCCACCTCAATCAGGATAAGAGAACCGTATCATGAGTACGGATGGGTGATAAAAACACACAAACATCTCCTGCCATATCATAATAATAATAGTAGTAGTAGTAGTAGCAGTAGTAGTAGTAGTAGTAGTAGTAGTAGTAGTAGTAGTAGTAGTAGTAGTAGTAGTAGTAGTAGTAGTAGTAGTTTGGTAGTAGTAGTAGTTTAGTAGTAGTAGCAAAAGTAGTAGTAGTAGTAGTAGTAGTAGTAGTAGTAGTAGTAGTAGAAGTAGTAGTAGCAAAAGTAGTAGTTAGTAGTAGTAGTAGTAGTTTAGTAGTAGTAGTAGTAGTAGTAGTAGTAGTAGTAGTAGTAGTAGCAGTAGTAGTAGTTTAGTAATAGTAGTAGTAGTAGTAGTAGTAGTTTAGTAATAGTAGTAGTAGTAGTAGTAGTAGTAGTAGTAGTAGTAGTAGTTTAGTAATAGTAGTAGTAGTAGTAGTTTAGTAGTAGTAGTAGTAGTAGTAGTAGTAGTAGTAGTAGTAGTAGTAGTAGTTTAGTAGTAGTAGTAGTTTAGTAATAGTAGTAGTAGTAGTAGTAGTTTAGTAATAGTAGTAGTAGTAGTAGTAGTAGTTTAGTAATAGTAGTAGTAGTAGTAGTAGTGGTAGTAGTAGTAGTAGAAGTAGTAGTAGTAGTAGTAGTAGTAGTAGTAGTAGTAGTAGTTTAGTAATAGTAGTAGTAGTAGTAGTAGTAGTTTAGTAATAGTAGTAGTAGTAGTAGTAGTAGTAGTAGTAGTAGTTTAGTAATAGTAGTAGTAGTAGTAGTTTAGTAATAGTAGTAGTAGTAGTAGTAGTAGTAGTAGTAGTAGTAGTAGTAGTAGTAGTTTAGTAATAGTAGTAGTAGTAGTAGTAGTAGTAGTAGTTTAGTAATAGTAGTAGTAGTAGTAGTAGTAGTAGTTTAGTAATAGTAGTAGTAGTAGTAGTAGTAGTTTAGTAATAGTAGTAGTAGTAGTAGTAGTAGTAGTAGTAGTAGTAGTAGTAGTAGTAGTAGTAGTTTAGTAGTAGTAGTAGTAGTAGTAGTAGTAGTAGTAGTAGTAGTAGTAGTAGTAGTAGTAGACAAAGCACATGCCATCACTTTTGCTTGACTCCTTTTGAACTTTGTGCATTTTCCAGTGAAGTTTTCGTGAATGTTTCCTGCATCAAGAGACGCACCTTCTCTGTGAGATCGTTCACCCCCTCCGAGGTTGTGCCTTCCGTAGGTATAGGTGGCAGCACTGTGATTAAAAAGTGACCTACAATTAGAAAATACACTATATATACTTGGGTCTTACGTAGGTTTGATGTCTCTCTACAACTATAGATGGCAGCGCAGTTTTCACGAGTTGAAGTCTTTAAATGTCTCATTAGTAGCTCAAGTGTCTTATTAATTCAGAACTAAACCTGGAATGAAATCAATTCAGGGTAGATCAGAGAGAATAAGGAGAGCCAGTTAACACAAGCAAGTCTACACTTAAGGTAGCTTGCGGGGTTCATTTCTTTTTTCTCTACATTGCTTTTGTTTGATATTTAGGCTATACAAAGTATATATTGCCTGAAAGGTTTTCTGACGAGGAGTACAATTACCACCTCAAAAGTATCACGGTATAGCAGTTTTTCAAGTCGTTACTCCATTCAAATGTTATATCTATTTCTTTCAGATATTTTGTTAAAAATGAGAAAATGCTGCATTTTCCAACTTTTAGATTCCTATCAATTTGATTAATGTAAAAATTCCCTCATAAATACCCTTTACTACGATTGAGCAAATTCCAAGCAAATCTGTTAACATTTGATTGTTTAAAAAGGCATGTTTGAGGCGACTATGTTTTGGTGAAATTAGAAAGGGAACAAAGGACCAAAACATTTCCTGTTTACTAGTTAGTATTACAAGCCTATGGGAGCTTCTGTGGTAGATGGTCTCTGACTCACATTTGATCCAATTGCGAGGAAGAGGATGTAGACTTAACTTACATAAACATATTAAAATGACCCTCTATTCACAAATTAACCCCACAAGCCACCTTATACATGTAAACACGAGAGGGTTCGATACTCACCGCTGTTGAATTTCATCTCTTTCTTATTATAGAAGTCGGAGTAGGAAGAGAATACAATAGGTACAATAGGAACCTGAAAACAATGGATGTTATAATTAACCCTTATGCTGCTGGTGCCTAGTTTCACCAATACAAAGTGATTCATATATATATATATATATATATATATATATATATATATATATATATATATATATATATATATATATATATATATGTGTGTGTGTGTGTGTGTGTGTGTGTGTGTGTGTGTGTGTGTGTAAGTGTGTATGTATGTGTGTGTGTGTGTGTGTGTGTATATTAAACCATGCTCCTGCTCAGGAAGGTAGATGATTGGTTCACTTGTCGGAGGTGCCTGTCAACCTTATTTTTGATTTTCAATTAATTCTAGAGTACTTTTATGAGTAATCTATTCTGCCAGCAGCATGTTTTTACTCTGCCAGGAGTAAATACATTTTGAATACATCCCAATAACCTGTAAAGGGTCACTTAGTGCAGGATAACCTCATTTCTTTCAGACCCCAAAACTTAGGATATCAGCGTGTTGCAAACCTTTTGGCACCTATGTAGACCATATATATACATGTATATATATACATATATATATATATATATATATATATATATATATATATATATATATATATATATATATATATATATATATATATATATATACATATATATATATATATATTTATATATATATATATATATATATATATATATATATATATATATATATATATATATATAGAGAGAGAGAGAGAGAGAGAGAGAGAGAGAGAGAGAGAGAGAGAGAGAGAGAGAGAGAGAGAGAGAGAGAGAGAGAGAGAGAGAGAGAGAGAGAGAGAGTTTCCTCTATATCGCTAGAGTGAACAATAGTACATAGCATTGCGCTATTAACAGGGGTCCTGATCTTCTGAGCTAATATGCAGAACAATTACTTTGGGATTATCTAGCCAGAACATACTTATTGTAACTGGAGGCTTACTAACCCTTTAGTTCAACAATATCAAACAGGGCTCCACAGTACCCGGCCAACCCAGGTAGTCAGGCAGGGTTCGAATCCCACCTGGGACATGTGGGAAAGTTGCCAATGACTTGGGGTTTTCACCAGGTCCTCTGGTTTCCTCCAACAGGTACAATTGCAGGGCTGTCCAAGCTGTCGCCATGTCGCCCAAATTGGCGACAAAGGCCCGGCATTTGGCGACAGCAGTTTTGTGTCGACGGAAAGGCGACAACCAAAGGAGTGTAATGTGTGAGGACTAGGATAGACGCAAGTTCACACGTATACCTTCCTCTGTTTACATTCCTCTTTCAGATACATGTGTTTAATTTCAGCGGGCACACATGACATGCATTGACGCCTCTCGACAGGGTAACTGTTGTGGGTATGAGAATGCGTGTTTAGTGTATGATCCATACACTGGCGAATTCATCAATGGTTTAAACATATTATATATATATATACGATGTTTGCGAAACAGATTCCAACCACGAAACACAAGGTTACCACCTCAACCAACACAGGTATTAAAAGAACAACAATGCTCCACCTTCACCACTATGGCCGACCTTTTTTTTAAACTTTGCATAAAGTTTCCATGAACTGGGATCTTTTAAAATAACATTCAATCGATTCGATCGATGATTACTTGGTTGCTGCATATCAAATGAGCCAAATGGTATCACACCAATATAAAACATAATGGGTACTTATCATCACCACTAAATATTACTTCATGCCTAAATGTAGCATGCTGAATCTCAAAACAACTCCAATGCGTAGAATACATGTATTTGTCTCTGGCGTCATCTTTCAAAAAGTTGTTGATGCTTAAAGTTTATGACGACTTTTAGAATAAGTGTCCCGCTGTTATTATAAATTGACAAAATCAGAGATGAGCTACCTGATTGCTCTGACATTGACCTGAACATACCCCAGATTAAGCCTCCCTCAACTCTAAGTTTTCTTCAAACCACAACACAGGAGGAGGTATGGAAGATCATATGTAAATCTCCTTCGAAAAGTTGTACATTGCACCCGATACCCACTTGGATCATCAGGGATGCAAAAAATGAACTGCTTCCCACGATCACAGACATCATCAATGCCTCACTGAGGTCAAGTGAAGTACCTACATCTATGAAATCAGCTGTGGTCACCCCTCTGCTTAAAAAAGCTACCTTAGACCCTGAGATACTAAAAAACTACCGCCCTGTTAGCAACCTTTCCTTTGTATCAAAGGTCTTAGAGAGGGTGGTTGCTCAGCGACTGACAAGTTACATGACAGATAACAATCTCCATGAATACCTTCAATCTGCATATAAACCCGGTCACAGCACAGAGACAGCACTGGTGAAGGTACAGAATGACATTCTTACAAGCATTGACCAGCATGGAATTGTTATACTGATCTTACTTGACCTAAGTGCAGCATATGATACCATCGACCATGACGTGCTGTTTTCTAGAATGGAAAGCACTCTGGGTATAACAGGGCCAGCCCTTGAATGGTTCCGTTCATATCTTGGTGACCGTACTCTTCGAGTTCAGATAGATGATTCATTCTCCGCATCACAGGAAATCCTATGGTCTGTACCACAAGGATCAGTGTTGGGCCCTCTGCTCTTCCTGATTTACCTCCTACCCTTAGGAATACTGATAAGAAAGCATGGTCTAGAACTCCATGCTTATGCGGATGATACACAACTCTATATCTCTATCAAACCTATCAATCAGCGTGTAGTGGACGAAGGTGTAGCTAAGTTGGAAAACTGCCTCACCGACATCTATACATGGATGTCTCAAAATAAACTGAAATTGAATGCAGACAAGACAGAGGTGCTGGTCATGGGTACCCCACAGACGCGGGCGAAAATCTCCATTCCTAGTATTACCGTAAATGGTGTAATAGTACCAGTTCTGAATGAACCGGTCGGTAATCTGGGTGCTGTCTTTGATCCGAACATGAATATGTCTGCACATGTATCAAAAAATATCAAGTCTGCAAA
>OZ012695.1:16451255-16476255 GCA_963942565.1 Maea johnstoni
GCAAAGCTGTTCTAGCACTGAAAAGGGTAGAGCCAGTGCCGGCTGGGGGACCACGCGTACCGTCAAAAATAAAGCCCTCTTCCACCGCTCCACCCCTGGGGCCGAGAAAACTTGCACATCTGCCCCACAGTCAAGGTGCCGAAATGGCATTGGTAACCGACTTAGTGGCCGCATAGGACCGCAGTAGAAATTCAGCAAAACAAAGTAAAGTATCTTCTCCCACCGGCACATCTACAAAATCAAAATGAATGGCAAAGGCTAGAAACAAAACCGCATGCGAATCTTGATTCGCAATAGTCCCAGGTCGGAACGCCATCTTCCGTCTGCTCCTGGCCATCTCTCGCAATCGTCTCCTATCTGCAAAGTAATAGAAATGCAGACATTACAACTCAGACAACAACTCGAAAAACTTGACGGGCACGTTTATTCTCTTCGCCCTCTGTAGTCCCACATCGTCCCTGACTATCTGTCTATGCACCCTGCTCATGTGTTGCCGAGATAACGCATCCGCCCTCACTAGTGTGACCCCTGGCCGGTGTACTGCTACCAGTTTGATGTCACCCGCGGCCACCAGTAGGAACACTTCACGGACACAATGCTGGAGATACAGATCCCTAGACCTACCTGATTGCAATGCCAGGCACACCACCATGTTGTCGCAGTCAATGCGCACTCTCTAGCCCCTCCATAGTCCACCCCATACCTTGACGGCCACCACCACATTAAGCATCTCCAGATGCGCGATAATGTGATGACCATCCAACACACACTGGAGAAAGACCTCAGAGTAAAACTGCTCACCAATAGTTGCCCCACATCCGGTGAGGCAGGCATCAAGTTCGATTTCGGCCTAGTAGGGTAGGTCTGCCTTGTCGATAATCCGTACCCCGTTGAATCGGGGTATTAAGTCCAAGAAAAACCGCAGGTCCTGGCGAAAGCCGAGGGACAGGCCGTGTGCCCCCCTGCCTGGTGTATCCCTGAGGCACTGTAACATTCTGTTAGTGAAGATCCGCACCGGTGGCGAAACGCTGGCTACAAACTGTAGGAGTCCAAGCAGTGCCTGCATCTCCCTCCTGTTGGCCCGGTTCCGCCCCACCCAGCTGTTGAGCACCGTCATGATCTCCTCCATCTTCTCCTGTGGAATAGACATCTGCATACGAATGGTATCGTAAAGGATACCCAGCCATACGAGCCGCTGCGTGGGAGGGTGCACCTTATGCAACGCTTCCTGCACCCCAAGATCCCTCATGATGCCCTGCAGTGCCATAAGTGCCTGCAGTGCCCTCTCCCGACTGGGCTCCGCGCCCCCGAAGTCGTCAAGGTACGGCCTGGAGCAATACCCTGCCTGTCCATGCATGTAACAGATAGCTTCCGCAGTCCTCTGCATGCACATTGCAGAGGACCGCAGCCCAAAGGGCGGGCATATGTCCATAAACCACTGCTCCCGATGCCGGAAACCCAACAGGGGCCAGTCCAGGGGGTCAACCCTGAGCTGACGATATCCCCTGGCCAGGTCTGTCTTGTAAAGCCAGGCTCCCGGGCCAAGCTCGAGGATTCGCCGCACCATATATTCAGCCGTGGGCAATGTGATGGTAGCTGGGCCATCTAAGTAGTTCACTTCGCTGATGCCATCGTTGACCGCTGCCCCATTGGGCCAAGACAGATCGACGATCACCCTTCTATGCTTGGCATCCTTCTTAGGCCGCGTCATGAGCGGGCTAACATGAAAGTTCGCCGTCGGTGGCCCCTGGAATGGGCCCAGGAGAGCACCGTGTCCCATCTCTGTGGTGATGTAATGGTCCACATCCGCCTCAAAACGCGTGGCCGAAGGATGATTATGCTCCGTAGGGCACAGAGGGGAAAGTCTATCAAAATTGATGGGCCAGCCGTACTGCAGATAATCCGCCAGCCTCCCGTCGCCATACCCGACCAGTCTCTTTCTCCACTCGTCCAAATTTAATGCACTGGGCACCGCGATTCGTTTGTACTGTCCTGACGCCGCTACAGTGTCATATATTCCCCTGAGTGACCTACTGAACTCAATATCGGCCATGAAAGTGTTATAATGTGGCCCTGTACGTACCGGGGTGGCTGTTTCGCCACCAGTAGCAACATTGTCTGTGTTGGTGCTGCTTTGCACCTGTATCGATTCGTCCTTGCACTCGATGAGTTTCTGACCTCCGCCATTGAGTTCTCTCAATGCATGCGTATATGGAGGATGATCGCGTGTATTTTCACATTCTTTGCGCTGATACGTTGCACAGCATTTCATCCCTGTGGGTGCTGATGGGGGAGCCGGACGTGTGCTCTCCTTGTTCTCCTTACGCTGTGGGAACACCGTTCTTGCATAAGTCATACGAAGGTCCCAAATAACATCTTCGTCCTCCCACTGCAGAACCCCCTTTTCGACGTCTAGGCCCACTCGTTCATAAAAATTTTGTGCATTTTCCCAAGAGAAATCTACAGTGTCCTGCATGATATGTCTGAATAATTTCGTCATTTTCCGATAGTCAAATTTTGAGTGCGGTGACTCTATCATGCACATGAAGCCGAATGCGAACTCTTCCAGTTTTAATTCTTTAAAAACTATGCCCTTGCCGCTCGCCCCCGACGTTCGCTTGATGTAGAAATGGGGCCAATCTATCCTCTTTCGAACTACGTCTGACGCTGACATCGTCGAACCCGATTTCTTACCGGCAGCTCTGGTTCCATACTGTGGTTGATCCTCCTCGTCTTCGAAATCATCGTTCCGCAGCGTGGCCAGCCTACCCCTGGCCTCCCGCATAAGCATATTGTCCCTCCTGAGAGTCTCGGGGGATGCCGTTGCCCCTTCTTCGCCGTTTCTGTCGTCTCGCTCGCCATGATATTCATCTGCCGGTACGACTGAATCATTATCTCGGGCCATTCCAGCCGCCGCCCTATCGCTCTCCCCGATCGTCGCCTGTTGCACTGCTTCGGACACTTGTTGCCGAACCTCCAGCATCATTTGTTGCTTCATTTCATACAAGAGTGACATCATAGTCTCTTTTTCTGTGGATTCTACCTCTTGTTCGCCTGTGCTACCGGCTGAGCTCGTTTCTTCCACTGAGGCTGCATCATCTTCTCTTTCGAGGGGTCGTCCTCGCTGGCACCGTTTCCCTGTGGGAGGCTCATGTACATCCCCGCAAGTTTTGCACTTGTACTGCCTTCCCATTGTCTTAAAATCAGACCATCCGTGAAAATCGAGGGGCCGTACTCCGGGCCTGCAGTACTGATTGCTGACGTGCGTTCGGCTAGAATGTTTATTTAAACTGAAGGGCTAATTAAGCTGGGTGCACCACGTGCCTGGCTGTCAGCCCACCCCGCTTCCGCGCGCTGCCCTACTGCTGATTGGCCCGGCTCGACCCCGGAGGCTGCCAGCACTGCCGGCGGGCTTGCTCGTCGCCCACGATAGGCTACCTATCCAAGACAGGCAGCCAGGCGTGTGTCTGCCCGCACGCAAGAGTCGGGTCTCTCGCCCCCCCCCCCCCCTCCAAATGCCACAGAATGACAAGCCATTCCTACAAAATGATCGTACTACTACTACTACTGCTAATACTACTAATGCTACTACTACTACTACTACTACTACTACTACTGCTAATACTACTACTGCTACTACTACTACTACTACTACTGCTAATACTACTACTACTACTACTACTACTACTACTACTACTACTGCTACTACTACTACTGCTACTACTACTACTACTACTACTACTACTATACTACTGCTAATACTACTACTGCTACTACTACTACTGCTACTACTACTACTGCTACTACTACTGCTACTACTACTACTGCTACTACTACTACTGCTACTACTACTACTACTACTACTACTACTACTCACAATGCTATTTATAATTATCAGATGAACGGGTCAAGCTTTAACCAATCAAATGTGATATGGCGAATATGATCGTGAAGCTAATCGAGCAATGAATGACTTTGAAAGAAGAAGGGATACATGAGGAGAATTATTACGCACAAATTTGCCTAAAGGTTACATTTTGTCTATGATGTAAAAAGAAAACCTTAACTTCTATGTCAGAAACAAGAAAATGACTACACCCAGTTCATCTGTTTTATGTGGAGTGTTCTATATTTGCGTTTGTACTTCGTGTTAGTATATATGATATGATGTTTGAAGATGATATACTGTAGAACGGCTAATTTTTCCGTGTACCAATTTTCCCTATTGTTTCATTTTTGGGTGTTTCCGTTTCTAATAGTTCCGAAGAGAGGACATATGTTTTTTTTCGTTTCTAATTTTCCCATTTTATGTAGATTTTTAATTTTTGTTCACAAAAGAGTAAATAATCATGGGTAAGGACATGTATTTCTCCGTGTTTATTAAATCCGGACATGTACTGTATTGTTTTTTCTGTGTCGTTTATTTCCGTTTCAAAGCATTTGGGAAAAACCGGAAAAATAAAATTCACGGAAAATTAGCCATTTTACAGTATAAGATACTTGTATTTATGTGAAATAAAAAATCACATAACACACTTTTGTTATTTATAATCAAAAAGAAGTACTCGCCTATGAGGTCCAGGGAGCTCTGGTGGTTGACCACAATGATACATGGCTGGTCATTTTGAAGGTGTTCCTCTCCGCGAACTGTCATCCTGATGCCAAGAACCCAGAACACAGAGCGACCCCATCTCGAATACATACTGTGGAAATACACATGCATAAACATAAGCAACAAAATATCACCAAAACTTGCAATATCCGTTTTTACCAATACATAAAAAGAATGACTTCTTTCGCAGAACCTCTTTGGTGAAAGGATATTTCTGAAATATTTGAAGTGGACATCCAGCAAACAAGTTGTCCTGAAATATTTCACCATTATATGCTTTAAAGCTTGAGAGCCTTACATCCCCAGAGTATGTATACCACACACACTCACACACAAAGTTGGGCATATATATATATATATATATATATATATATATATATATATATATATATATATATATATATATATATATATATATATATATATATATATATATACAGAGTATTGACCATCGGTAAACGATTTGTGATAGACTCACCTAATATTTACCAAATCCATCGGCCGAAATAAACATACTGGTATCCCAAAAAGGGCTGGCAACGATAAGAGTGTGTAATATACCATGAACTTGACACAGTATTGAAACTTATCGCTAAGTTTTAAGAGCACTAGTAGCAGAGATAACAGAGCTACACACCCCAAGTGTATACAATACAGCTCCATGATTATGGAATGACCACTGGTACTTGCGCACTCAGCATTTGCTACTCAGGAATGAGATTAAAACAATACGTAATCGCATGCAAACACAGTTCTAGTGTGTCCCCCTTAACGATTAACCCTTGTGCTGCTGGTGGCTAATTTGGCCAATACAAAATGATGCCAAACCCCTGGAATATGTCCAAGACCCTGGCAAATGGGTACTCATCTGAAAAGAATCTGCGAGAGCTTTCCAGTGAATACCACAATGACAGGGTTTAGAGGGTTTTCAAAAAACTTTGCTTCGTTGTGCGTTTGATGAAAGTAGCCTCAGCATTGAAAGGGTTAATACAGAACCTGGACTGTAATCGGTGTGTATATATATATGTGTATATATATATATATATATATATATATATATATATATATATATATATATATATATATATATATATATATATATATATATATATATGTTCCTTGGCCTAGATTTATTTCAATAACTGTTTTCGTTTGGTGATATCCGTATTTTGAAGTGAAAATATGGCATTCGCATTCAGCCTAGTTTGGGTCATTCTGGTGAAAAATATTCTACATGAATTTTCGTCATTCAATATCATTTATGCACCAGTCAATTGAATCCCCGGGAGGGGGGGGGGGGGGGGGGGCGGGACATGCGGGGATACTGCTCAGGAAAAAATCAATAAATAGCACTCATCCCCACTAGCAGGGACCAATTCTGTGGCAGTATGCCCCACCCCTGGGGCATGCTCAACAAGAATAGCCAAGTTCCTAAGATTTCAACTTTTTATTTTGTGAAAATAAACCACAAAAATCTTAGCAGTTACATCACAAATAACAAAACCTTCAGCAGTTATAAAAAAAAAAATTTAGACTTGGAGAAGACACCCTTCACATTACTTTTATTAAACACCTGACGTCCATTGTGATACCATTGTCAATTGAAAGTCTCTGAATTACAATTCAGTTTTAAAAGTATATCAACACTCTGTGTATTGCACTGCAGTACACTGGAAATGTTTATCTACAATGAAGTGATTGTAGAAAAAGTATAAACAAGTGTTGGGCATAGGGTCATAGAATGAGTTCAACAGATGGCTGCTTTTTTGAACTCCTTAAGTGAATGATTGAGTAGTCTCTTTCAACTTTGCCATATTCAAGTCAACCTTCTTAGGGAATTTGATATTCTACTTCCCCAAGGTTACCACAGAGAGGCACATTTGGGTAACTTCAAGCCATGGTCAAAGCCTGGGGTGTGTTTCCAGTGTGAGCATCCCAAGAAACTTCCGAAGAAGCAACCACTAAATAGGAAAATATTTCATCAAGTGGTTCTTGAGATATTGTGCAGACAAATAATTCACATTGCCCCCAAGTGGTGAGCTTTGAAAACTGAGATGACCACCGATAAATGTAATTGAGCCCCAAGAAACTTCCGAAGAAGCAACCACAAAGTAGGAAAATGTTTCATGAAGTAGTTCTTGAGATATTGTGCAGACAAATAATTCACATCAACCCATAGTGGTGAATTTTGAAAACTAAGATGACCTTCGAAAAAAGTGATCAAATGATGCCCACTGTTCTGTGGAGGCACTGTTTGTTTCATACCCTGAAAAAAGTTATACCCACCAGAACCAATAAATCATTTTTTTTCTTTTTGGTCAAGCAAAAAAAATAAATGTTTGCTCAACCAAGAAGAAAAAATGCTTGCCGAAAAATAGGCAGGGTAGGTAGTGGTTTTTTTGTTTGTTTTTTCACACTGAAAACCATAGGGTTGAGATTTGCTTACCAGGAACATTTGTTTGACTTGTCTTTTGAAGGATGTACAGCTCACTTACTTCAGCTATTATTCAAGGTTGTATACAACTATTCATGTGTTTATGTCCATGATTGGGATGTCTTTCCCTATTTTTTCCTGACCTGGACTTAAGGATTGGAAGAAACCCCATTAGGGTAGGGGAGAAAAACTAAGTAGCCATTAGTAGGGTAGGGTTACCCTGAGCAAACATTTTTCAGGGCCCCTGTTGGGAAAACAGTGGGTGTTGGCATAAGAAAATGGTTGGTGGCAGAGTGAAAAAATCAGACCTAAATTCAATATATTCAACAATAGGTTACAGTGCATTTCACATCTGTCTGTCGCCATGGATTTCGGACAGGACTCTTTAATAAATGGTGCCATGAGGTCCATATATGGCGCAGAAAGTTCTCCCCTCATTTGCATCCCAAATTATGATCAGATGAAAACTACCCCTAGATGAATCATGTAGAGCTCTATACAATCAGAGATCAATTAAACATTGAAATCAAATTTAAACTCAACGTACATGTGGCCAAGTGGTCTTATGGGCTCAGATTTCATATGATGGTTCATCAGTATTATCATTTTCAATTTTATTTCAGTGCAATACATTTCATCAGTCCAGCTGAAATTTCATCAGGCAGCTCAGTGATTGAGAGTCCAGCATCTGATCCCAACCCAGGTTTTACAACTTACCCAGGGCTTGAAATTACATTTTTTTCCAGGGAGTCCTTTGGGCTCCCTGGATTTTTTCTAGGGAGCCCTGGGAATTTTCAGGGAGCCCTTTGGGCTCCCTGGATTTTTTCGAGGGAGCCTAAATGAATTTCAGGGAGCCAATACTAACTAGGCCCAAATAATCAATTTTTATTTAAGAAAAGTTTTTTTTCTTTTTTTTGTGGTAAATCTTTCTGTACTAAGTCATTTTTCTCTTTATTTTCTTCTAAAACATTTCACCATTTCAGGTAACTCAAACAATAAGCCCCCAGTGCACTCAAACTGTCAAACAGCCCAGGTTCTATTCATACAATCAAATAATCAATTTTTATTTAAGAAATGTTTTTTTTTCTTTCTTTTTTTTTTGTGGTAAATATTTCTATACTGTCATTTTTCTCTTTATTTTCTTCTAGACCATTTCACCAGTTCAGGTAACTCAAACAATAAGCCCCCAATGCACTCAAACAGCCCAGGTTCTATTCATACAATCAAATAATCAATTTTTATGTTAGAAAAGTTTTTTTATTTTTTTTGTGGTAAATCTTTCTGTACTAAGTCATTTTTATCTTTATTTTCTTCTAAAACATTTCACCATTTCAGGTAACTCAAACAATAAGCCCCCAGTGCACTCAAACTGTCAAACAGCCCAGGTTCTATTCATACAATCAAATAATCAAATTTTTATTTAAGAAATGTTTTTTTTCTTTCTTTTTTTTTGTGGTAAATATTTCTATACTGTCATTTTTCTCTTTATTTTCTTCTAGACCATTTCACCAGTTCAGGTAACTCAAACAATAAGCCCCCAATGCACTCAAACAGCCCAGGTTCTATTCATACAATCAAATAATCAATTTTTATATTGGAAAAGTTTTTTATTTTTTTTTGTAAATATTTCTTTAATAAGTAACTTTTCTCTTTATGTAACTCAAATAATAAGCCCCCAGTGCACTAGAATTGTCACACAGCCCAGGGTCCCTTCACACTGTTACTATATATGTGTAACCCATACCAATACAATCAACCTGAATTAAGTGATCAATTTAATTTTTTTAAAGAGTTTTTTTTTTGGGGGGGGGGGGGGGGGAAATATTTCAATTCTATTTTATCTTATTTTTATTTTTTTATTAATCCCATTCACCATGTCATTGGTAATAGGATCATCTTATGTAAATAATTAAAGATGATCCATCTCATGAGCTACCTGACATCAAGGCTGCTGATAGTGTGCAAAACTTCTAAGAAACATTGCTATGGATGTACTGTAGAAAGTAGTTCCAGCGCGTCAGACTATTTACTACGCCTGACGCGCTGGACGGCCGACTGGTAGTTGGTCAACACAGTGGACCTTGCAGAGGCCGGGTGCGCCCGGCTGATAGGCCTACTCGAATCGTGGCAGCAAAGTATGACGTCACTATTCAAATCCCCGCCTATCATGCACCGCCTCGGGACAGCAACAATAAATCACAGTAATCCCGGTACACCGGGCAGCTATTTTAAGCAGTATTTAGCAGAAGCACCGTGTTTCCCGGCCAAGTCCCGGCCCCCCCTCCCAGGGATTCAATTGACTGGTGCATTACCTACTTGTTCATATTTAATCAAAGCTAAGAGTATTAACGAGGGTAGGGTGGTGGAGGAAACATAAAGGTATGCCTCTTAAACTTGAACACTGTAGAATGGCTAATTGTTGTGTGTGACAATTTCCCCTAATTTTTAATATGTTGGTGCTCACCTTTCTAATATTTCCGGAGAGAGGACATACAATTTTTCCGTTTCTAATTTCCCGTTTTATGTAGATTTTCAATTCTAGTATACCAAAGAGTAAATGTTAACAGGTAAGGCAAGGGACTAAGGGTAATACATTAAAAAAATCTTTATTCGCTTGTTCTTGAAAAAGATATTCTCCGTGGGTAAGGACAAGTATTTTTCCGTGTTTATCAAGTCCGGACCTGTACTGTATTGTTTTCCCCTGTGTCGTTTATTCCCGTTTGATAGCATTCGGGGAAAACAGGAAAATAAAACTGACGGAAAAATTAGCCATTCTACAGTATTAGCCTCAAATGCAGGAACTGTGATCTAGCAATTCGTAGCTTTGCTTGCTCTCTCTTCTGCCGATTAAGAAAACATTGAAACTGACCAGTGATGCATAGTGACGGGTGCCAGAGAACACAGGGAACACAACGTACATCTCACCTCCTCACGCGCCCCGAGCAGATGAGAACTCGGATGTAGATGTAGTGCGAGAAGCGCCCAATCGGTGACTGCGATTGACTCTCTCTTGGCAATAGTGCAATTTGTAACTATATTTTAATACATTAGACTGCTTTATAAGCGTAGTTGACCAACTATTAGCCTTTGCCAGTCATTTAATTAAATAAAAGTGTTCAGCTGTAACTTCGATTGGATTTTTATGTGGTACGGTCTTTCACAACAGCATCAGGGGCGGATCCAGGATTTGAGAAGGGGGGGATCAATGTAGTTCCGAAAAGTGACACTGGTGGCGCCACTCACAACTATTTATGAAAACACCACCAGGAGTCAACTGCAGAGAGCTAAAAATAATAATTTCATAAGAGATATAACAAAATACATTATAGAGTAAGAGTGAAATCTTGATTGAAACGCAATATTTCATATCAATTATGATATGCAAAATCGGATTTGGTGATGGCCACATTGTCCTATTTTTTAGTCGCAAGATTGAACGGACCTCATGCACTTTCAAACATTTAAGAAATATATTTTACCTTTTGGAGAGATTTAACAATGTGAACACCCTGGGGATGAGGGGAAGAACTTCTGCCCACTATGCTTGATTGATGTTAGCGTAATTGCGATACATGCATCTGGGGGGGGGGGGGGGGGGGGGGTTCAATTGGAGACAGACTCTTTCATTTGTGATATGACTAAACACCAGTCATGAGAGTCATCCAGTAAATGTCCCCTTCTGCGCTCGCCGAATTCTCAAAAATCAACACTTTCATTTTATTTTCTAATTTGGCTGAACCATTTCTATTCAACCTTTTTACAAATAATATTTTACTTGATGAGGTACGCCCAAAGTTGTTTGACCATTTTTGCACTTCAGATGCAAATAGGTTAAGCCACCTCAAAAGGTGTTAAGATGTGGTTATGTATGTATCTGTTGGCTATTAGTTAAGTATTTTTCATAGGGCTTGGACTTGGAGGAATCAAATGATCTAGAAGTTTGAGAATCAACGAACCCCCCCCTCGACTGTAATTCTGTATCCGCCGGTTCACGGCAGATAATCCCTTAGAGCAGGATGTTCATCCACTCGGACCTACACCTGGCTGACACCAATCAGCCTGTTGCCTACTCAGGGCCTGGGGAAACAATAGACGTGGACAGAAATTAATTGCAAATTGCAACTGGTGGCCGAGGCAGGAAAAACAATTCGTTTTGATGTTTGTCCACAGGTGGCGTGGTGGTGCAAAATGACTCACCAGCCAGGGGGGGTTCGGACGAACCCCTCGAACCCCCCTGGATCCGCCCCTGCTCAGCATTCCCTCATATAGGAGTGGGAGTGAGAGGTAAATATACGTAGGAATACGTGTTGCACGATAGTACTGCAAACTGGCCAACAGTCGGTCCCGGCAATGTTCAGATAGTGAGCGTCTGAGGAAGCGATGGTCTTCATCCCAGCAAAGTACTTTTCTGGCTCCTAGGGAGACCGGAAATTCGTGAGGCAGAGGCGGAAATCCTGCTCTGCATTTCCGGGCACTGGATATACGTTATATACCATAGTTATATACTTATAAGTAAATCTTCCAAAGTCCAGACTGCTTCCACGGCTATGATTGTCTATACCCCTTTCTGGACTACGAGTCTTGACACTCTTATGACCTGGATTGGGTCAGTAGTTAGTAGTTGTCTAGTGAGAGGAGTAGCTGGTGTGACATGATAGTTAGTATGTGTGGTTTGTCTGTCATTATCGTTTCCGGCTTGTATGTTGTGGTGTCAATATTAATAAGAATCAGTGTTGTAGTCCAGTTTTTATTTTCAAATGCCCAAGAAGCGCATGTGGTATGATTGTTTAGTTCAACTTTAACTTTATCAAAATCGTAAATAGTGTAGTATATTGCTATTGATAGATAGATAGATTCTTCATTTTGCCATCTTGCAGAATCCTGTACTCTTTACACGTATGTGGAATTGTTTTGTTTTATAGCCTGTCATGAATATCAAATGACCAAAGTTCCGCACTTGTCATTTGTCGACCGTGATTAGGCGTATTTACTTTGGCTAGAACACATTATAAAAATGCATTTGCACGTGGTCACTTGTATAAAAGTTTTATATACGCATTTATGTTTCTTAGTTGATATTTTTCCTTATATCATACATTTGGGGAGGGGTATGTCAGAGCTGGTGCTTCATCTCATTCCAAGACTGAAGCTGAAATGACTAGAGATCATGCAGGCGCGGATCCACACCAGTTTGCATCGATGCACATGCATGGATCAATCTCCAAGGTGCATCGTTTGATATAATAGTGCATCGGTCAATTTTTGAATTTCTAACTCGCTATTTGTGTATCATCTGATGATACAGCAGGGAACCACGGACTTCTCCTTAAATGTATTTCTAATATAAAGGGAGAAAAGCCTACAACCTCATCCTCATAATCGGACATTGTTTGAATGTCGGATGAGGCCATCATGATCAATCAACAGAGCAAGACACCATACATCTCAAAACCTCGCATACGGTTCCACTAAGAATGGCAATGGTTTCGCTCTTTTCTCCATATTGAATTTCACCAAAACATGCTTGCTTTAAACAAGCTTCTTGGTATCATCTAAGCTACAGAGGTAGCTAAGAGTATTTCGGAGGCTAAGGTAGCACAGCTTTTCAATTTTGATATTGTTTCAAATTTCTGGAATCTAGAATTTAAGGTATGCACTTTTTCTGATTTCGACAAAAAATCGGAAGAAAGTATCATAAAATTTGAACGGAGCAAAACTTTTAAAAACATTGATACCCATCCCTCCATATTGATCTTTTCTCCACATTAATGCAATGTGATAGTCCTCGGATCAGGACTGTGGATAGGATCTCTGTTTGAAAACACATTGCATGTATTTTCAGTTTTTTATCTCCAAAAAAATAACCCTGCTGGGAGAGTATATTTGAGATGATTAATGTTTTTCTCATCAAAAGACTTTTCAGGCCATATACACTTTGCATAGGCTGAAATGTCAAATAAAAGCAGGGTAAAGGAAAAGCCGAGCTAAAAGAATTAACCCCATAGCTACCTTAACCCATTAACACTCGAAGCAGCAAAAACAGGCCTGGCAATCTTGGAAATATTATACTTACAAAAGCATTTTTTGGAAAACATTTGATTGTCGATTCAAGATGGCGGAGTTGAGTACGGTGGAGGAAGAGGGCTACGATATTAGTTGCATTTTTGGCGTATTCGAACAAGACGTAGAAGAGATTTTGGTAAAGATTGATACAGAAGAGCGACAAGATGTAGAATCTGAATTGACAGAACGATTTGAAAAAGATGTGCTGAGATATATGAGAGGAAAGATTTTCGAATTGGCGAAAGAGAAAATCATAAGAGGCATAGAGAACAATAGATCCCTAGGTCTCCTTGACGACAATACTATGCTAGATGGTGTCGACCAATCGCTACTCCTGACCAAATGTATTGCCCAATGGGAACCCGTAACCCGACGCGCCAAACATAAGCTCACGAGTGATGCGATTCACTTTCTCCTCTTTGTCCTAGGGCAGAACGAGAAGTTTCCGACTAATCTAGTGAAGTCTTCTTCGCTAGATAAGGGTGAGCTTATTGACCCAAAGGACAACGAAGACCTACTGAGCCAGTTCAACCGAGATATTACAGCCGCTACTGGTCCGAGTGAATTCAGACTGGTTTACACGGACAGCGAGAAAGAGAGACATTCTATTACTATCCCGTGTGGCCCTACCTCGGCCCCCCAAGCAACCTCGTGCGTGATAACTGAGCTGCATCCAGAGCAAGGTTGCGAGCAAGAAGTGAGTACTGAGGCTAGAAAGAACTGTGACATAGCTGTGTGCGCAAGCCGCGCCACAACCGTACCTGACAACGAATTGACCACTACCCAAAAGTGTCAATTGCCAGAGAAAGCGCCGGGCAGCGAGATTGTGACGAACGTTTGTGAGAAGCCGAGCGAACGTAGGGCTAACCCAGACAATCCCAGTCAAGCAGACGATAGTGGTAGTGCTGACGGCGATAGTCAGCCTGATAATACCGAGCTTGATACTAATCACGCTCCCCCAACTGATAACCATGTGCGGCCGACTGGGTGCAGAGGCATCTGTGGTAATTGTGGGGCCGCTATTCTCCTGTGGGAGTGCACGAACAAGGCTCAACACGGACCCAAACCGGTACCAGTCCGCGAATCTAGAACTGTAGCTACTTCGACTGACGACCTGCAAAACTCGTACAATATGGCAGGCCGTAGTGCAAGAAGCGCCGACTACGATCCCCCAATCTCCCGCTCTGAGTTCGACGCGTACACCGACTATGCGAGTCGGATGGCCTGTGACACCGCTCAGAGGGTAGAGGAGATTTTGAACTGGAAAAAGACAATAAACACCAAGGTCAATAAGATAGAGGCGTCAGTTAAGAGAATGGACAATGTAAGTCAAGCGCAGAGACGTGATTTGTGGGAGAAACTTGAGGAGTTAAAGATAGGAGATCAGGCTCCCGCCCCCCCTCCGTATGCCCAACGCTCCCAAGTCCCCGTTGTGAGTAAGCCGCCTACCACTCAACATGGCAGCAGCAAGTATGGTGCGAGCACTGGTTTCGAGTCGATATGGGACATTGAGACTGTAAATGAACAACCCGTGCGTAGTCAGCCGAAGAAGGCTGACGAGGTAATCATCACCGGTAGTAACGGAGCTAGGAGCAAGTGCTATACAAGCACTCCGCGCGTAGGCCCCGTGGGACCTGATAAGAGCACGAAGCGCGCTGGTAAAGATGTCGAGTGCGTGTCTATGCCCCCTCGCCTGGTGCCGTCCAAGCCATCTGGGGTGACTTTTGGCACACCCATGACTCTGCGTAACTGTAAAGAAACTTCAGTCGTGACATCCGTAAGCGCGGGCGTGGCCCGAGCGTTGACTACGAGACCGGCAAATGCTGTGACCGCGATGGTCTTGGCCTAGGTGCGAGTGGCATAGCCCCTGCTGCTCCTAATCATCGACAGGCTGCCCGTCCTGTAACAGCACCGCAGAGTACCACGGTTCATCACGAACCAATCGATCTCACCAGTGGAAATATCGACATGTCAGGAATGACGTCTTCCTGGTATGACGACGATTCCTCCGATGGTGAACGTGCCGAGAAACCCGATGACAGGACTCGTCGTGAGCTTCATGCTGCCGACAATGGTGACGACAACATAGATCGCCGACTCCCGTATGCTGAGATGTCGAAGAAACCTGCCGCACCAACATCTACAAAGCAGAATCAGCGCAAGAATCAGCGTGGAAGGAGAGAACGGCCTCCGGGTGAGTCGGTTATGAAAGGGGGTGCTGATGCACCATTCTTGTTAGACCCTCCTAGCCCTGATGTTCGTAACAGGAAAATTGTTACGAAGTCAGGGTGGAGAACTGAAACAAAGAAGCGTAAGAGGGAAAGATCAGGTGGTAGATTTGTCCCCGACCTCAAAGCAGCCCCTACCTCATCGAGCAGAGAAGTTTATGTTCAAGGGTTAGACTACTCACAATGTGAGTGCCACGCTGACCTTGAAGATATAGTGTACTTCCACTGTAAGAATAGAGGGGTGATGGTCATTGACGCTTGCACGATCCCTAAGGCAAAGAATCGAGTTGAGGCTGGGTGCAAAGTGACAGTTAAAATCGAGGATTACGAGCGTGTTATGAACCCGAGATTTTGGCCTAGTGATACCACGGTACGTGACTGGGAAGTCAGACCTCGGGGCGGCAGGAATGCCGAACCCGCTGATGACGAATAGTAGCTCCGCTGATTAGGGCCGTTGTATACACTACTACACAGACCAGGCATTACTACACCTACAATGCACTGTACACCAAATACTAACACAATTCTGACCTCGTTGTTGACTTTGTTGATATGTTGGACTTCTGTAAACAGAGTCAAATATTTATGTTCGGAGTATTCGACTGCTCGGGGGAAGTCACCACGAGTAGAAAAGAGAATTCCTATTATACTAGATGTTATTAATCGTACATACTCGAGTAGAGTATGGCAATGTGACATACATACATTTATACCTCACCAGGGTGAGACATTCAAACGTATATACTACCGCTCTTATCATATTTTTCAGTTGTCTGTTCCCGAGCTGTCCCTAGGATGTCACGTCGGATCAACATGGTGCGACCAACACCCGTAAAGCCTCTCATGTGCCCCTGCCGTGTATTATGACAACATCTTCAGCTCCGGCATTGCGGCGTGCGGTATCAAGTGTCGACGAACCAGCCATGTCGGACGTGACATCCCTGGAGACAAGGGGAGTATTGATTGTATATGTACACAGGTGTTGACCTGTATTTACAAACATAGCTGTACTGCTCGTAGAAGTCACTCCAACGAGGTGTTAACGGACATCGTGAATCCCTCAATCAGGTTCACGTTACAATTTGATATTATTGAATTAATAAAATGCATATCTATGTTAATCATCACGTGCCTGGAGGGTATTGTTAGCGGGTTCTTAGTGACACGCAGGGGCCATGTTTATGTTGACAGGCAGCTATGGATAAAACCTAGGCTAGAGTCAGTCCTATACGATTGCTTATACTATGTACATGTATCTCATATATTTTACCACTATTTCCAGGCACTCCCTATGATGTGCGGAGCGGGCTGGTGCTGGGGGCCCGGCGTTACGGCGGAGCTCCCTATGTTACAGCGACTGAATGTGAGCAGTGTGACGTACCTGATACCGACTCGGATGACTAGGCACGATTGCAGTGGCTTACTCGCAGAGGGCGCTCCGGCGTGGTCGGGGACCCCCTTCACTCATGCGTGCTCTGTTACTTTAGATATTCGGTGCCCGTGTTGGTGTGTGTCTGAGAGTTACTGGACTTACGTTCAGTTCATTGTCACTGCTTTTTTCTATGATTTTCATTGCTATTGCGGACCTGTGTTGACATATTTGTACTTACCTATAAACGATAGTGGTACATGCGACAATCTTGGAAGTAATATATGGGGGCTGGGCAACCGTACTTATACTAAACTCTGTTACTTAAACGTCAGTGATAAAGGTGACGAGCAGGAATTGTTACGGATCCCTCACCTTAGTTTACTTCGTAGCTTATACTGCGTCACACTTATACTGTTGTGTAAACTGATTAGACGGTCTCAACTCAGTGAGATTTCAGCTTCACTTAGGTTACATAACATTAGCGGAGATATGCTATGCTGTCTTACTAATGAGTACTGTTCGAGTTATATACCAGATATCTCTCTATGTTTTTACAGTCAATGGCACAATACTACCTGCTGGTTGCGTGATGAACTCGTACCTGACCTCGCTACGGATCCGGCCTTGGACGACCTGGCTGTACGCGCCTCGATGACTCATCTACACCGCTCACCTATGCTTACCAGGGGACTTTCCATCTATTAATACGACCAAACTAGCGGACGTCCCTTTAGCTTCGGTGTAATGAATTTGATGTTGTCCTGGGTGAACGACGTGGTCCAGATCGGGAGTAAAGGTAGTTATGATGCTGAATTGATGCTGATGGGTATTCTAGGCTGGTTGAGTTCAATCCGTATGCCATACTTATACTCCCGACCTGGACGGCGACGGTCTCCCGGTCCGAGCCCGGATCCCAGAGTAGAGTTCTTGATTTTAAATTTGATGTTATATATTAAAGCCAAATATGCCAGAGAAACAACTAAGTATCACATGCTGGAATATGAGGGGGTTTAATAGTGGTGTCCCATATCTTAGGAAGTTACTGGAGGATAATGATATTGTGATATTGTCCGAGCATTGGCTCCATGTGAACAGGCTGTCTAGATTTTCAGAAGTCTCAAGCGAGATCTCATACAGTGCTAAGTCGAGTAAATTTTCATCTGCCGAAAATTACGGCTGTAGGCGTGGCCAGGGTGGCGTAGCCATAGTATGGCACAATACCCTGAAAGGCGTTACTGAAATTAAAAATCTTACACACGACCGTATTACTATTTTGTATCGAGGTTGAAAATGGCCATGTCCTCAATGTCTTCGGGGTGTATTTACCTGCGAATGGGTGCCCTGAGGAATACGGTCCGTGTATTGACGATTTGATTGAGATGTGTGAATCTAGAGAGCCTGGCTCCTCCATTATTATTGGTGGTGACGTTAATGGGGATATAGGCACCCTCAGAGGTGATAGAGGGAGTAGACCACCAAATAACAGGGGTGTTCAGTTCAATGAAGTGGTTAACCAATTTAACCTAATGGTTTGTAATATGTGGAAAGACTGTGTAGGTCCCGTCAATACCCACTTTGGCCCGACTGGGGCCTCCACTATTGATTATCTATGTATTCCTGAAGAAATGTCAGATAGGTTGATCAAGTGTTCGGTCTCTGATAATGAACCGCTCAATACATCAGACCATGTGTCAGTGCACATTACCCTGAACATTGACAAACTACCGCAAATACAGGCCGATCCTATTGTAAAGACTCGCAGGTGGGATAAACTAACGCCACAAGCTATTCACGACACCTACACTTATCCAGTAGGCAGGGCATTATCATCGGTAATAGACTCCATTAAGTATGGCGTCGAATCTGCGCAGGAAATTGATGGTCTAATTGATACAATAGTTGAGATTTTGACTGAAAGATCATGCGTCATTCCCACTTCCAAATTTAGACGCCATAACAAACCCTTTTGGAATAACAAATTATCGGATCTGAAACGGTGTAAGGTTGAGAAATTCAGGTTGTGGGATAGCTTGGGGAGACCCAGGGAAGCTGACAATATCGCATGGGTTGAGCATAAGAAGGCTAAACGTAATTTCGCGAGAGAGATTAAACGTATTAGCAAAGATTATGAAAATCAGCAAATTCTACAAGCAGTAAAAGATGCTGAGTTAGATAAAAATGCTTTTTGGAAGGTGGTCAAGAAGTGTAGGAGCTCTTCAGGGTCTAACGCAAATGCCATTAAAAATGACCGCGACAAAGCTGTGTATGAGACTGATGAAATTCTCCAAGCTTGGCAGGAGCATTTCAGCAGACTATGTATCCCATCAGAGGATACCAGCTTTGACGAGGAGCATTTTAGAATGGTATCTGAACGGGTTAGGGTCCGAACAGTCTGATGAAGATAATTTTACCAATCGTCCCTTTACTTACGAAGAAGTGCAATCAGCGGTTGGTAAATTGCACCTCAGAAAAGCCTGCGGATTTGACAATATCAGTGCAGAACAAATTCGTTTTGCTGGTCCTAACCTTATATATATACTTAAAGCTGTTTATAACCTTGTCTTGGAATGGGAGTATATCCCAATCAACTTCAGGAGAGGTACTCAGGTACCTCTCTATAAGGGGAAAAACTCCTGTACCCTGGATAGGAACAACTATAGAGGGATTACGTTACTGACCAGCTTCAATAAAATTTTTGAAATTTTACTGTGGGGGAGGATCGAGAAGTGGTGGAATAACAGTGGGGCGATTTCGATGTTACAAGGGGCATGCAGGAAAAAGCAGTCCTGCGTTCATACTGCTTTTTTGCTGCAGGAAACTGTGTCGAGTGCCTCGGAGACCAATGGGAATGTCTTTGTTGCATTCTTTGATGTATCCAAGGCATTCGACACGGTCTGGATAGATGGGCTATTTTACAAATTACATGAGTGTGGGATAGTGGGTAAGGTCTGGCGGATTTTGTACAGGACTTTGTACAAGATTTTTTGTGTAGGGTCCGTAGTAAAGGAAAGTTCTCTGAGTGGTACCAAATGCAGTGCGGGATCCATCAAGGTGGATTCCTCTCGCTGATTAAGTACATTGTTTATATTAATGCTATGATCACTGAATTGGAGGTGTCTGGACTGTGTTGTGCTATTCAGGGTATCCCCAGTACACCACCCGGATACGCCGACGATGTGGCCACGGCGTGCCTCTCTAAAAACAAGCTCGATAAAGTCCTTGACCTGGTAGACCAATACGGCAAAAAATGGAGATTCAAATTCAACGCCAAAAAATCTGCCGTATTGGTCTATGGGGAAGACAAAGAGCAAAATGCGGAGAACGCGAAGTATAGAGTCTTTAAGTTAGGAAGGGATAAAGTCCCAGAAAAAATCTCATACGATCATGTTGGGGTTAAAGCCTGTGTTTATGATGATAACGAAAGGGTACAGGAGAAAATAGTTAAGGGTAGAAGGTCTCTTAATGCGTGTGCCGGCGTAGGTATAAGGAGGAATGGTCTCACAATGTTGACTTGCAACATCATTTTCTGGGCGATCATAGTTCCTATTGTGTCGTTCGGTAGTGAGATATGGTCTTTAACTGAATTAGACTGTGAAAAGTTACAAAAATTTCAAGTCTATGCCGGCAGGCGCATCCAAAGATTCCCATCTAGATCACCTGTTTGCAGTAGTTTTTACGGCCTAGGCTGGATACGGTTGACAACTTACATACTGATAAAGAAACTCATGATCGCAATAACTATACTCAGGTTAAACGACAATAGCATTATAAAGAAAGTCTTTATTAACAGAGTACATGCCTATATTAATAATAGGGATCTTAGTGCAACTAATCAATATAATAGTCCCACCTTTAACATGTTGAACACTGCATCTAAGTTTGGCATTCTGAGCAATGTCTGCGATATGGTGACTGGTAAGAGTGCCATAATGTCAAAGAAATGTTGGTCCAAGATGGTGTGGGACAGGGCCTGGATGATTGATGATTTATATTGGGAGTCCACAAGGATACTCCACAGAAATAACGAACTCTTGCATGTCACACTTATGCAATCAAGATATCTGGGTTGGTGGGAGTTATCCGATAAAGCACCGCACCTGCTAAAAATGTGTGAGAACATGGCTAGAATGGTATGTCATTCCAGTAGACTTAAATGCGATGATGTCCGGTTAAAAGGCCTACCCCCCAGCCTTAGAAACTGTTCTTTATGTGATATCTATGCGACAGAAACGTTATTTCATTTAACAATGCAATGCCCATATTTTGCAAACGAACGTTTGCTGATGTATGATGATATTTATAATGTAGATGATAGCATTCGAGGAATATTTGCCCAGAACCCAGATATGACCTTCAAGTATATCATAGGAAAGTGTATCCCCAACCTGGAACACACCCTAATGCTGCAAATCTGGACTATATCAGGTACTGTGATAGACCAGATGTATCGAATATTACTCAGAAATAGGCAAGGTATCGGATAATTGTTGTGTTCCCCGTTGAATATAGTTTAATTGACTTTGTGTTGATTTTTAAGCGTTATACCTTAGTACTCGCCATCCACCTTAATGGGTGTTAGAACGCACGTATGGGTCAACCTTAAAATGTTACAAATTTAGAACATGTAATATCTTCTCTGAGTCTCTATATTATGCGCGTAAGCTTGTTTTTTGTAAACCCCAAACTTAAGGATGTTACCTTTCTCTTAATTGCACACTTAAACTTACCCTAAATTCGGTGTAGGTTCGTAGTTCCATGTATTTTAAGTGCCTTCTTAAAACCTGTAAATTTAGTGTATACAACAGCCTACAGCTGGTATCATAACACATGTAAAGGCCAGAACTCTTGCGAGTCTGATAACCTATGGTGTAATTGATGCCGCTGCTTTGCTTCAATTTGTCTAAATTTTGAGTATGTTTTCAGTTATTTTGTTTTGTTCTTCCGTTTTCCTATTTTCGCATCATTTAAGAGATGCTGTTATTCATATACTTTATACAACTGCTTATTATATATTTGTATCGTTTTTTGCGTCAGATGACGTGGTCAATAAAGGATACATACATACATACATTTGAAGGAGAAATGTTTATCAGAAGCCACATAACAACTCTCGTTCAAATATTTTGCAAAATATCCATTGATTCATGAGTTATTTTCAAAAGTATGAGAGTAGCAGACGATTATATCTAAAAGAACTCGAAGTGTAAATGGGTTAATCAGCTTGGGAATGAGTGGGTCAGTACACGAGTTGTGTACGAGTTGATCAGTGCCCCTTGAATCTAGGATCAGACATGGTTGTCTGTTAAATAATTGACTATATTCATGATGAATATAAAATCCTGCAGCATCCAATGATTTTAGCATATGAATACAAAGGACACGAAAATAGAATAAGGATATTAAAAAACACAAAAGGCGTCCTGATGCGGCAATGGTGCCACTGTTACAAGATCGGCATACGAGTACGTCCTCTATTGTTTAAAAATCTAACTTATGATTGCGTGTTGCCATATACCCCATAAAGTGAGGGGCACTGGAACAGGTGGGTATGGAGGGTACATGAGGAGAGATGTATTTTGGACTCACAGTGTAACATTCTTGTTGGAAGTAATACATCAACACCAGTTTATATTCGAGGTTTGAAGAGTTGAGGGGTTCATGTATGTGGGGTTAAATATATATATGTATGACGGGAAGACCAGGAAGGGACAGACCAGATACTTGGTAGGATATCTGTACAGGACAAGGGAGGGTACAGACCTGATGCAGGATGCATGGCAAAGGTACGGGGGATAGTGAACACGAAGGGAGTCAAGGCCCAGAGGTGACGAGTGGCCGCGACGGTGCAGGAGATTTCGTACCCAAACGACTTCGTAACCACACAGTGTACATTTAATGTTTTCATGCAACTGAAGGGCCAATCAGTAGATTTCGTCATTTACTTTCGTTGATAGTTAAACATTATTCAGTTTCATTCAGTTTTTCTTAATAAATTGTACTTCATTTTCATGAAATGTAAGCGACTTAAGGGAGATGTTCACCGATCTCGTTACGTGAAAGATCGATAGGTGTACAGATAGGTGCATATAAACTAAGTCGAGATTAAGTTACTAATGTTATTATCGCTTCCAAATAGTTCATATCACTATTCAGCGTTTTGGGGTTGTTAATTATGGCATGGTGTTGAAGTTACCCTGGAGTGGGGTCGAAATCTCTTGGGTACAAAAATCTCCAGGGATGGCAGGGGAGCTCAACGTATAGTCCTCCCTTGGTAGTTCACCCCTTGGGACAAATGCGGCCACGGATCCAAAACAGACAAACAAACAAATATGTAATAAAGGGAGCATATGAGGTCGTGTCATCACGTCATCTGAAGTTTATGAGCGACATTCAGTTTGTTATACTTAACTGGGTTTTTTTTTCAAATTCGCACACTGTTGTTTACTGCGGCATTGTATTTAGCACTGTACCAAGATACGTATACTACGCCCTCTATTGCTTAAACGTAAAATCAAACATATTAGTGTACGAAATCAAAGGGTGAGTATTGCATAAGATGTCATGTCATCAGTAGCATTATTGTGAGACAAAACAGTTACAGCGTAGACATTTAATTCCTGCACTGAATATGCGGGCAGCCCGGGCATAATACGCGACGGCACGTCCGATTGCCACCCAGTTTCCTGGGCATGGATGCATGGATGACCCCACAACTGAAGGTAGCTTTGATTCGCAAGCTACGCGTACGTGGCTCTTTGATGTGCTGTGCTTATTTTTTGCATGTTATCCACAGGTGTTAGTGCAACCAGACAATGGCAGACGTCCGATCGACTGGTGCAGGGATTGAATGACTGTCCCGTACCGATGCTAATATGCGACATTGAGTTTATATTACAGACGTTTTTTAACTTCGCACACTTTTTTTTAAATTTGTAAATCTAAATACGACATTCATAACATGATTTTTATTTTTTACAACCAGCTTACAACGGATATACCGCACATAACGGTAAATCGATATATATACGTATTTCACTATGTCTGATCAGTTGCACCATTTCGAAGTGTTACTAATAACTTTTCGAAGTGTTATTATTGTACTAAAGTTGTGGACTGGCACTCAAGAGACATTCACATACTAGATAATTTTCGAGATGGTTCACACGCGAATATTACGATTCGCTAAATTTAATCTCGCTAATATTTCGAACTTTACAGTATATGTACTACTTCAGAGAGACAAAATATCGCGGCAAATACCAAACTTCATTACATCTACCTCGTTAAACATTTCATATCTCACATTCTGCAAACCAGGACATTCCCATCTTTGCGTATCATGCCAAGTGCGCATGCTCCGTATGACGTAGCAGATTCAACAATGGCAGGGCATCACTTTCACTTTGAGTTATATCGCGATGTAAAGCAAGGAAAGGGTTTAAAGCTACTATACCTGATTTCTCCTTTGAGGATATGTCCTACAATTGAAAAATCTATGGGTCTCACATAAATGAAACGTACAAAACGCGCCTGCAGATACACTTCAGAGATGTAGTTGATATGGACAATGGCTATGTGTAACGGACCCCCCCCCCCCTCCCCCCAACGTGTTGTAAATAATCATATCAGTATGTTTTCTAAATTATTAATGTAGACAAACATCTACCAAATGTGGAGTTAGATACCATTCTCCTATGTAATTATCGATAGTTCAATTTGTATGGCATCTGTTTGTTTGAAAAGGTTGTACCTTTATACTATGATGAATATGAGTATATTTGGTAACTTCGCTACAGTCAATAAAGATACATCCATTAGCAGATAACAGATTGCTTAGCAAGAAGCCCGCCAGGGGCACATCCTCTTGGCTTGCTCAATGGTGTGCAATAGGAGCTGGCGCCTCCCGGGGAACCCTTAGCTGACGTGGCACCACCCTGCTCGCTTTATAAATGAATGGGGACGTGTGGATCTGTCTATGGATACCATGCATCTGAAAGATCAATTGATCCTCTATGGATTTGAAGGCTCTGCTCTTCCTTTTTTTCTTCTTTCACGTGCTTTGTCATTGTTCTTCAACAATGACACAGGACCACTATTTGGAAAGCAACCGAATGACATAGTGTGCCGATGTGCATGTAACCCTTTCAATGTTGAGGCTTCTGTCCATAGCACACGAATGCAATACATTATGAAAATCATTGGAACCATGTCATGTTGGTATTTATGGGAAAGCTCTCGTTGAGCACTCTAAGATGAGTACCGTTGAGCCAGGGTTTCGGTCATTTTCTAGG
>OZ012695.1:16481255-16503346 GCA_963942565.1 Maea johnstoni
CACCACCGTATTTTTGGGGGAGAAAATATATTTAAATATATTTTCTCTCCCCAATAAACGGGAGTGAACATATATTTAAATTTATTTTCTCCCCCACCCCTCCCAAAAAAACAGTGGTGAAAATTTTTTTTTTAAAAATTTCCCTTTCACACTTGGTCCATCGTATAGGATTCTCAGATTTGACCTCCTTTTTTACATTTGTAGCGACAAGCAAGACCAACCTAGCATTTCAATTAATTTACCATTCCAATAACCAAAAACAACTGCTTATAGTCCGCGAGAGAGCTTATACGCCGCCCCCGCCTTGTGTGTGTGTGTGGGGGGGGGGGGGGGGGGGGGGGGGGGGAGGATTTTGGAAAGCTATATTTCTGAAAACTTATACCGTCAGATGTTCAGCAAGCCCGTCAGCACTGCAATCGCAGGTGTATTTGCCCTGGGGTCAGTTGAAGGTAGGTACCACCCATATTTTAGGGGAACCTCGGTGTGACATTTTCTTGCCATACTCTGGGATACTACCAATTTGCTATGCTTGTCAACTGATCAACTATAACAATTATCAAATAACTTTATTGTGACAACAATAGGGAAAACTAAAGTCTGCTTCTATGGGGCGCCGTTTGTAACATACATACTATTGTCGACAGAAGCAATTTTGTCGAGACAAATTAAAAGTCTAAGATGTGACATTTGGCGAGTGGTTACGCCATGTGTAACACAAAAGTACTTTTGTTTTGACAAAAGTACTTTTGTCCAACAAAAGTTACTTTTGTTGACCAAAGCAACTTTTGTCAAGACAAAAGTACTTTTGTCGACAAAGTGCTTCTGTCTTGACAAAAGTACTTCTGTCTCGACAAAAGTATTTTTGTCTGGACAAAAGTACTTCTCTCTCAACATAAGTACTTTTGTCTCGACAAAAGTACTACTTTTCTCAGACGAAAGTAACTTTTGTTGGACAAAAGTACTTTTGTCAAGACAAAAGTACTTTTGTGTCACACATGGCGTGACCATTCGCCAACTGTGACATTTCAGATTATGCCTTAGTGCCTTGCACCGATTATAAATGGCCTGACCTATAGACTAGTAGAAGCAACGTCGGGCACATCTATTCGTGAACAGCTACCTAGTAATTTTAATTTGCCGATAGCATGTGATCACAATCGGTAAATTACGATTTGGCAAATTCTGAAAAGTGTAAAGTCGCAATTCAAGACACGGTAACTTAACCAGATTTACAGTATTTAGACAAGTTTAAAGGGGAACTAAAGGCTCACATACATATTAGCTTATATGAAAGTAATACACTTCAAGAATAGGATGCTGTCCTCCTTTTTCTCTTAGTGATCCCATGAGGGGAGAATTTTGTGTATTGCCAGCAGCCTCAGCCAGCCCCTAGCAGCCCCTGGTAGCCGCCATGTTTTTCAACTGCTATCAGCTGTGACTCAAATGGGTGGCAGCCCACTTCATGTCCCCTAGCTCTGAGCAGTGTATCATAGACTGTAGCGCTCTACACACCAACTCTCTTCGAAAGTTGCATAACAACTTGTATGAGTATCAAAGAGGTAAATGGTAAAATCATGAGCAGCAATTGGCTGTACAAAAAGACAGGATGGTAGAGTTATTTTTCATATATTACCTATTGGTAAATTCTGACAAAAACAGTGGCTAGCAGTCACTGAAACTTGTAAATCCACCTGTCTTGAAGTATGCAGTTCTATGTTCAGACCACTTCCCTGATGCGTATTATGTAAGGCATCACAAACTACAGTCAGGATTACTTATAAAAGGGGACTTGGGGGACAGCAAATGTTATTTGAAAATTCATGAACATAGCTCAACATCTGCCATATGCAAATACATTGGATACCTGTGTGACTATGACGGAAGGGTTGAATAAAAACAATACTAGTTTGTACATCACCAATCATCCAGATTTTCAGTATTTGATTTTACAAAAACTGTTTTCTTTCATGTAACCTACACAAATACTAAAGGAAATGATTGATGTTCCAAGTACTGATAGCTTTTTCCTGCGTTGACTAACTTCTGTGTCCTGGAATCTAGATGTGTAATGCCACAAGGTTATAATTAACCCTTTGTTTATCATTTTCCTTGAAGGAGTTGTTACTTCCTTTTGTTGTTACTTCCTTTTTGTTGCCAAAGGGACCTAGATACTAAACAAAACCCAAGTTGTAAGACAACAAACACAATCCTAAAGTCTATTTTCAATTGTACAGATTAATGATGACCATGTTTAGGTAACTAGAATTGTAAGCTAATAAACTTAACTGTTAGCTGTCTCTCTGTGCTTGCTTTGTAGCAGTTGAAACAGAAGGGTTGAAAACAAAAACACTGAATGGCAGAGCACCATCCTGTTGAGTAATCCTGACTGCATTTATGATTCCTGGTATAAAACGCACCTGCAAAGTGGTCTGAACATAAAATTACATGCTTCAGGACAGGAATTCAGTGATGCTAGCCACTGTTTTTGTCTGAATTTAACAACAGGAAATATATGAAATATAATTCTACATCCCTGTCTTTTTGTACAGCCAATTGCTGCTAATAATTTTCTCATTTACCTGTTTGATACTAATGCAAGAAGTTATGCAACTTTCGAAGAGAGTTGGTGTGTAGAGCACCACAGTCTATAATACACTTCTCAGAGCTAGGGGACATGAAGTGGGCTGCCACCCATTTGAGTCACAGCTGATAGCAGTTGAAAAACATGGCGGCTACCAGGGGCTGCTAGGGGCTGGCTGAGGCTGCTGGCAATACACAAAATTCTCCCCTCATGGGATCACTAAGAGAAAAGGAGGACAGCATCCTATTCTTGAAGTGTATTACTTTCATATAAGCTAATATGTATGTGGGCCTTTAGTTCCCCTTTAAGATAATCCTACCCCAATATTAATTTTTTGTTGACACACCCGAAACCTTTTTCCGAATGTCTAGGTAACATTAGGGAGAGATAATGGTACGAATCAAGAAATTCTAAAAAAAAATGGTCAGCCGATGATTACATGCAACTTTTGGGTATTTTGTGACTTTTTGATGCGCCATTATCAACTAAGTCCCTGTAAGGTGTAATCATTGTTGCATTCATTGTCTGTCCCACACTGGCAAAATGTTGTGGAATTGGAATGGTGGAGGAAACCAGAGTACCCAGTTGTAAATGGTGGAGGAAACCAGAGGATCCAGAGGGAAAACAACTGCCTAACCCCAAGTCACTGGCAGCTTTCTCACATGCCCCGGCCAGGATACGAACCCAGGCAGTGGTGAGAGACAGCCAGCAGTTGGTGGCAAACGCATTCCACCACACAGCCATCAGGGCATTTATCGCAAAATGTTGTGCAAGACACACTGGCAGACCCGTGATTTATAAATATTTACATATAATTTATCAATATTTATGAATAACCTTTGAATGTTCATAGGTGTTTAATTAATACATACACGTACAAAGACATTATTCATTTATTTACGGACAATTGTTTTAATATAATAAGATAAATGGTTTATGAATATTCACTAGATCTCATAATTATTTACGAATCAATAAAAAAAATATGATTATTTATAGTTAATGTATAGATACATTTGATTTTAGAATATTTATAAGTTATATCAATATGGATACATCATTTATTAATATCAAAACATGCGACAAGGACGATGGACCAAGTGTGAAGGAGCAAATAAAAACTTTGTATTTTAACGACTGGGAGGGGGGGGGGGGGGGGGGGGGGGGAGAAAATACTAATACCTTTTGGATTCACGATCATTTTTGGGGAGAGAAAATACAGAAACTTTATTTTCACGACCATTTTTCTTTTGGAGGGGAAGAGAAAAGAAGATAGAGTGATGGGGATAAAAAAATTCTCCTCAAAAATAGGTGGTAGGGCCATATTTTATCATGGAAGATTGTGTTGCCTTTGTACGCAGGACGGAAAGGTAATCGCTGTATCCTTCAACGGTCCGCTACGGCGGAATGTTTGCCCCATCCATCCCTGACGTTCATGCCACTGATGCCACTCCCGTCGTATACTCAACAATAGGACGTCCCAACACTATTTTCCCGTACATGACGTCATCAATTCAAAGATTTGATGGTCATTTATGAAGAACTTTGAGAAATGCAAGTTCTGATCTTCGTAAAGCCTTCGGAAATTTAGGAAATCGTAAATTAGGAACGATTTGTAATCTACGATATGAGAAACGGGCCCCAGACCGTCGGTAGAAAAGCGATCTGGCAACAATCAGACGGAGCCACAAAGAAACTGTCATTGTTGATTGTAATTTTCTCCAAGTGCGTCGCTTGCATCACACTTTTTGACCAATGAGCCACATTGGATGTCCTCAATCTTGAAAATATTCCGCGAAAAAGTACCGGTTGTGGTGGCAGCCCATTATGCCCAGAATCCCAATACGGCACATACCCCTCAACTCTAGTCCCCCCAGTTTTGTTAAGGGGTCCGCCGTGGCCTAGTGGTTACGATGCCTGGCTCCCAAGCGGGAGTTTGGTGGTTCGAGTCTCCGCTGGATCCCCAAGCGGGTTGGCCTGGTCGCTATATAATTAAATGTGCTGCATTGTGTAGGACTGTCTTTGGTCCTTCTGCAACTGAAAGAAACTTGGGTATTTAGGGGGGTGCATACGTTCGTTATCAAAATTAAAAAATACCCCTAAAGCACTGATTTCTGGCCAAAAAAGCACCCTTATTTTAATAAAACGCTGATTTTTTCCACTAAATAAACACCCCTTCTTTTATCAAAACACTGACATTGGATGATCGGGAACACGTATTTTAACTTAAGATTTTATAATCCTCTGCGTGTTTAGCGGCAGCAACATTCTCCTACCCAGAGATCCCGCTACGCATAGTATCTCTGCCTCTACGTCGGGACTATTTCGCGGAATATTTTGAAAAGTGACGTCATTGAATATATCCCATTGGTCAAAACGTGTGATGCACGCGACGCGCGTAGTCTAAATTACAATCAACAATGACGTCAACCTCGCAGTGGCCTGTTTGTTGCGAGAGCGCTGGACGGCCGACTGGCTGATTGGTCAATGCAGGACTTTTCACCGCATATTCTCATGAGCTATCGCAAATAGTACTATGGCATTACGCCCGAAATGTCATATATATCGTAGTTTGCGCAATTATAAATAACTGAATGGCGAATAATGCACGGAAGCTTCATATTTGGTATACTTTTTGAAATCGTACAATGAAACAGGACAGAACGTAAGAAAACATGCATTAGTGATCGTGCAGTCGCTTGCAGAGATACTAGTCGTGTAGCAATCCAACCGGAAGACGGTATCGTCGCCCTGGCAGAGTGCGGCAGCAAGTGGCGGCAGCAAACTCGGAAGCCAAGTCACTTCGGGAGTCACTTGGAGTCAGAGCTGCGGATCTTTCGTGGATTGTAAGGGGATTTTTACCCCCAAACTTCGTACCTGGGTACAAAAAAGTACCCTTCTTTTAGAAAAACGCGGACATGCGGAGGTCTTAAAAAAAGACCCCTTCTTCCGCGAAATACGTAACGAAGGTGCGGCCCCCCTCTGTACCTGAGTGCCCCCCCCCCCCCCCCCCCCCGGGCCGTGGCGATCGCAGGTTCACCTTGCGGGTGCCTCAAGGAGTTGGCCTCAACCGTAGAGGTCGTGCGGTCGAAAATCAGTGGTCGTGGGCCGTATAGAGGTTTGCGAACATGCTCGCAAATCAGTCTACGGTCCACGTCTGGCGTACGGACATTTGTTGACTTAGCGTCTGACGCTATTTCGACTTCCGTTACGAGTGATTACGTGGAGGATGTCACTGACGGATAATGCTCAATTTGGAGGCTAAATATGTGGAATAGCGAAATTTCCACCTAAGTGTTTCTTCTAAATGGGTCAAGGAACACACATGATACAAAAAGTGTGTGTGTTTCCCTGACAGTTCTGAGCCGCGAGTAATTATAGGTGGTTTGTTTACGTTTTGACATGATCTCGTTGTCCACCTTGTGTTATATATATTAGACAAGTCCTGGCAATATTCTTTAAAGTCTGTTTTCTCGCTTTGCAGTGCTCGGATAAATCTGAAAGTTCGTTTCAGGCTTCATAAGAGGGTGGCCTACGTCCCCATAATCATTTGATTTTTATAAAAAAAAATTTACCAATTTTCGGACAATTATAATATACGGATACAAATACCTGTGTTCTGGAGTAGCCCTTTGAATAAATTCTAAAAAAATATATAATCATACATTTTAAAAAGAAGAAAGAGGATATACATAGGTTCAGCAGTTATTTTTTCCAAAAAAAAGAGATGATCTACAGCAGTTGGCAGCCTTATTTGCTACAAAACGCGAAACAGAGAATTGCGCCATGGATAGTTGCCGTGGATCTCGGGATGCACTCACTTCATCCCACTCGCAATTCGGCCACTTTACGGCAGTTGTGTTTACGACTGCATGGCACGATCGCTGCACACATCTATTTCGTTAATTCTGAAGCAGTTAGTGCTTGGTTAAACTCACGCCTAATCATGGGTTTGTTTGGAATAATAGGCAATAGGAAAAAGACGGTAAGATTAAGTTTCAGTCGCCGTCATATCTACCCAAAATCGCAGGGACTCTTCGCTCTCTCTTTAGGCATTCGGTCTAGCACACGTGACATGGCATGCGTTCAAAACAGGAAACGAATTCAATAATTATCAGTTATTCGATTGTCACATGCTATCATGGGGCAAGTTGGAAATTATGACTATTAGTGGTAACCACCCTGAATTGTGCACAATGCTGGAATGGAATGCTGGAATACAATCCTTCTAATTTAGGTTCATGGGTCTAATTGTAGTTGTAGTTAACAAATCAGATATTTACCCTTATAGATATATAGCGGGGGGGGGGGGGGGGGGGGGGGTGTTCGTGTTTCAAAGGGAGGGGCGTTGGAGCAGGTGAGTATGAAGTGTATATAAGCAGATAAGGGGACATGTATAAAACACAAATGTAATCTTTATTTTAATATCAATTACAAGAAGCACAAGCTACTAAGGCTCTTGGCCGACTGGACCGACGGCTTAAAGTGCCCTCCGAAGCACTGGGCAACGAGAAGTAAACTGTCCTGCTTAGGTACAGAAAGAAGTGACGCTGGCCGTATTTGTCGCCAGACAGCCGTTGCCACTGCTCCTTCTCAATGTTTGGAGATGTTTAGAGTCTAACAGTTGCACTGTTTTTGTTGGAAATAAATGTTGCATGTCCAAAGTGTGATACAAAGTACATACTACAGGCCACAGGCGAACTTGGATATAACGGACCACTGTTCGACAGATTTTTGCATATGACGGACGATATGCTCGGTCCCAGTCCGATGCTTTCAAGTATTCGTCATATGTATACAATGGATTTTGCATATGACGGACCAATTTTCCTAGTCCCATTGAGTCCGTCATAACCAAGTTCACTTGTACTAATATAATAAACCCTATATATTTGAACAGATTTTACTTTTTTAGGCTGGTCAGTAACTGCGTTGTGTGTACTATAGAAGTGAGACTACAGCTTCTACATCTTCATTATTCTTAGAAAAGTCATCATCAGCAAATCCTGACATAAACTTTTGGGTGTCCAAACTGTCAAAAAACAGTGTTCTGGGTGTCCAAATGACATGTTGGAAGCATAGGTGGCTAAGCCCCTGACCCAGGGACTTAGCCAGGACCCGTCCTGCCTGTCTTTTGGACAGGTAGTTTCCTAAAAACCTCTACAGGGCTCAACATTAAGAAAAAACTTCATAAGCCCAGCAGGGCTAGTTACCGAAACTTTGACTAGCCCTGAAATATTTTTGCTAGCCCTGATATTAATGACAACTCTTTTCAAATAATGACCTCTGTTGATATCATAGCCTCTGTTGATAAAATGAAAAGAATAGTGTATTGTGGTAAATTGAGTTATATTATCATCCAGATAGTCAGAGCCAAAGGAGGGCTTCATACTTTTTTATGCGCTGATATTCTAATTCTATCTAGCCCCTCAGGGCTACTCACAGGTAGAATGTACTAGCCCTGACTTTCAGTAACTAGCCCGGGGCTACAGGGCTAGCCTTAACGTCGAGCCCTGCTCTATGAAGATTTTTTTCTTTTTTGGGGTGTAATAACCAAATATTTTCCTAACAAAGCATCTTCTAGGACATAGTTGAAGTGTAAATTGCCCTTTTTGACACACTAGGCTTTTAAATGTAGTTAGTATAAGAATTTTAGGTAGACTAGTAGCTAAATCTGGACGGGCAGAAATTTTGAAATTGCTGTTTTGGACAGGCATTTTTGAAATCCTGGCTAAGACCCTGCCCTGACCCAAAGATGTCATGAACACAGCTTTTGCAGGCTCTCCTTACCTTTAATGTACCAATGCCTGTACATTATTTAATAGCATCCCTTCCTCTCTTTATTCAGGTCCATTCAAGGAAGCCTAACAGAAAGCGCAGAGCGCTGAAAGCCGAGAGAAAGAAGCACAATCCTGATGTTCAAGGATACATTCCAGACCCAGAACTTCAGACAGTGCATCAACTCAGAAAGAGGAGGTAACATAATCTCAAGATTTTCATTATAGGATATAGGGACTAAGATGCAGCCAGGCAGGGTCTCAGCCAGGATTTAGAGACTGGTTGCCTAAAAATTGGCAAATGTAAAATTGTTGGGCGTCCAAATGTTTACAGCAGGGGGGGGGGGGGGGCACAATATATACTGAGATTTCAACCATAAAAATGTATGAATTTATCAAAATAAAGCATGGTATCCTTATACAATGTCATAGGAATTATATGGAGATGAAAAAATTCAATTATATGCTTGAGATTGACATTTTACAAAATTTATCACAAAAATATTTGGGTGTCCTAAGGGGTGTTTTTTAAGGTTTGGATGTCCAAAAAGACACCCAGAAGCCCTGCTGGCTAAGACCATGCAGCCCGGCAGCTTTCAGGCCTCAACGCCAACTCAAAATGTTACTGGCCCAGTAGGACCAGTAACACCTAGGATCTAATGGTCCTGCAAAATTTTTACTGGTCCTACAAATTTTTCTTTAACACCACAAGAAAAAACATTGCATAAAATTCACCGACAACTTTAATTTTTTTTTTTTTATCTGCAATTTCAAAAATATTTGGGGACATTCTTGAGAGGGAACTTGTTAACAAGAATGTCCCCTAATGTTTTCTGGCCCTGTAGGACCAGTTGAGGTCCTGAAGCCATTTTTGGGAAGTTTTACTGGCCTGGGGCCAGTGTTTCACTGTCAGCATCTAGCCTGGCTGCTCTAAATGAGGAAGAAATGAACGCAAGGTCCAAGGTTTTATCTCATCACTACTTCTAAGCTGTTGAAAACACCAAAAATGAAATTGAGATCTCTCAAACAGGTTAATCAGGGCCTTAGCCTAGTCCTAAGCCCAACAAGTTTTTACTCAAAAAATCCAAAAAGTTTTTTTTTCGCCCCTTCCAAAGATAAAAGATAAAACACATTTAAAAAATAAGATAAACCAAAATTATTTTACCTGCCTACCTAGCCATTTTTTTTCCGGACTATAAAGCAAAATAATATTTTAGGCCTAATAGAGTTGAAAATATTGGTTTTGGCTGTGCTATTCTTTATTCCATAAACAAACTTGTGTATTCTCTACTTTCATATTGATGCAGGACTAACCCAAAAGCGAACATCACATTATCGGGCAAGAAGAAGACGAAGCTCCTCCGACAGCTCAAGCGCATGCAGGCGGAGAAAAACCAGATGGAAGGTCAGTTTTATCATTTTACCCCTCAGGGCTAGGGACAGGTACCGGTATTCAAAAATCAGGGCTCAACATTAAGAAAAAACTGCACGAGCCCAGCAGGGCTAGTTACCGTAACTTTTACTAGCCCTGAGATATTTTTGCTAGCCCTGATATTTATAACAAAATTTTTCAAATAGTGACCTACCCCATAGCCTCTGTTGATAACATAAAAAGAATGCAGTGTATTGTGTTGAATTGAGTTAAATTATCATCCAGGTATGCAGAGCCAAAAGAAGGCTTCATACTTTTTTAAGCGCCAATATTTCTATCTAGACCCTTGGGGCTACTTACAGGTAGAATGTACTAGCCCTGACTCTCAATAACTAGCCCGGGGCTACAGGGCTAGCCTTAACGTCGAGCCCTGAAAATATTCAAATACTGATGTTGATGGGAATAAGTATCATATCAAAAAAGTGAAGTATTTGTCGTATCATTTTATAATATATATATAATTGATTTTTTAAGTGCTACCTGGACATTTCCCAACAAAGGTAGTTCCCTATTGATAGTGAAATTTCAGAAGCTGACAGTGCTAAATTTAACAAAGGTCCCATAGAAGTGGGCTCTATTGTTAAAATTATTATTAAGTAATTGTATTGTTACGGAAATATGAATATTATATTGTGAAAATTTTAGGTACTAGCCCCTACTCAGGGTCAGAGAGTGTCTGGCTGATTCGATATTTTTTAGAGCTGCACTCACGGAGGGAGATCAACTCATGAGCTCACCACCTGTTTGACTCATGAGCTCACGGACGTTCCGATTTTCCAAAAAAATACTTATATTCCACGCCAGCTATTAAGAAATAAATATTTATTGGCGAGATTTATTAATATTGCCATGTTTATTTAATTTCAAAACATGCTGCCGAGGTACAACGTTCAGAATAACACTCAACACCGCTTGAAATTTGTATACATTTGAGATTGTAAAGAAGACACGACAGCGATAAGCAGTTATGTATCTTTATAATGTGTGTTAGGTGCTCTGTGTTACGTTTGTGTTCCTAACATAGACGAGCTCATGATTTGAACATTTCAGCTCGAGCTCGGCGAGTTTGCCCCAGGGCTCGAGCCACTCGAGTTCGTGAGTGGTGAGTGCAGCTCTAATATTTTTGCAAATAACATGTAAAGGAATTGAGTGTGCCCACACCAGTTGGTTTCTCCATTGTTACTGTAAAACCCCTTATTACCATGCACATTTTTTTTGATCGCGGCCATTTAATTATGCGCATCAACTGAATCACCGCTAGATGGGGCAATGGTATGATCTTTTGAACATATATCGGCGCCAGTAATACAGGGTCTTAGTCGATATTTGGAAACAGGGTGTCCAAATAGAGGTTTCATAGACTTTTGCATGTCCAAAGTGTGGTACAAAATACACACTACTAATAAGATAGACCCTATACCTTTACAGATTTTGCTTTTTTAGGCCAGATACTGCTTTGTGTGTCTTCTATCTTCTAAGAAAAGTCATCTTCAGCAAATTCTGACAAAATTTTTTGGGTGTCCAAACTGTCAAAAAACAGTGTTCTGCGTGTCCAAATGACACGCTGGACGCATTACGGCTAAGCCCCTGCAGTAATATACGCTTTGTCGTCACCTAGCGCGAAATGCGTGAAATTAAAAGGAGCGCGATAATAATTGGTTTTACAGTATGTTAGCCAGGGTCTTAGCCAGGATTTCAAAAATGCCTGTCCAAAACAGCAATTTCAAAATTTCTGCCTGTCCAGATTTAGCTACTTATCTACTTCAAATCCCTATACCAGCTACATTTAATAGCCTAGTGTGTCAGAAAGGGCAATTTACACTTCATCTATGTCCTAAAAGAGGGTTTGTTTGGAAAATATTTGGTTATTACATGATTATTTACATCCCAAAAGTCAATATTGAAAAATCGTCCTAGAAATTTTTGCCTATCCAAACAGGTGGTTATTAGTAAACTACCTGTCCAAAAGACAGGTAGGACGGGTCCTGGCTAAGTCCCTGAATTTTTGTTAGCCTAGTAGTGCACATACGAGAAGTAGGGAACTACAACAATGTGATTACTCACATAATCCAGGGGCAAAAGTGCCAATTTTGACTTAGTTCATAGTTATTATATACTTTGATCGGGATAAGTGCAACAAGGGTGTTTCCAGGTTCAGTCTTATAGTACAATTCTCTCTCTTTTGTAGTTTGCACAGAAGTCAGGCGCCCGAAAACAGCACAACCAGAAACAAAGGGAAAAAAGAAGAAATCGAAAAAGCAGTCCAAGGAGACCCCAGCTTCCACAAGCAATTCAGAAGATACTGTGGAAACTATGGAAGTAGCCTAATAAGTTACTAATGAACTCTGAAATGAAAAGTGCTGCGCAAAAATGAACTCGTCAATATGGATATATTACAGAAAAAACAACTTTAATTTTAACCCTTATAATGCTGTTGGCGGCTAATTTTGCCAATACAAAATGATGCAAAAAATTTTAAATGTCTGAAACCCTTACACATGGGTTCTCATCTGAGAGTACTCAGTGACAGCTATTCAATGAATACCAACATGACAGGGTTTAGATGATTTTCTAAAATCTTTGCGTCCTTGTGCTTTGGATGAAAGTAGTCTCAGCATTAAAAGGATTAAGGAAAAAGAAGAAATAAAAAAACTGTCTAAGGAGACCCCTGCTTCAGAAAGCAATTCAGGAGATACTGTGGAAACTATGGAAGAAGCCTAATTGAACTCTGAAATGAAAAGTGCTTTACAAAAAATCAACGTGTCAATCTGGATATATTACAGAATAACTAGGAGTGTGATCAGTATCCAAGGTTTGGAATCGGAATCGGTAAAAAAAAATTCCGATTCTTTCCGATTCCGATTCCTACCGACGTATATAGAGGGAAGAATCATAGCATTTAGGTTTAAAAGTGTTTCAGATGCTACACTGTTTTAACATTCCCATGCGAATAATTTCATTTTAAGGTAGTAGATTAGATTACCTGCCGCTTGGAGCTACTGACTGGCGTTGTCTAGTTACTTCATCATCTTATTGCATTGCAATAATATGACAAAATAAGCGTCAATTAGTATCAACATTTTACCGATTCCGGAATCGGAATGATCGCTATGAGATTTTATAGCGATCTTTTCCATGGGATCGTCGATACCATCCGATTCCTTGGTATCGATTACACTCCTAAGAATAACCAAGTTCAATTTTAATGGATGGTGTTGGTGAAATATGTCTCAAGAAGTTCTATACTTTTTCTAGCCAGAGATGGTTTGAGGATGTGACTTATAATCATATTCACAGGACTAGGGGTCCATACCGTTTAAATTATACGGTATGGTACGGTGCCGTTTTTTTTTTATACGGTTCCGGTATGCTAACGGTATCGATACTGGTTACTTTCTTTACTTTGTCGATGTTTTCGAAATTCTGTCGCGCGTGTTAGTGCTTGGAAAAGTGTGGTTGGGCTGGACTAGCACCATGTAAAATACATAGCGTGGCCCTCTCCACACTTTTCCAAGTACTACTGCGCGCGTTAGTATCTATCGTATACAGTTAAAATGGCGGCCGTCACTGGATGACGCGATCGCGATGTATTTTCCAGCCGATCCCGCGTCTCTGCACTCTTTTCCGCCTTGCCTGCTATATCAGCAGCGAGGCATTTTATTCATAGTACCGGTAAAAAAGTACCGGCTACTATTTATACGGTTTATCACCGGTATTTTCGGGTGGGGTATCGGTACCCTCAAGGTACGGGTATACCGGTGTGGACCCCTACACAGGACTTGTTGCGACTTATATGTGTAAAGTCCCTTTCTAATAGCCTTAATTCGTTTACACTCAGACCGGTCAAAACAGGCCGGACAATTTTAGAAATATTTCACTCACTAAAGCATTTTCTAGAAAATATTTGAAGGAGAAATGTTGATAAGAAGTCAACGACTCTCCTTTAAATATCTTGTGTACATTTGCTTTACTTCTTCCAAGTTATTTTCAAAAACATGAGAGTAGCAGACGATACTTTTCTAGACCAACTCGGAATGTGAATGGGTTAATAAGGGTCAGATGATTATCAGATATATTTCAAAGTACTTTTTGTATTGAAGGTTAAAAGAGAACGGTACCAGGTTGCCTCATGTTATCAGTGCGTTACCTCCTTCCTCCTCTTCCCTCCTTTTAATGAAGAGTATACCACATTTAGACCACTAGACCTGTGGGTTAATGATGGTTGGATGATTTTCTGAGAAATTTTGAAGTACTCTTTGTATTTATGGTTAAAAAAGAGAGGTAACAAATTTGCCTCATGTTATCAGTGTGCTTCCTTACACAAAACCCTCCTTTTAACAAAGAGCACATCACATTTATTATACTACACATGTGGCAGGTTGATGTTCCAATTTTTATTGATTTTCAAAGAATTTTAGCAACTAGTCCTGTGGGGCAAGCAGGGTCAAGATAACATTTTCAATTTGTTGAACCCTGTTTATAGGAAATAAACTGGATATGGGAGTTGATATTTAAAAATGAAAACTTATTCTTATGTTGTAGATGAATAAAACGTGAGGGTGAGGGTATTGGAACTATAATAATGTTTGTGTTCCTTGTTTTTGTTTCATACCATTTTCAGGGCTCGAAATAAGCTAGAACCGGGAGCCCCGGGCTCCCTCAAATTTCTGCAGAGAGCCTTAAGATGTACATACTGTTCTATGTACACAACACTTTTATGAAGCTTATGAAGATGCCATTGGACTCCCTGAAATAAATCTTAATTTAACTGCCCTCCCCCTTTCATCGCACCATCTATGTCAGCAACACACTGGATAAATCTATCTTGATTTTGGAATTTTGATTTTCGCCACTATTCCTGTCATACTGCACATTCGAATCCCGGCTGGGGCAAGTTGCCACTGACTTAGGGTTAGCCAGTGGTTTTTGCTGGGTTCTCCGGCCTCCTCCACTACGTACAACTAGCTAGTCACAACATAGCTGTAATATGGCAGAAAAAGTGGTGCGACCGAAATTCCACAATTCCATCCTAAACAAAGATAGTGTTGGTTTAACTGACTCAAAAAATTACACACTACCACCATTTCAAACAATTGATGTTGCGCTGATTCCTTACATATAAAAACTTACTCAACCAGCTCCCAAGTGCAATTATGAATCATCAGTTACAATCAGCTCTCAGGTGATTCAGCACTTAGTAGCACTGCACAACAAAGTGTAAGGGTTGTTTAAGGTGCTTTAATAATCATTGTAATAATTATAATAATAATAAAAATGATGATAATAATAATACTGATATTTGATATAGCGTCCCTTCCACCTGAAACCCTAGTCGTGCCAGATTTCCGGAATCAGTGTACTGTAAGACCAGGCCTGCCTGGTCACGGCACTACGAGGGCTACAAATAGTCAGGGGACATGTTCATAGTCCATACTGAGAGAAGTAGACAGGGAGTGTGCACTGGTCATTCATCATCAAATTTCGCTGCCTCTCACTATCTGAACTAGATAGGATAACATCCCCCAGCCAGCCAGTGCATGCTTACTGCACAGATCATGTGACCAATACAACCCCAGGCTACAGCGCGTAACTCGAGGCGCAGATGCCGTAGAGGCTAGCATGCAGTACCTATGGGGTTGCGGATCAAGGGGATATATTTCTCTGGTCCATAGAAGCAATAAACTTCTATTGAAATAGCAATGCTTTCAGTTGTGTCTAGGGAGTTGTGCACCCATGATGTTGGGGAGCTCATTCTGGTGTGGTACATAGGCACAGAAGGCTCTGTCATATCATCCAAACCTTTTGAAATTAGTGTGTGGTATTTGTGATATACTCTTAGTGTTTGACCTTGGAGCCCTCGCAGTGACTTGATTGACTACCAGTTTCCTTAGCAACTTAAAGACTGCTTGAGACTTTCCAAAATTGAGAAGGGATTTTTTTTCCCTGTTCAGTAGTTATCTCGCCGCATTCTGAATTAAGCTGTTGATTTTACATTAATCTTAATAAACAAACAACCATCACAACAGGACAAGGACATTAAACTCTATTGGGCACCTCCCCTCCCCCCCCCCCCCCCTACCTTCCCCCTGACCATCCAAGGACCTACCCCAGTAAAGACATTGATTTTTGTTAACACAGTACTATATAGTTATATATATATCACACAAACTTCATATTCAAAATTCCATTTCAGAGAATGCCCATTTAAAAATATGTATCACTAGGCTGTTTGCCTTCTAAGTGTTGGATGAAGAAAGTGGATTCACTTGGGTATTTAGGGGGGCGCATACGCTCGTTATCAAAATTAAAAAATACCCCTAAAGCACTGATTTTTGGCCAAAAAAGCACCCTTATTTTAATAAAAACGCCGACTTTTTCCACTACATAAACACCCTTTCTTTTATCAAAATACTGACATTGGACGAACGGGAACATGTATTTTAACTTTAAATTTTATAATCCTCTGCGTGTTTAGCGGCAGCAAGTGGCGGCAGCAAACTTGGAAGCCCAGTCACTTCGGGAGTCACTCGGCGTCAGAGCCGCGTATATTTCGTGGATCGTAAGGTTTTTTTTACCCCCATACTTCGTACCTGGGTACAAAAAAGTACCCTTCTTTTACAAAATAGCGGACATGCGGAGGTCTTAAAAAAATACGCCTTCATCCGCGAATTACGTAACGCGGATGCGTCCCCCCCTCTGTACCCGAGTGCCCCACCCCCCCCCCCTCCCCCCCCCTACTGTTGAAGTAGAGTCAGAAGATCGGGCAGACACTCGCAGATGTCCCAAAAACTTCTGCAGTAATTTTGCTGGTTCAATCAGTCATTTCTAAACACTGCCGGTCTTCTGATTCTACTTTGCCAACGGTATCCTGAACATATTTTATAAACGTCCAAATATCCAAATTAAACGACATAGAAAATCAACATCTAGACAAATGTAGAGTCAGATATTTCGGGCTAGCCACGGCCTGCTGGACATTTGCGGTCACGGTTGCACTGCTCAGGCTAGTGCCGATGTTGGTCTCTTCGCTTCGTTATGAAATTATGCCTCACACTTTCTTTGTTAGAATTTTTGCCATTTAATGCTTTACTTTTGAAAGAAATAGGAATATTAGACTGTAGCGACATCTATTGATGGGCATAGAAACTATGGGGTGTCCAAGTAATTAAATCCTGGAGCACATACAGCCAGTCCTGCCCTGACGCCGAGTGACTCCCGAAGTGACTGGGCTTCCGAGTCTGCTGCCGCCACTTGCTGCCGCTAAACACGCAGAGGATTATAAAATCTTAAGTTGAAATACGTGTTCCCGTTCATCCAATGTCAGTGTTTTGATAAATGAAGGGGTGTTTATCTAGTGGAAAAAATCAGCGTTTTATTAAAATAAGGGTGCTTTTTGGCCAGAAATCAGTGCTTTAGGGGTATTTTTTAAATTTTGATAACAAACGTATGCGCCCCCCTAAATACCCAAGTGCCCCCCCACCCCAGGATGATTACCCATGTGCCAGGGTTTACATCATTTTTCAGGGTTTTCTATTCATTTATCTTGGCTGAATTAGCCACCAGCAGCATTAGGGTTAATAGACAATACACTATCATGCAGTTGATTTGTTTTTATCAAAAAAGAGAAAGTACAGGAAATCTCCAAAGGGCTCTGGCTGTCCTGCTGTCTGAGAATTCATTTTCCAAGTTTTACAATTCAAGTTGGATTTGTCCTGTCACGCGTTTTGAATCCTCTGTCGCACTTTATTGCGACAAGGCAACAGTTGGACGCCCATGTAATTTGCAAGTCAACAATCAACATATAACAATCTGGTAGGTTGTGTAACACTTTTATTTTTATCAATCTTAGTTTTTCGCTGAGCTAATAGGTGGCGCATCTATACCAACCGTCCTCTGTATATGTCGGTAGCATTCGTATTATACAAATATACAATCTATTTCACTCGTTTACAGTTTCTGAAGTCAACACCAACAACTCATTTGCTGACTGCATCTACTGTATCATGTTGAAACAAACACGTGTCATTTGTATTGAAATAGTGGCTCGATATTCCCTACTTCACTTGTTGGCAAAGACACGTGGTAAATTTGCTATTTCCATTATCGTCTCTTTTTCTGGCAAATTGTACATGTAGCTAAGCCGTCATTAACCGGGTATAAGTTTTGAAGGAAACTGGAGAAGGCCTAACCCCAAATCACTGGTAATGCTCTCACATGCCCAGGCCGGGATTCAAACTTAGGCAATGGTGAGAGACAGTACACACTCAATGGCAGCGCCTTGTACAGCCAGGCCATGTTGAGATGACATACACACAGCAAATTAAAATTGAAATTGTGCTTGCTCTGACGGCCGTGTGTTCTAAGGCATCGCCACGGACTGCACACTGTCTCTTTCGAATCCCGGCATGTGAGAAAGTTCCCAGTGACTTGGGGCTAGGGTACTACGGTTTCCTCCAAATTCTAAATTCCAAAAAATAACCCATTCATGCCTGGGTGTCTTCCTTAGGTTACACGGATGAAGTCATCACAAATCAGAAAGTTGCGTGTGAGTGTTCTCTTTTTCGCCATCTTGGTACTCCCCTAACCATTTGGTTCTCCCTGATGTTTCTTGAATGAATGTGCAAAGGGCATGTCATATCTATGAACCTGGGGAGGAGTGGTGAAAATCTTTGGCCAAAGGTGACATCCATCCTCAGGATAATAAGGATTAACCAAAGATAACCCATAAATTCGTGTTCATAAGTACTGATGATTGCTTAGGGGCAGACCATTTGATATATATATATATATATATATATATATATATATATATATATATATATATATATATATATATATATATATATATATATATATATATATATATATATATATATATATATATTTATATATATATATTTATATATATATATATATATATATATATATATATATATATATATATATATATATATATATATATATATATATATATATATATATATATATATATATATATATATATATATATATATATATATATATTTGGGGGGCTGTTCTTTTATGACCTGGTTAGATTTTTTTCTCCTTTAGCAGAGCCCGAAATTCTTAATTTTCAGTGCCCGAATATATTTTTTCTTGATTTTCATAGCCAGCATTATTTTCCTTAAGTAGAAAAGCCCCTCCCCATACCAAAGAATATCAGATGATCCGACCTGTACAATCTTTCAAACACATAAACTCATCTTCTCTATATACTCCTAAACTAATCATAACCTCAATTAAAGTCTATGCAGTAAAACCTTTGTTCCTTCATGGGATGTTTGATGGTAAAATTTCTACAAATCTCATGGTCCACATACTGTATTCCAAACCTTACATTAAAACAGTTTTATGTCTTCTAGCTGTAACATATTTAGTTCATTCATAGGATCTACCATTGATGGTAGAATTTAGACAAGTGTGTATCCATATTGTACAAGAAAAACAATAATCGCAATAAAGAACTTCTTATACTACAAGGCGACTCAAACGTGTTCATATTGAATACTTATATCGCAATATTGGCATTTTGATGTGATTGCTTATTAACGATATCGCAATATTAATATTCATATTGCAAAACATATTGATACTAAAATATGTAGATAATTCATAAACCTGGACATTAACTTGTTGAAACCTTAGATGATCGACATTCGTGCTAAAACCGACAACAACTACACTACACATGAGACTGCATTATAACGAACACATTAATACATCTGTGGAGGTCACACACAATGAGATGTACAGTAAAGATATTTAATTCCTGTACCAGTCGACCAGTTGCCTGCCAGGAACCGGTGGAGCAGTTTCCCGGCCATATCCAGCTGCGCAGAGGAGATAATTAGGTATGCATATTCATGACCTACTTAGCTGCGTACTAAAGTTATCTTTGGCTGTGACGTCACCAGAATTATGGCCAACCTCACGCTCAGACATACTGCAGGAAATCGGGCAATCGGTGTGCTCATGCATTTACTACAGGAATTAAATGTCTATACTGTATAACCATCTTACGATTCATCATGATGTGAAATATTCATCCATCAACATCCCATTATTTATCAATTACATTATAATACGAAATTCATATTCACTCTCAAAAATCACAACGCATCCTTTTAATTTCCATCGCCATATATCATGCGCAGTACAATATCATACAAATACTGGTACCTTCCCTAATGTTAAAAAAACTAACTCTAAACTCGCGTAAGTTCATGACAGACACACAGTACATTGGAACATGTTGCCTAATAGCTAGGAGCTGACTTCGATCATAAATCTAATACATAAATAATGCTCCATACTAACAATGTTATAAAGTTTGGTTTCAAATAGCAATGTTTAATCATTTGAGCAATTGTGTATGTTGACGAACAATACAAAATGTTCAAACTATTCTTTGAGTGCAAATTGAAACCTTATCCAAAATATGAATACGTTTTGCCATCAACCACTGTTCCACAGTAGTATTTTAAGATGGACAGGTTTTTTACAATACCTCTTGTCTAGCTCACGATGTCATCAAGTCAACAAGACACATTAACATAAAGAAGAATATTAGCTACGTACAATTTAACGAAATTTCTCACCTATGTCAAATATCATACATAAAGTTATGTTCATAAACAATTCAAGATTTGACTTTATTCTTAAATTATACATCAGAAGTTTACAAAACATGTCTGATAAACAATATATAAAAGGAAAGGAAACATTATAAATAAGACTCACAGAGTCATGTAACCTCTTCCTCACAACGCGTATCATATGTTAAATGTAGATATGAGGTCCACATATAAGGAGAATTATGTATCAAGGTATAACCGTACGAAAAGTTTCATGCATGAAAGAATTGTGGCAAGACAATTTAATGCATGAAAATGAAATTTCCATGCATGAAAATCTCGAAAATGAATATTTTGCCCAAGTTTTTCATGGGGGAAAATTCCATGAATGTTGCATACAACCCAACTACCCATGAACATTTCAGGGGCGAAACAATCATGCCATGGCCGAAATTTTCATTTCCATGCATTGAGATATCATTTTCATGGGTGAAGTTTTCATGCGACGATTTTTTCACGCATGAAACTTTTTGTAGGGGAAGTGTTATTTCTTTGAGTTGTTTGAGTTGTATGGTTTTGCAAATAAACAACTAGTAAGAGGAGAGAAGATCACACCTTTCGAATCAACTTAAACCCATTAATGCTCCAGCGTTTCTCTAGCAATTTTCGTCTGGATCTATGATACTTTTGATAATAACTTTGCAATTAAGAATGCTTTCACAAAATATTTGAAGACAAGTCATTGGTAATGTTCTAAGTGATATTCATACTCCTATATTTCCCCCCAAATTTACTTATGCCTGCAAGATGTAATCCAAACTGGCAGGCTACATTTCTCCTTGAGTATTTTCCCAAACATGCTGCTGACTATACAGTTTCAGCTTTTAGCCGCTACAAGCATTGACCCATATGCTGCTGGAGGCTAATTTGGCCAAAACAAAAATGATGCAAATAACCTGAAAAACTACTGAAAGCTTGGCAAATGGGTACTCATATGATAGTACTCAGTGAGTGCTTTCCAATGAATACCAACATGACAGGGTTACGGTGATTTTCATATTTTTTTGCTTTTTTGTGATTGGACGAAAGTGACCTCGGCAGCAGAAGGGTTAATGGGTTAGGTTCTTAGAGATTGCAAATACATCAGTTGAGAATCTCAAGGAAAGCTTGATGACACCAATGGGAATATCTCAAAAACTAATGTGAATTACACGTAAAGAGTATTGAAAGATGTTTCCCTTCAAAGAAATCATTCAATTTCACTATTCAAAGTTTAATTGTGTCGTCATTTGAAGAAATTCTCCGATGTTGCCAGATATGTAAACAGCCTGCGAGTGAAAAGGTTAAAAGTCTTTATTTTTCAACCATTTAGATTCGTCGAATATTTCAGCGTCACACACACTATAAATGAACTTGAAACTTTGTACATAATCTCTGCTTGAGCAACTCATACTCTGGGAATAGGTTGGCAAGTACCTGAAAAACAAAAAAGATACGGTAATGAAATACTAATATGAGATAAGGTATTGAAATATAGCATATATATATATATATATATATATATATATATATATATATATATATATATATATATATATATATATATATATATATATATATATATATATATATATATATATATATATATATATATATATATATATATATATATAATATATATATATATATATATATATAATATATAT
>OZ012695.1:16503546-16556046 GCA_963942565.1 Maea johnstoni
TGACCTTCCTATTTATCTCTGGAGCGACGGGTGATCTCTGACTGCGTGACGGTGTGTGTACCTTGTACTATATATACACAACCTACATTCGCAACCAACCTTACTAACCTGATAACCGCGTACGGTAACATATATATCGAAGAACAACAATATGTAGGTTAAGCATAACGCCAATAGAGGGCGTTGACATCAACCATTCTACGAGATCGCATTCTTGAAAAATGAAGCGACTGCTCACAGAAGATTTGAAAGCTGATGATTTTATTTTAGTTTATACTCATTTCATGTATTCATAGACGTTCTGGGTAGATTTTCTTTTATAGATAAGTGCATGGTTCCCTCAGATATGCCCAAGAAGACGTAGCCTCTGATAACAGTGTTTGATATCATTCGTTCTTGTTTCTGTGACGTCATCAGAACTCAAACGTGCTTCGTTTCGTTATTCGATCAATGTCGATCTTAGCTCTTTAAGTACAGGACTACGATGGACCAAGTGTGAAAGAGAAAATATTCAAATATTTTCTTTCACCACCGTATTTTGGGGGGAGAAAATATATTTAAATATATTTTCACCACCGTATTTTTGGGGGAGAAAATATGTTCAATTTTCTTTTCACCACCGTATATTGGGAGGAGAAAATATATTTAAATATATTTTCAGCACCGTATTTTTTGGGGAGAAAATATATTTAAATATATATTTTCCTGCCATACTCTGGGATACTCCCAATTTGCTATGCTTGTCAACTGATCAACTATAACAATAATCAAATAACTTTATTGTGACAACAATAGGGAAAACAAAAGACTGCTTCTATGGGGCGCCGTTTGTAACATACATACTATTGTCGACAGAAGCAATTTTGTCGAGACAAATTAAAAGTCTAAGATGTGACATTTGGCGAGTGGTTACGCCATGTGTAACACAAAAGTACTTTTGTTTTGACAAAAGTACTTTTGTCCAACAAAAGTTACTTTTGTTGACCAAAGCAACTTTTGTCAAGACAAAAGTACTTTTGTCGACAAAAGTGCTTCTGTCTTGACAAAAGTACTTCTGTCTGGACAAAAGTATTTTTGTCTGGACAAAAGTACTTCTCTCTCAACATAAGTATTTTTGTCTCGACAAAAGTACTACTTTTCTCAGACGAAAGTAACTTTTGTTGGACAAAAGTACTTTTATCAAGACAAAAGTACTTTTGTGTCACACATGGCGTGACCATTCGCCAACTGTGACATTTCAGATTCTGCCTTAGTGCCTTGCACCGATTATAAATGGCCTGACCTATAGACTAGTAGAAGCAACGTCGGGCACATCTATTCGTGAACAGCTACCTAGTAATTTTAATTTGCCGATAGCATGTGATCACAATCGGTAAATTACGATTTGGCAAATTCTGAAAAAGTCTAAAGTCGCAATTCAAGACACGGTAACTTAACCAGATTTACAGTATTTAGACAAGTTTAAGATAATCCTACCCCAATATTTATTTTTTGTTGACACACCCGAAACCTTTTTCCGAATGTCTAGGTAACATTAGGGAGAGATAATGGTACGAATCAAGAAATTCTAAAAAAAAATGGTCAGCCGATGATTACATGCAACTTTTGGGTATTTTGTGACTTTTTGATGCGCCATTATCAACTAAGTCCCTGTAAGGTGTAATCATTGTTGCATTCATTGTCTGTCCCACACTGGCAAAATGTTGTGGAATTGGAATGGTGGAGGAAACCAGAGTACCCAGTTGTAAATGGTGGAGGAAACCAGAGGATCCAGAGGAAAACAACTGCCTAACCCCAAGTCACTGGCAGCTTTCTCACATGCCCCGGCCAGGATACGAACCCAGGCAGTGGTGAGAGACAGCTAGCAGTTGGTGGCAACGCATTCCACCACACAGCCATCAGGGCATTTATCGCAAAATGTTGTGCAAGACACACTGGCAGACCCGTGATTTATAAATATTTACATATAATTTATCAATATTTATAAATAACCTTTGAATGTTCATAGGTGTTTAATTAATACATACACGTACATAGACATTATTCATTTATTTACGGATAATTGTTTTAATATAATAAGATAAATGGTTTATGAATATTCACTAGATCTCATAATTATTTACGAATCAATAAAAAAAAATATGATTATTTATAGTTAATGTATAGATACATTTGATTTTAGAATATTTATAAGTTATATCAATATGGATACATCATTTATTAATATCAAAACATGCGACAAGGACGATGGACCAAGTGTGAAGGAGCAAATAAAAACTTTGTATTTCAACGACTGGAGGGGGAGGGGGAGAAAATACTAATACCTTTTGGATTCACGATCATTTTTGGGGAGAGAAAATACAGAAACTTTATTTTCACGACCATTTTTCTTTTGGAGGGGAAGAGAAAAGAAGATAGAGTGATGGGGATAAAAAAAATTCTCCTCAAAAATAGGTGGTAGGGCCATATTTTATCATGGAAGATTTTGTTGCATTTGTACGCAGGACGGAAAGGTAATCGCTGTAACCTTCAACAGTACGCTACGGCGGAATATTTGCCCCATCCATCCCTGACGTTCATGTCACTGATGCCACTCCCGTTGTATACTCAACAATAGGACGTCCCAACACTATTTTCCCGCAAATGACGTCACCAATTCAAAGATTTGATGGTCATTTATGAAGAACTTTGAGAAACGCAAGTTCTGATCTTCGTAAAGCCTTCGGAAATTTAGGAAATCGTAAATTAGGAACGATTTGTAATCTACGATATGAGAAACGGGTCCCTGACAGTCGGTAGAAAAGCGCTCTGGCAACAATCAGACGGTGCCACAAAGAAACTGTCATTGTTGATTGTAATTATCTCCTAGTACGTCACTTGCATCACACTTTTTGACCAATGAGCCACATTGGACGACGTCAATCTTCAAAATATTCCGCCAAAAAGTACCAGTTGTGGTGGCAGCCCATTACGACACGAATCCCAATACGCCACATACCCCTCAGCTATAGTCCCCTCAGTTTCTTCATTCTTCTACCTCGTTTTCTTCTTACCTATCCCTTTCGTTCTTAGTTGTTTATATTAAATGTGGAGGTTATATATGTTTGTAGTACTGCAAGTCAAACCCATTTTATCATTTTCAGACACGAGAGGGATTGAACATGGGTGCGTGTTCACTTGATTCCTTGAGAGAAAGAAAAACATTTTATTTCAACTAAGTTATTAATTCAACATCCGCTCCCAGATAGTGTGATAGAGAGAAATATCTAAATTCAAGCTGCAGATCTCAGGGAGGCTGAAACTGTTGAGTGATTTGATCGGCAACCGCTCCCTGGTGTGCGCACCACCAGCAATTTAAATCTGGGCGTAATGGGATTTTGGGCATAATGGTCATACACCCTAAATATTGATGTGTGCAGAGTGGTTAATGGCCCCCTTTTCTGGAGTAGCCCTTTGAATAAATTCTAAAAAAATATATAATCATACATTTTAAAAGGAAGAAAGAGTATATATATAGTTTCAGCAATTATTTTTTCCAAAAAAAGCTGATCTACAGCAGTTAGCAGCCTTATTTGCTACAAAACGCGAAACAGAGAATTGCGCCATGGATAGTTGCCGTGGATCTCGGGATGCACTCACTTCATCCCACTCGCAATTCGGCCACTTTACGGCAGTTGTGTTTACGACTGCATGGCACACGATCGCTGCACACATCTATTTTGCTAATTCTGAAGCAGGTAGTGCTTGGTTAAACACACGCCTAACCATGGGTTTGTTTGGAATAATAGGCAATAGGAAAAAGACGGTAAGATTAAGTTTCAGTCGCCGTCATTTCTACCCAAAATCGCAGGGACTCTTCGCTCTCTCTTTAGGCATGTCTAGCACACGTGACATGGCATGCGTTCAAAACAGGAAACGAATTCAATAATTATCAGTTATTCGATTGTCACATGCTATCATGGGGCAAGTTGGAAATTATGACTATTAGTGGAAATCATCCTGGTACAATGAATTGTGCACAACGCTGGAATGGAATGCTGGAATACAATCCTTCTAATTGAGGTTCATGGGTCTAATTGTACTTGTAGTTGACTGCCTGGATTGTAGGTGCAGTTATAGATCGAGCAACTGTATCGTCGGTAGCCGGGGCCGACTCTAATACTCAATTTATATATTGACGTTATTGGTATTAGAGTCGGGGATAACCCGTATACCCTACAATGTTATTTTTCAAACTTCCCAAATTTCTCCGTCGGTGTCAAAGTTACCTCATACCTGACTGCACTAGGATGACTAATATGAGCTAGCAATGTGTGCCGCTAACTTCGTGTGTCGGTAAAATCACTTTTAACGGAATGGTAGTCCAAAGATTTCTTGAGAAGATTTGTTTATCAAATGGTCACCACCATCTTGCCGAGTTTGCGAGAGGTCAGAGCGAGATTTAATCAAAGAGCGACTTCTATTTGTAATTCGGCACATGCGACAGGCCCAAGACCATTTTCATAAACAATAGGCGGCATTTCCAGGCCAGTCTGTCCAAAGTGTGATACGAAGTACATACTACAGGCGAACTTGGATATGACAGACCACTGTTCGACAGATTTTTGCATATGACAGACGATATGCTCGGTCCCAGTCCAATGCTTTCAAGTATTCGTCATATGTATACGATGGATTTTGCATATGACGGACCAATTTTCCTGGTCCCATTGAGTCCGTCATATCCAAGTTCACCTGTACTAATATAATAAACCCTATATGTTTACAGATTTTACTTTTTTAGGCTGGCCAGTAACTGCTTTGTGTGTACTATAGAAGTGACACTACAGCTTCTACATCTTCTATATTCTTAGAAAAGTCATCATCAGCAAATCCTGACATAAACTTTTGGGTGTCCAAACTGTCAAAAAACAGTGTTCTGGGTGTCCAAATGACATGTTGGAAGCATAGGTGGCTAAGCCCCTGTCCCAGGGACTTATAATTAGCCAGGACCCGTCCTGCCTGTGTTTTGGACAGGTAGTTTCCTAAAAACCTCTATGAAGATTTTTTGACTTTTGGGGTGTAATATTAAAGGGCAAATGCACCATCATAATGATTTAGGTTCAAAATGTGCCTATACGTGTCACCTTTCTAATAAGACCACCCGCAAGTCTGTCCTCCTCAGCACTCCTCAGATATGGCTTATGAAAGTTAGTAAAAAACTAGCCTGAGTCTGGGCATGGAGGCTGACATTGCAGGCCAATTAAGCCCAATTAAGCACAATCAGTGGTATGAAGTGACTGCCAGTGCTGCTTCTGATTGGTTGAGAGATATCAGTGACTGCCACTGATATCTATCAACCAATCAGAAGCAGGGCTGGCAGTCACTTCATAAGCACCACTTCTGATAATGGCAGCCTCTATACCAAGACTCAGGCTAGTTTTTTACTAACTTTCATAAGCCATATCTGAGGAGTGCTGAGGAGGACAGACTTGCGGGTGGTCTTATTTGAAAGGTGACACATATAGGCACATTTTGAACCTAAATCATCATGATGGTGCATTTGCCCTTTAAACCAAATATTTTCCTAACAAAGCATCTTCTAGGACATAGTTGAAGTGTAAATTGCCCTTTTTGACACACTAGGCTTTTAAATGTAGTTAGTATAAGAATTTTAAGTAGACTAGTAGCTAAATCTGAATTTGCTGTTTTGGACAGGCATTTTTGAAATCCTGGCTAAGACCCTGCCCTGACCCAGAGATGTCATGAACACAGCTTTTGCAGGCTCTCCTTACCTTTACTGTCTTCCAATGCCTGTACATTATTACATAGCATCTCTTCCTCTCTTTATTCAGGTCCATTCAAGGAAGCCTAACAGAAAGCGCAGAGCGCTGAAAGCCGAGAGAAAGAAGCACAATCCTGATGTTCAGGGATACATTCCAGACCCTGAACTTCAGACAGTACATCAACTCAGAAAGAGGAGGTAACATAATCTCAAGATTACAGGGACTAAGATGCAGCCAGGCAGGGTCTTAGCCAGGATTTAGAGACTGGTTGCCTAAAAATTGGCAAATATTTATGTAAAATATTTGGGCGTCCAAATTTTTACAGCAGGGGGGGGGGGGGGGGGGGACCACAATCTATACTGAGATTTCAACCATAAAAATGTATGAATTTATCAAAATAAAGCATGGTATCCTTATACAATGTCATAGGAATTATATGGAGATGAAAAAATTCAATTATATGCTTGAGATTGACATTTTACGAAATTTATCACAAAAATATTTGGGTGTCCTAAGGGGTGTTTTTTAAGGTTTGGGTGTCCAAAAAGACACCCAGACGCCCTGCTGGCTAAGACCATGCAGCTTTCAGGCCTCAACGCCAACTCAAAAAAATGTTACTGGCCCAGTAGGACCAGTAACACCTAGGATCTAATGGTCCTGCAAATTAACACCACAAGAAAAAACATTGCATAAAATTCACCGACAACTTTAATTTTTTTTTGTTTTATCTGCATTTATTTCAAAAATATTTAGGGACATTCTTGAGAGGGAACTTGTTAACAAGAATGTCCCCTAATGTTTTCTGGCCCTGTAGGACCAGTTGAGGTCCTGAAGCCATTTTTGGGAAGTTTTACTGGCCTGGGGCCAGTGTTTCACTGTCAGCGTCTAGCCTGGCTGCTCTAAATGAGGAAGAACTGTAGGCAAGGTCCAAGGTTTTATCTCATCACTACTTCTAAGCTGTTGAAAACACCAAAAATGAAATTTAGATCTCTCAAACAGGTTAATCAGGGCCTTAGCCTAGTCCTAAGCCCAACAAGTTTTTACTCCAAAAATCCAAAAAGTTTTTTTTTCGCCCCTTCCAACTCCTAATCAAGATAAAACACATTTTAAAAAAAAATTAAACCAAAATTATTTTACCTGCCTACCTAGCCATTTTTTTTCGGACTATAAGACAAAATAATATTTTAGGCCTGATAGACTGTTTTTGAGAAAGAGTTGAAAATATTGGTTTTGGCTGTGCTATTCTTTATTCCATAAGTACTTGAATTGTATTCTCTATTTTCGCATTGATGTAGAACTAACCCAAAAGCGAACATCACATTATCGGGCAAGAAGAAGACGAAGCTCCTCCGACAGCTCAAGCGCATGCAGGCGGAGAAAAACCAGATGGAAGGTCAGTTTTATCATTTTACAGGGGTCTTAGAAACAGGGTGTCCAAATATAGGTTTCATAGACTTTTGCGCGTACAAAGTGTGGTACAAAATACATACTACTAATAAGATAGACCCTATACCTTTACATATTTTGTTTTTTTTAGGCCAGATACTTCTTTGTGTGTCTTATAAAAGTGACACTACAGCTTCTACATCTTCTATCTCCTAAGAAAAGTCATCTTCAGCAAATTCTGGGTGTCCAAACTGTCAAAAAACAGTGTTCTGCGTGTCCAAATGACATGCTGGACGCATTACGGCTAAGCCCCTGCCCCTCAGGGCTAGGGACAGGTACCGGTATTCAAAAATATTCAAATACTGATGTTGATGGGAATAAGTATCATATCAAAAAAGTGAAGTATTTGTCGTATCATTTTATAATATATATATAATTGATTTAAGTGCTACCTGGACATTTCCCAACAAAGGTAGTTCCCTATTGATAGTGAAATTTCAGAAGCTGACAGTGCTAAATTTAACAAAGGTCCCATAGAAGTGGGCTCTATTGTTAAAATTATTATTAAGTAATTGTATTGTTACGGAAATATGAATATTATATTGTGAAAATTTTAGGTGCTAGCCCCTACTCAGGGTCAGAGAGTGTCTGGCTGATTCAATATTTTTGCAAATAACATGTAAAGGAATTGAGTGTGCCCACACCAGTTGGTTTCTCCATTGTTACTGTAAACCCCTTTATTACCATGCACATTTTTTTTCACGCAACTGCCGTCTGAATCTGATCGCGGCCATTTAATTATGCGCATCAACTGAATCACCGCTAGATGTGGCAATGGTATGATCTTTTGAACGTATATCGGCGCCAGTAATATACGCTTTGTCGTCACCTAGCGCGAAATGCGTGAAATTAAAAGGAGCGCGATAATAATTGGTTTTACAGTATGTTAGCCAGGGTCTTAGCCAGGATTTCAAAAATGCCTGTCCAAAACAGCAATTTCAAAATTTCTGCCCGTCCAGATTTAGCTACTTATCTACTTCAAATCCCTATACCAGCTACATTTAATAGCCTAGTGTGTCAAAAAGGGCAATTTACACTTCATCTATGTCCTAAAAGATGGTTTGTTTGGAAAATATTTGGTTATTACATCCCAAAAGTCAATATTGAAAAATCACCCTAGAAATTTTCCCTGTCCAAACAGGAGGTTTTTTAGGAAACTACCTGTCCAAAAGACAGGTAGGACGGGTCCTGGCTAAGTCCCTGATGTTAGCCTAGTAGTGCACATACGAGAAGTAGAGAACTACAACAATGTGATTACTCACATAATCCAGAGTTTTTCGGAACTAGGGTTTGATGCCATGTGTCGGCAGTAGAATTGGTGTAGTAAGGGGGGGGAGGTTGACTGTAACATGTTCGGCGTTCATTTACACTACAGGTCTGTAGTGTAAATGAACGCCGCTACGCGTCGCCACCGTCGCATATCATGATTAGCTTCCAATTAATTGTGACATCATCAAAACTGTAAAATCGCTAATTTCACTGATTTAAAAAAGGTTATTTAATTTCCTAAAAGTGTATTCTTAGTACAATTGGTCCATTGAATGTATCCATGCTGTTTGACCAAAACAGAGTGTACGCTATCATACATAACTGGAAGAACCAAGTTTTCTCTAATGAAAGAATCCATGGCGTTCCACTAAGACATTCGACGTGTTTGAAGCTGCCTATCGGCGGGTTCCTGAACCTCGCGTCCAGGGGCAAAAGTGCCAATTTTGACTTGGTTCATAGTTATTATATACTTTGATCGGGATAAGTGCAACAAGGGTGTTTCCAGGTTCAGTCTTATAGTACAATTCTCTCTCTTTTGTAGTTTGCACAGAAGTCAGGCGCCCGAAAACAGCACAACCAGAAACAAAGGGAAAAAAGAAGAAATCGAAAAAGCAGTCCAAGGAGACCCCAGCTTCCACAAGCAATTCAGAAGATACTGTGGAAACTATGGAAGTAGCCTAATAAGTTACTAATGAACTCTGAAATGAAAAGTGCTGCGCAAAAATGAACTCGTCAATATGGATATATTACAGAAAAAACAAGTTTAATTTTAACCCTTATAATGCTGTTGGCGGCTAATTTTGCCAATACAAAATGATGCAAAAAAATTAAAATGTCTGAAACCCTTACACATGGGTTCTCATCTGAGAGTACTCAGTGACAGCTATTCAATGAATACCAACATGACAGGGTTTAGATGATTTTCTAAAATCTTTGCGTCCTTGTGCTTTGGATGAAAGTAGCCTCAGCATTAAAAGGATTAAGGAAAAAGAAGATATAAAAAAACTGTCTAAGGAGACCCCTGCTTCAGAAAGCAATTCAGGAGAAACTGTAGAAACTATGGAAGAAGCCTAATTGAACTCTGAAATGAAAAGTGCTTTACAAAAATCAACGTGTCAATCTGGATATATTACAGAATAACTAGGAGTGTGATCAGTATCCAAGGTTTGGAATCGGAATCGGTAAAAAAAAAATTCCGATTCTTTCCGATTCCGATTCCTACCGACGTATATAGAGGGAAGAATCATAACATTTAGGTTTAAAAGTGTATCAGATGCTACACTGTTTTAACATTCCCATGCGAATAATTTCATTTTAAGGTAGTAGATTAGATTACCTGCCGCACGGAGCTACTGACTGGCGTTGTCTAGTTACTTTGTCATCTTATTGCATTGCAATAATGACAAAATAAGCGTCAATTAGTATCAACATTTTACCGATTCCGGAATCGGAAGGATCGCTATGAGATTTTATAGCGATCTTTTCTATGGGATTGTCGATACCATCCGATTCCTTGGTATCGATTACACTCCTAAGAATAACCAAGTTCAATTTTAATGGATGGTGTTGGTGAAATATGTCTCAAGAAGTTCTATACTTTTTCTACCCAGACATGGTCTGAGGATGTGACTTATAATCATATTCACAGGACTTATTGCGACTTATATGTGTAAAGTCCCTTTCTAATAGCCTTAATTCATTTACACTCAGACCGGTCAAAACAGGCCGGACAATTTTAGAAATATTTTACTTACTAAAGCATTTTCTAGAAAATATTTGAAGGAGAAATGTTGATAAGAAGTCAACGACTCTCCTTTAAATATCTTGTGAACATTTGCTTTACTTCTTCCAAGTTATTTTCAAAAACATGAGAGTAGCAGACGATACTTTTCTAGAGCAACTCGGAATGAGAATGGGTTAATAAGGGTCAGATGATTATCAGATATATTTCAAAGTACTTTTTGTATTGAAGGTTAAAAGAGAACGGTACCAGGATGCCTCTTGTTATCAGTGCGTTACCTCCTTTCTTCTCTTCCCTCCTTTTAACGAAGAGTATACCACATTTATACCACTAGACCTGTGGGTTAATGATGGTTGGATGATTTTCTGAGAAATTTTGAAGTACTCTTTGTATTTATGGTTAAAAAAGAAAGGTAACACATTTGCCTCATGTTATCAGTGTGCTTCCTTACACAAAACCCTCCTTTTAACAAAGAGCACATCACATTTATTATACTACACATGTGGCAGGTTGATGTTCCAATTTTTTATTGATTTTCAAAGAATTTTAGCAACTTGTCCTGTGGGGCAAGCAGGGTCAAGATAACATTTTCAATTTGTTGAACCCTGTTTATAGGAAATAAACTGGATACGGGAGTTGATATTTAAAATTATTATACCTCACTTGAAGATCGTAAGCCGTGATTGGCCGACTTAACAGTGAACAATCATCATGTTGCCTGATGCCATCAGTGAGGGCTTCATGTTGCCCGTTGCCACTAGCGACACCTAGCGGGGAACGTGTGAATCACCAGTCATCAGTGACCTTGCTTTGTTTAAATTACAAATGGGGTTTGTTCGGTATAATAAAACAAATATGCCATGCCAGTGTGGGTAACATTGTATTGAAGGTTAAAAGAGAACGGTACCAGGTTGCCTCATGTTATCATGAAAACTTATTCTTATGTTGAAGATGAATAAAATGTGAGGGTGAGGGTATTGGAACTATAATAATGTTTGTGTTCCTTGTTTTTGTTTCATACCATTTTCAGGGCTCGAAATAAGCCAGAACCGGGAGCCCCGGGCTCCCTCAAATTTCTGCAGAGAGCCTTAAGATGTACATACTGTTCTAGTGTTCTATGTACACAACACTTTTATGAAGCTTATGAAAATGCCATTGGGCTCCCTGAAATAAATCTTAATTCAACTGCCCTCCCCCTTTCATTGCACCATCTATGTCAGCAACACACTGGATAAATCTATCTTGATTTTGGAATTTTGATTTTCGCCACTATTCCTATCATGCTGCATGTTCGAATCCCGGCTGGGGCAAGTTGCCGCAGACTTAGGGTTAGCCAGTGGTTTTTGCTGGGTTCTCCGGCCTCCTCCACTACGTACAACTAGCTAGTCACAACATAGCTGTAATATGGCAGAAAAAGTGATGTGACCGAAATTCCACAATTCCATCCTAAACAAAGATAGTGTTGGTTTGACTGACTCAATTACACACTACCACCATTTCAAACAATTTATGTTGCGCTGATTCCTTACATATAAAAACTTACTCAACCAGCTCCCAAGTGCAATTATGAATCATCAGTTACAATCAGCTCTCAGGTGATTCAGCACTTAGTAGCACTGCACAGCAAAGTGTAAGGGTTGTTTAAGGTGCTTTAATAATAATTGTAATATTTATAATAATAATAAAAATGATATTTGATATAGCGTCCCTTCCACCTGAAACCCTAGTCATGCCAGATTTCCAGAATCAGTGTACCGTAAGACCAGGCCTGCCTGGTCACGGCACTACGAGGGCTACACATAGTCAGGGGACATGTTCATAGTCCATAGAAGCAATAAACTTCTATTGAAATTAGAGCTGCACTCACGGAGGGAGATCAACTCATGAGCTCACCACCCGTTTGACTCATGAGCTCACAGACGTTCTGATTTTCCAAAAAGATATTTATTTTCCAGCCCAGCTATTAAGAAATAAATATTTATTGGCGGACATTTATTAACATTACCATGTTTATTCAATTTCAAAACGTGCTGACGAAGTACAAAGGTCAGTTTAACACTCAACATCGGAGATTGTAAAGAAGACATGACAGCGATAAGCAGTTATGTATGTTGATAATGTGTGTTAGGTGCCCTGTGTCACGTTTGTGTTCCCAACATCGACGAGCTCACGATTTGAACATTCCAGCTCGAGCTCGGCGAGTTTGCTCCAGGGCTCGAGCCACTCGATTTCGTGAGTGGTGAGTGCAGCTCTAATTGAAATAGCACTGCTTTCAGTTGTGTCTAGGGAGTTGTGCACCCATGATGTTGGGGGGCTCATTCTGGTGTGATACATAGGCACAGAAGGCTCTGTCATATCATCCAAACCTTTTGAAATTAGTGTGTGGTATCTGTGATATATTCTTAGTGTTTGACCTTGGAGCGCTCGTAGTGACATGATTGACTACCAGTTGCCTTAGCAACTTCAAGACTGCTTGGGACTTTCCAAAATTGAGAAGGGATTTTTTTTCCCTGTTCAGTAGTTCTCTCGCCGCATTCTCAACTAAGCTGTTGGTTTGACATTAATCTTAATAAACAAACAACCATCACAACAGTACAAGGACATTAAACTCTATTGGGCACCACCCCTTCCCCCCCCCCCCCCCCTACCTTCCCCCAGACCATCCAAGGACCTATCCCAGTAAAGACATTGATTTTTGTTAACACAGTACTATATAGTTATATATATATCACACAAACTTCGTATTCAAAATTCCATTTCAGAGAATGCCCACTTAAAAATATGTATCACTAGGCTGTTTGCCTTCTAAGTGTTGGATGAAGAATGTGGAATCACTTGGATATTTAGGGGGGCGCATACGCTCGTTATCAAAATTAAAAAATACCCCTAAAGCACTGATTTTTGGCCAAAAAAGCACCCTTATTTTAATAAAAACGCCGACTTTTTCCACTAAATAAACACCCCTTCTTTTATCAAAACACTGACATTGGACGAACGGGAACACGTATTTTAACTTTAGATTTTATAATCCTCTGCGTGTTTAGCAGTAGCAAGTGGCGGCAGCAAACTTGGAAGCCCAGTCACTTCGGGAGTCACTCGGCGTCAGAGTCGCGTATATTTCGTGGATTGTAAGGGGAATTTTACCCCCATACTTCGTACCTGGGTACAAAAAAGTACCCTTCTTTTACAAAATAGCGGACATGCGGAGGTCTTAAAAAAAATACGCCTTCATCCGCGAATTACGTAACGCGGGTGCGTCCCCCCTCTGTACCTGAGTGCCCCCCCCCCCCTACTGTTGAAGTAGAGTCAGAAGATCGGGCAGACACTCGCAGATGTCCCAAAAACTTCTGCAGTAATTTTGCTGGTTAAATCAGTCATTTCTAAACACTGCCGGTCTTCTGATTCTACTTTGCCAACGATATCCTGAACATATTTTATAAACGTCCAAATATCCAAATTAAACGACAGAGAAAATCAACATCTAGACAAATGTAGAGTCAGATATTTCGGGCTAGCCACGGCCTGCTGGACATTTGCGGTCACGGTTGCACTGCTCAGGCTAGTGCCGATGTTGGTCTCTTCGTTTCGTTATGAAATTATGCCTCGCACTTTTCTTTGTTAGAATTTTTGGCATTTAATGCTTTACTTTTGAAAGAAATAGGAATATTAGACTGTAGCGACATCTATTGATGGGCATAGAAACTATGGGGTGTCCAAGTATTTAAATCCTGGAGCACATACAGCCAGTCCTGCCCGAGCACCGCATTCTAGTGACCATCATGCGACATTTGGCTTACACTTGGTGCCATCAATATGTGTACCTTCATATGAATAATACATTCTATATTAATCTATAACCAATACATAGACAATACGATTTGATATGTTATATAAAAAGAGCAAGTACAGGAAGTATCTGAAAGGCTCTGTCTGTCCTGGCGCTCTTTCAGAATTCGTCGAGTTTAAAACTTCCGATGTAGCCTCAGCGGCTGAGGCTACATTCGTCCAAAGCACAAGCATGCAAAGATTTTTGAAAAACATCTAAACTCTGTCATCTTGGTTGTCATCTTGGTATTCATTGGATGGCTCTGGCTGAGTACTCTCAGATGATTACCCATGTGCCAGGGTTTATGTCATTTTTCAGGGTTTTCTATTCATTTATCTTGGCTGAATTAGCCACCAGCAGCATTAGGGTTGATAGACAATACACTGTCATGCAGTTGATTTGTTTTTATTAAAAAGAGCAAGTACAGGAAGTCTCCAAAGGGCTCTGGCTGTCCTGCTGTCTGAGAATTCATTTTCCAAGTTTTACAATTCAAGTTGGATTTGTCCTGTCACGCGTTTCGAATCCTCTGTCGCACTTTATTGCCACAAGGCAATAGTTGGACGCCCATGTAATTTGCAAGTCAAGAATCACCATATAACAATCTGGTAGGTTGTGTAACACTTTTATTTTTATCGATCTTAGTTTTTCGCTGAGCTAATAGGTGGCGCATCTATACCAACCATCCTCTGTATATGTAGCATTCGTATTATACAAATATACAATCTATTTCACTCGTTTACAGTTTCTGAAGTCAATACCAACAACTCATTTGCTGACTGCATGTACTGTATCATGTTGAAACAAACACGTGTCATTTGTATTGAAATAGTAGCGTGATATTCCCTACTTCACTTGTTGCCAAAGACACGTGGTAAATTTGCTATTTCCATTATCGTCTCTTTTTCTGGCAAATTGTACATGTAGCTAAGCCGTCATTAACCAGGTATAAGTTGTGAAGGAAACTAGAGAAGGCCTAACCCCCAGTCACTGGTAATACTCTCACATGCCCAGGCCGGGATTCAAACTTATGCAGTGGTGAGAGACAGTGCACACTCAATGGCAGCGCCTTGGACAGCCAGGCCATCAGGGCATGTTAAGATGACATACATACAGCAAATTGAAATTGAAATTGTGCTTGCTCTGACGGCCGTGTGTTCTAAGGCATCGCCACGGACTGCACACTGTCTCTTTCGAATCCCGGCCCGGCATGTGAGAAAGTTCCCAGTGACTTGGGGCTAGGGTACTACGGTTTCCTCCACTACTCACAACTGGCTAGACATGAATTAGCCACAATTGGCATAAAATGGGACGAAAAACGAAATTCTAAATTCCAAAAAATAACCCATTCATGCCTGGGTGTCTTCCTTAGGTTACACGGATGAAGTCATCACAAATCAGAAAGTTGCGTGTGTGTGTTCTCTTTTTCGCCATCTTGGTACTCCCCTAACCATTTGGTTCTCCCTGGTGTTTCTTGAATGAATGTGCAAAGGGCATGTCATATCTATGAACCTGGGGAGGAGTGGTGAAAACCTTTGGCCAAAGGTGACATCCATCCTCAGGATAATAAGGATTAACCAAAGATAACCCATAAATTCGTGTTCATAAGTACTGATGATTGCTTAGGGGCAGACCATTTGATATATATATATATATATATATATATATATATATATATATATATATATATATATATATATATATATATATATATATATATATATATATATATATATATATATATATATATATATATATATATTAGGGGGGCTGTTCTTTTATGACCTGGTTAGATTTTTTTCTCCTTTAGCAGAGCCCGAAATTCTTAATTTTCAGTGCCCGAATATATTTTTTCTTGATTTTCATAGCCAGCATTATTTTCCTTAAGTAGAAAAGCCCCTCCCCATACCAAAGAATATCAGATGATCCGACCTGTACAATCTTTCAAACACATAAACTCATCTTCTCTACATACTCCTAAACTAATCATAACCTCAATTAAAGTCTAAGCAGTAAAACTTTTGTTCCTTCATGGGATGTTTGATGGTAAAATTTCTACAAATCTCATGGTCCACAAACTGTATTCCAAACCTTACATTAAAACAGTTTTATGTCTTCTAGCTGAAACATATTTAGTTCATTCATAGGATCTACCATTGATGGTAGAATTTAGACAAGTGTGTATCCATATTGTACAAGAAATACAATAATCTCAGTAAAGAACTTCTTATACTACTAGGCGACTCAAAAGTGTTCATATTGAATACTTATATCGCAATATTGGCATTTTGATGTGATTGCTTATTAACAATATCGCAATATTAATATTCATATTGCAAAACATATTGATACTAAAATATGCAGACAATTCACAAACCTGGACATTGACTTTTCAAAACCTTAAATGATCGACATTTGTGTTGAAACCGACGACAACTACACTACATATGGGACTGCAATATAACGAACACATTAATACATCTGTGGAGGTCACACACAATGAGATGTACAGTAAAGATATCTAATTCCTGTACCAGTCGACCAGTTGCCTGCCAGGAACCGGTGGAGCAGTTTCCCGGCCATATCCAGCTGCGCAGAGGAGATAATTAGGTATGCATATTCATGACCTACTTAGCTGCGTACTAAAGTTATCTTTGGCTGTGACGTCACCAGAATTATGGCCAACCTCACGCTCAGACATACTGCAAGAAATCGGGCGTGCAGTATGCACTGTCTGCTTATGCATTTACTACAGGAATTAAATGTCTATACTGTATAACCATCTTACGATTCATCATGATGTGAAATATTCATCCATCAGCATCCTATTATTTATCACTTACATTATAATACGAAATTCATATTCACAACGCATCCTTTTAATTTCCATCCCCATATATCATGCGCAGTACAATATCATACAAATACTGGTACCTTCCCTAATGTTAAAAAAAATAACTCTAAACTCGCGTAAGTTCATGACAGAGACACAGTATATTGGGACATGTAGTCTAATAGCTACAGTACAGACATTTAATTCCTGCACCAGTCGACCAGAAGTTTGCTGGTGCCTGGGTGTACAAACACCCGTAGATAACATGCCTATGAAATAAGCCAAATACATTAATGACCCACCTAGTTTGCAAAGCAAAGCGACATTCAATAGGGAGGTCATGTATGCATTCATGAAAAGGAAACTGGATGTCAACCGAATGTGCGGTCGTGTATTATGCCCGGACTACCCAGGCATTTAGTGCAGGAACTAAATGTCGGCACTGTAGTAGCTGACTTCGATCATAAATCTAATACATAAATAATGCCCCATACTAACAATGTTATAAAGTTTGGTTTCAAATAGCAATGTTTAATCATTTGAGCAATTGTGTATGTTGACGAACAATACAAAATGTTCAAACTATTCTTTGAGTGCAAATTGAAACCTTATCCAAAATATGAATACGTTTTGCCATCAACCACTGTTCCACAGTAGTATTTTAAGATGGACAGGTTTTTTACAATACCTCTTGTCTAGCTCACGATGTCATCAAGTCAACAAGACACATTAACATAAGAAGAATATTATCTACGTACAATTAAACGAAATCTCTCACCTATGTCAAATATCATACATAAAGTTATGTTCATAAACAATTCAAGATTTGACTTTATTCTTAAATTATACATCAGAAGTTTACAAAACATGTCTGATAAACAATATATAAAAGGAAAGGAAACATTATAAATAAGACTCACAGAGTCATGTAACCTCTTCCTCACAACGCGTATCATATGTTAAATGTAGATATGGGGTCCACATATAAGGAGAATTATGGTATCAAGGTATAACCGTACGAAAAGTTTCATGCATGAAAGAATTGTGGCAAGACAATTTAATGCATGAAAATGAAATTTCCATGCATGAAAATCTCGAAAATGAATATTTTGGCCAAGTTTTTCATGGGTGAAAATTCCATGAATGTTGCATACAACCCAACTACCCATGAACATTTCAGGGGCGAAACAATCATGCCATGGCCGAAATTTTCATTTTCATGCATTGAGATATCATTTTCATGGGTGAAGTTTTCATGCGCCGATTTTTTCATGCATGAAACTTTTTGTACGGGAAGTGTTATTTTTGAGCTGTTAGAGTTGTATGGTTTTGCAAATAAACAACTAGTAAGAGGAGAGAAGATCACACCTTTCGAATCAACTTAAACCCATTAATGCTCAAGCGTTTCTCTAGCAATTTTCGTCTGGATCTATGATACTTTTGATAATAACTTTGCAATTAAGAATGCTTTCACAAAATATTTGAAGACAAGTCATTGGTAATGTTCTAAGTAATATTCCTCCTCCTATATTTCCCCCCCCCCCCCAAATTTACTTATGCATGCAAGATTTAAAGGGCAAATGCACCATCATAATGATTTAGGTTCAAAATGTGCCTATACGTGTCACCTTTCTAATAAGACCACCCGCAAGTCTGTCCTCCTCAGCACTCCTCAGATATGGCTTATGAAAGTTAGTAAAAAACTAGCCTGAGTCTGGGCATGGAGGCTGACATTGCAGGCCAATTAAGCCCAATTAAGCACAATCAGTGGTATGAAGTGACTGCCAGTGCTGCTTCTGATTGGTTGAGAGATATCAGTGGCTGGAAGTGACTGCCACTGATATCTCTCAACCAATCAGAAGCAAGGCTGGCAGTCACTTCATAAGCACCACTTCTGATAATGGCAGCCTCTATACCCAGACTCAGGCTAGTTTTTTACTAACTTTCATAAGCCATATCTGAGGAGTGCTGAGGAGGACAGACTTGCGGGTGGTCTTATTTGAAAGGTGACACATATAGGCACATTTTGAACCTAAATCATCATGATGGTGCATTTGCCCTTTAATCCAAACTGGCAGGCTACATTTTCCTTGAGTATTTTCCCAAACATGCTGCTGACTATACAATTTCTGATTTTGTCCGCTACAAGCATTGATGGGTTAGGATCTTAGAGATTGCAAATACATCAGTTGAGAATCTCAAGGAAACCTTGATGACACCAATGGGAATATCTCAAAAACTAATGTGAATTACACGTAAAGAGTATTGAAAGATCTGTTTCCCTTCAAAGAAATCATTCAATTTCACTATTCAAAGTTAAATTGTGTCGTCATTTGAAGAAATTCTCCGATGTTGCCAGATATGTAAACAGCCTGCAAATGAAAAGGTTAAAAGTCTTTATTTTTCAACCATTAAGATTCGTCGAATAGTTCAGCACCACACACAATATAATACTTGAAACTTTGTACATAATCTCTGCTTGAGTAACTCATACTCTGGGAATAGGTTGGCAAGTACCTGGAAAACAAAAAAGATATGGTAATGAAATACAAGAATGATATATATATATATATATATATATATATATATATATATATATATATATATATATATATATATATATATATATATATATATACATATATATAATATTATATATATATATATATATATATATATATATATATATATATATATATATATATATATATATATACTAGTATATATATATCTATATATATCTACATATCTATATCTATCTATCTATATATATATAAATATATATATATATATATTATATATATATATATATATATATATATATATATATATATATATATATATATATATATATATATATATATATATATATATATATATATATATATATATAAAAATATATTAGTTGCCCAATTATTCTGCTATTGGTATGTTTTAAAAATGGCTATGGAATACTACACAACACTATAGATGTGCAGCTACATGGGCTAAAACGTTTCACAAAATTCCAGTCGATCCTCAAGCCTTAGAAAAATATATTGTCATTCGGTTAACCTAGGTGATCACTTAACATTTCTTTAAAAAATATGTGTTTGTTAGAAATATGATTTTTCTTCAGGTATATAAAAAGAAAGAAAAAACATTAGTTGATCCACAATGATAGATAACATGATGCAGGGAACATGAGTACCTAGCGAAAACCTCTGCCTATCCCCAAGTCACTGGCTACCTTTTCACATACACAGGGCCTACCCTGCTGGCTTTGTGGTCTAAGGCGTTGCCACTGACTGCTAGCTGTTTCTCACCACTGTCCGGGTTCGAATCTCACCCAGGCATGTAAGAAAGTTGCCAGTGACTTGGGGTTAGGCGGTAGTTTTCGCCGGCTACTCCCGTTTCCTCCACCAGTTACAACTCGCTAGTCACAACTTAACCGCCATATGGCAGAAAAAGCAACGAAAAACGAAATTCCAAAAAATTTTTATACCTGTAAAAAGGAGAGATCATTGCTGTTAATATAAAAAATTCAGGTATTTATTTTGCAGTACTTACATAATTCTAGACGTTCCTCTAGGATAGACATCTGTTCACTGAGTGACGTAATCCTCCGCTCCAGAGTCCTAGGCGAGTATTCTGGCCTTACTGTGGGCCGTGCTCTTTCTGTTGCTGGTACTAACTGCCCAGTCTTAATCTTGTCCATAGTGGCGTGATAGTCGCGCACCATGTCGTGCATATGTTGCTCCAATTCTGCCTGTTGCATAAAACACAAGAGATAAACTGTTACAGTTACAGTTTTACGTATATATATATATATATTATATATATATATATATATATATATATATAATATATTAAATATATATATATATATATATATATATAATATATATATATATATATATATATATATATATATATATATATATATATATATATATATATATATATATATATATTCCATGTCACAACTGGCTGCGTAAATGTCAATATGACATTTAGGTGTTTACATCACTTCAATTTCTTAAACATCGGCTATTTCCCCTTTTATAATTCTCTGCAAAGCAGTTGTATTCATTGCCTCTCAATATCATCTTGTTTCAAAATTTTCTATAATACAATTCGAGCACGTATATTGTAACAACGCTTCAATCAAATTGCGAGACTGATGATATCACGAATTTTTGTAACCTCATATCACTCCCAATCAATCCAAACATCGTAGGCAAATTAAGCTCATGCTCTTTGGGACCCCATTTTAAGAAAATAAACTGACCTCTTCAGCCCCTGTCATTATAAACGTTCATTCTTTACCATTTGATTGAATGTAATTCTCTTTACACGAATAATAAATAGAAGCCCGTTTCCTTGTCTCTTCTTATAAACAATCTCTTAAAAGAGGGAAACTTGCCTTGTCTGATTCCATTGTGGTAAATTTCTTTTCAAGGGTCTTGTAACTGTCCATGAACTCTTTTATTTCAGGTACACATGTTAAACACACTGAAAATAGAGCAAGTTTTTCAGAAGACACATCGTGGTACTTTTAAGATAACCAAACCTATCTATTACCAAAAACAGAATTTATCCTTGCAAAAGACATTACATATATACCATCGATTGTGTGTTTAGTTTGTCTGACAAAAATACGAAAAAACGAAATACGAAATAGAAAATAATAAATTAAAACTAACAAAAAATGCAATAGCAAATTGGGTGCTTTTAGAAGAAGTCCCATAAATTTGAAAAAAAAAGTAATACATATGAATTATCTTTAGAGGTATGAGGCTATATGAAGATATACCGTGATAAGTTCGAGAGGTTAAACAAGTTAATTAAAGAAAGAACATACATCAATTAAAACAACCCGTCACAAATAAAGCTCTATGTTTGTAAAGCGACCAAGCCAAGCCGACTATAAGGATTAAGCGGGACTTTTTTTTTTAATTTCAAATTGCACACGTATGCAACAGGATTTTTATTTATTATTATTTTTTTTTTTTTTTTTTTTTTGCATGGTATTATTACAATGTTACAAATATAAATGTATTGTATTGAAATTCCACATAAATACAATCACGTAATATAGCAGTGCATCATTTGCACTGGTTTTCGTCGTTTCAAATAATAAACCAACTATTTTTTGTGTGTATATCATTTCTGAGGTCTGTGATAAAAGGTTCCCATTTTGCCTCAAAGAGCTCCAAGTCATCCTGTAGTACGTCTTTTAATTTGACTATACTTAGATTTTTTAATAAACTCCTTTTCACATCGATTATTGACATTGTTTTCCTTCCTTCCTTTTTGATATATGACATCTTTTACACTAATTATTAACAAATTTGTGACATGAATGTTGTCTGTGGTACCAAAAATTTTCTCGTGATCTGATATTATAAAGTGACGGTCCTGGATGTTCTGACCCATTTAATAGTTTCATTCCATAATTTCACTGAGTTCGGACATTGTAAATAAATATGTTCAATTGTTTCCACTTGGTCTTTACAGAACAGGCAGTTTCTGATTCCACGATTTTCATTCTTTTAAGCAATTGATTGTTAACTGTTCTGCGGTGTATTAGTTTATATTGATTGTAATATTGGTAAACCGATGGGGAAAACTTTTTTGCATTCTTGAAGGATATCTGTAGAGTTCTACTATCGATTTCGTCATTCAGATTTTCACTCCATTTTTCTTTTATGGTGTTCATACAGTATGGATCTTTTCTCAGTATATTAAAATAAATATTCCTGTTACCTTTGTTACCAATCTCTATGAGGTGGAGAATGTGTGGTAACTGGGGGGAGATGCATACATATGATTTATTCCTATGGCTAATTAGTAACCTGATTTTTTTTTTAAGCCTCAAATGTAGCAAAAAATCATTTTTAACATTCCATTTTGTTTGGATATGTGCCATACTTTGAATTTCTCCATTTTCATCAACAATGTCACCTAGTGTTGTGATTCCCTTGGTCACCCATGTGCTAATTTTATCTGGAATCATTTTCGAATTGTACCATAGTGGAGTCGATAACAATGCCTCTATACCTTGGTATGTTTGTTGTTCCAATAATATTAACAAGGATTTAATGGAGTCATTCCAGAACTGATTTTTAACCGTTTTCAAGAGTTTTCTTAGATATTTGTCACCATACACATAAATCTTGTCCATCCCATACCATTGAGGGCAACTTGCCCACCCTTCGTTTGTTTCATACAACCTCTTAAACCAAGAGATCTTCATAGTGGCGTCAACCATTCTGATGTTTGGGTATTGTAGACCTCCATCTATTACTTGTTTTTCAATAATCTGTATCTTAAATTTTGGCGGTTTACCGTTCCATAAAAAATTTTCAAATAATTGTTCTATCTTAATAAATAGGGTTTCTTTTGGGCTGGGTAGGGACAGCAGGATGTGTATAAATTTAGAAATTAGCAGACTTTTAATTAGAACAACTTTTCCAATTAAAGTTAGATTTCTATTACGCCAAATTTTGATTAATGTGTCTATTTCAGATAGTTTTGGTTCAATGTTTAATTCCGTAATATTGTCTAAATCATTTACATCGTAATTTATACCTAAGGATGTGAATTTATTTGTCCAAATAAGGTTCAAGTCTTGGCATAGCACATCACTGCTGTCCCTGTTCTTTCCAAATTTAACCACTTTCGTTTTATCCACGTTTATTTTTAGGCCAGAGATTAGGTGGAATTCCTCTAAAATATCCATGCATAATCTTAGATTCATCTCACTGTATGAAATGAATAAAGTTGTATCGTCGGCAAACTGTGATATTCTATGTTCTCGGTCCCTAATTTTGTAACCTTCTATATGATCATGTTCCCGGAAGGCTGTTCCTAAGAGTTCTACAGCAAGCACAAAAATGTAAGGGGAAATGGGGTCCCCTTGTCTGCACCCTCTAAAAAGCTTAATAATTTCAGATGAATGTCCGTTTTGAATAATTTTGGAAAGCGAGTTTTTTTGTAGACTTTGGATAACCTGAATAGTTGAATCACTAAAATTGAAAAGTTTTAAAATTTTGGTGATGAATTCCCATGAGATCGAATCAAATGCTTTTTCAAAGTCTACTAATATTAAGAGGCCTGGTGAGTTCTCAAAATTTGATTCAGTTAAAATGTCTAAAGTTAACCTGGTATTTTCCCCAATAAATCTATTCTGAACAAATCCTGTTTGATTTCTCCCTATTAATTTCGGTAAGTGTTTTTTAATTCTGTTTGCCCATATTCCTGAATAGAATTTATAAATCGAATTTAAGAGTGTAATTGGGCGCCAATTCTTTAACTTGTTTCTTAGCTTATCTCCTTTGGGAATACATGTTATGATTCCCATCAGATGATTTTGACTAATGGATTTTTCTTTAAAAAAGTGGTTCACTAAATTTAGAAGTAAAATTTTGATTTTATGCCAAAAAGCCTTGTAGAACTCATTAGTGTAGCCATCCGGGCCGGGGCTTTTGTTTGATGCACTATTAAAAACTTGTCTTTTAAGTTCTTCTTCAGAAATTTCACTGTCAAGAGCTATTTTCTCATTCTCACTTAATTTGTTGAATTTTTTAGGAAATTCTGATAAGTTTGATTCCTCGATGTTTTTTATTGGTTTGAAATTATACAATGACTGGTAGAATTTCCTCATTTCATCCAATATTTTATCAGGTTTTGTAATAGTGCTGCCATCTTCCAACTGTAATTCTTTAATATTTTTTGAGACATAATTATAATTTTCAAGATTTAGAAAAAATTTATTTGGTTTCTCTTCTAAAGTGCTGTCCCTAATCCTTGATCTTACGTATGATCCCCTTAATCTAATATCTCTCAAAGTTTCAAGTTCCGCTGTTTTCTTTTTTAATGACTTTTCCAAATTAGTGTCTGAAATATCCAAGGTATATAGCTCATCCAAGTTTTCAATTTCTTTGGTAAGAATATGTTCCCTATTTGATCGTTCCCTTTTCTTTTTTGCTGCATTGGAAATAAAGGATTAAGCGGGACTTGAGTCAGAGATCATTGCCTCAAGAATTCATTAGCAGTTTTTACCATTTTTCCAAAAACGAATTCCGTTGATGAGGACAAACACATTTTGATGAATTTCGTCAGTAGACATACATATCTTTATTATCTTTAGTAGTATGTTTATTTGCTTGTAAATCCATTCACAAAATTTCATAGTTTAAACACAAAGAAATTCATATAAATACAAGTCATACAAAAATAATATAAGGAAAACATGGAAAACAAAATGGTATCTAATCGTATTATATATGTCCCTTTTCACAACAGAAATATATTCGGATAAATACAAAGGTATAAGTATAATTCTACTCTGGGATCTTGGCAAATGGTGTCCCATGTCTGTGCGCCCGCAATTTTACACGTCGATATCTGGTTCGAGATGCTCGCATTAAAACATCACATTCTAGATGTGCAGAGTGATTGCAACATTGACAGACGTACATATTGGGACCTTGTTAAACATGTCCCGTATAAGAACAAAACTAGATGCGTCGCCTGTTACATATTAATCGGGATGTCTATACTTCTATGATATTGTCATAAGTTCTTATTTCAAAAAGAAATCTTACTTTTACAGGACTTGCCATCATCGGCTAAATCAAAGCCATCATGACACGTGCACTTGTAACTCCCCTCAGTGTTGACGCATGCGTGTTGGCAGCCGTGCTTGCCCCCTTCGCACTCATTTATATCTGAAATCAATCATACATACATATAGCTTTATGCTCTTTTGTGACACGAAAATAAAACAGTAAATAGAGATATGTATGGCTTACTACATATTTCTGCTATATATATATATATATATATATATATATATATATATATATATATATATATATATATATATATATATATATATATATATATATATATATGTGTGTGTGTATATATATATATTCATATATATATATATATATATATATATATATATATATATATATATATATATATATATATATATATATATATATATATATATATATATATATATATATATGTATGACGTCATACAGCTTACAGCTCTATGATATGTATATATATATTTATATATATTTATATATATATATATATATATATATATATATATATATATATATATATATATATATATATATATATATATATATATATATAATATACACATATATACATATGTATGTATGTATAAATCGGATAGGCTAATATATATACATACATATATATATATATATATATATATATATATATATATATATATATATATATATATATATATATATATATATATCAGCCTATCCAATTTAACTGTCCTAGGATTGCTTTTTCAATCGAACATCTATCAATTATAGAAATGGATGCGCAGAGAAGAGAAGATGAGTAGAACACAGCATATGGCCACATTCATAAATGTGAAATTACGGTTCGATTGTCTTATACCTCGTAAACGTTTGTAATGCTCTACGGTCAGTTCGAATCTCTCTCTCTCTCTCTCTCTCTCTCTCTCTCTCTCTCTCTCTCTCTCTCTCTCTCATATCAGGACTAATTCGTCATTTCACCGCTGCTGATTGATTGTTAGTGAAACCGGAATACTAGGAAGTTTCCGAGTTACCTAAGTAACTTGCCTCGAGTAAGGGCACATGAAGGAGAAAAGCCTGTTGCGCAATCATCAGACCACTCGGCCCGGGGGACAGCCCTCCAAACCATGTTAACCATATAAACTGAACGTACATGTAGCACTCAGTGGAGATAGGCGAGGGCAAATACCCAACACAATACAATCATTTATTACATTGTTATTTTGGGTATTTAGACGTTGAATTGAACAATATCAATGTTCGAAAAACCGAGTATTATTAAGTTTTATTAAATTGAAGAAGAAATTAATTATAGATTGCCGACTGATTAAAATATGTCTGTATGATTGTGTATGCTGAAATCATGAATTATTGATGTTCAATTTGTTATCGTTTGTTGTTGATATTTCCTTGTAAACTATCTAATTATCTTTATTGCTCATGCAATGCATTATCAATGTCTCTAAAACAGCTGTTTATAGCGAACAGAAAATTGTCCCATATCCATCACCTCATAGAAATACACCTACATATTGCTTATTCTTGCTAAGCACTTTTATGTGACCTAAAGATCGCAACTCTTGTATACACTTATGAAATAACTCCAACGGTCGCGTTTTATCGTTATGTTTCCCAGGCTGGAAAAAGATAGCGGTATGCGGTTGTAAAACTGATTTTGTGATTTCTTATTTTGTCGAATTAACTCCTCTCTGAATGAATTTTGAAATTTACCACTTCCGTATTCGTTTCTTTCTTGCCAATGGTGACTAACCAGTTCCTGAAGTTGTGAAGGGAGCCCAAGTTCCCGGCGAAAACAGCCCCTTTATCCCAGGTCACTGGCAACTTTTACACATGCCCAGCATTGGCAATGGTAATTAGGGACAACGAACATCCAGGGGCAGACAATGCTTCGGACAACAAGGCTATCAAGGAGGCCAAACTTTGAATAGGAAATATGTTTTAAGGATGTGGCTAAAAAGGAATCAGAGCTGTAAAGTGTGCGCTAGAATGCCTTCAAGGTGAAAAAGCAACAATGCAGGATATAATTAGGAGGTCACCCACTGTTTAATACAGTTGCGTGAAAGATTTTACAAAAATGTAGAAAACTTGAATTCAACAATCGTTAAAAACTGAGAAGTTGCATTGCTATTTAAGGCTTATCCTCAGTTGAATAAAAGAGATTATACTTATTGACTTCCAATGGAAAAAGGCTAATACCAGGCGAATCAGATACGCATTTAGTTATAGTCTGTCTTTACCGAACTTGGATGACATTTTTTCCTCTTTTTGTTACAAAAAACGTGTTTGCCATCCATTTTTTTTTCATATAAAATGCTTTGAATAATGTCGATATATATCAGATTAACATTTCTGAAATAGCAGTACTGCATACATCTTAGTTAAGTATCCGTAATTTGTATTAATTACAAAAAAAGTAATTCCGATTCTACAGACAAGGCATTACTTGTCGCGGAATAGCTTCGGTCGTTGCTGCAGAAACAGACGTGTGTTTTAGGGACGATAAGACATATAAGTTGCGCCGTAAATTTCGTACCTACCACAAAGCGGTACACTTGCGAACAGGTCCAGGCCACAGGTCTTACTTCCTCCCATTACTGGTGATCCAAAAGCCATCATCAAAATGGGCAGAATTGCACGTACGTGCTGCAACGCCATGCCTCCACTTTTGTGAATCGGCAATGGTGGAGCAAAAATCTCCAAATCCCAACCTCTCTCTCCTTCCAAAAAGCGCAACACGTGCGTGTCTAGTGTAGGCGGGCATTATATCACTAACTCTCTCATGCCGAAATACAATCATACACACATACAAGTATATCGATAAATCGTCTAAATTTCTTGAAAAACTTAATTAAAAGTTGTTTGTCGTTATTCAATCCGCAAGCACCCTTCAAATATTTCTCTGCCATCGCTTTTCTTTGGTTGATATCATGAAAGGTATAAGATCGTCCGGTTATGGATGGGTGTCTCTTTTTTTTTTAAGCGAGAAGCTTCCCGAGTGCGCTTATGTATTTTCTAAGGAAGGGCGAGAAAAGGATGCCACGGGATGTGCGAACAGGGTGCCTCCTTCATGTAGCTACTTTCGTAACCGTTATCGCTAGTGCTGAGGCTAAAAGATCTATGGCGGCCTATGACCTACTTGCAGCTTTTTTGCACGTGGCGTGATGCCAGGCACACTGTCTTGCGCCTGCCACACTTTCACCCATTAACCCTTCCAATGCTGAGGCAACTTTCGTCCAAAGTACAAGGACACAAAGACCTTTTGAAAACCATTTACACCCTGTCATGTTGGATAGCTCTCGCTGGGTACTCTCAAATGAGTACCCATGTGGCAAGGTTTCATTCCCTTTTTACGTGTGTTTTTTTTACATAATCTTGTAATTGGCCAAATTAGCTCCCAGGATTATAAGGGATAATTCTTAAAAAAAAATACAAAATGGTTCAAGGATAGTTGTTCGTAATGCGTTATTCAACATTTCTCCTCCAAATATTTTGCCAACTAGGCTCTCGCTTGAAATATATCTAAATTATCCGGTTGATTTAGCCTGCTGTAAGCACTTATGGGTTTCGCACTAAGTCTCCTTAAATTGGCAGTGCACTTCTTCATATCACACGCTACATATTTTGACCTTTTCGCCCGTCCCTTTGAGACTTAATAACTTGTTCATCACTGAAACAGCACCTCATGTATATATGTATATTCATTTACTATGCGTGTAGCATAAACAATACATTATATCTAGATATGATTATCAATAATAGTAATGAAAATAATGGCATAGTGCAAGGAACAGAACATAGACAAAGCGAGCTCAGATTAAGTCTGGCCTTTGTATGAAGACAATTACTTACGAATGATGTAGACAACACATTTAACACAAAAGCTGTATACATAGTCCCAATTCTTTAGTAGTAGTAGTAGTAGTAGTAGTAGTAGTAGTAGTAGTAGTAGTAGTAGTAGTAGTAGAAGAAGAAGAAGAGGAAGAAGAAGAAGAAAAAGAAGAAGCAGAAGAAGAAGAAGCACTCTTTTAATATGTAGGTCTCATTGTATGGAGAGAAAATAGGAAAATAAAGGACAACATTTCTAGATACAGTTATGTTAAAAACAGTAGATGATTTCTACTGACGAGGAAGCTGGCACCAGAGTGGGAGATGTTTATTTCAGACGTTGTCTTACCTGTCTCGCAAGCTTTCCCTGTCCAGCCTGAGGTACACTCACACTGGTTGGGCCCCGTACATCTTCCTTCGTTCAGACAGCCATCCGGGCACTCGGCTGAAAGGGATACGTAGACGTAGTAGTAGAAGTAGTAGTAGTAGTAGTAGTAGTAGTAGTAGTAGTAGTAGTAATCGCAGCATAAAAATCAGCAACATAAGTCGCATTATTTTTATCAGTATTATTATCATCATCATCATCATCATCATCATCATCACATCATCATCCTCACCATCATCATTATCAGTAGTAGTAGTAGTAGTAGTAGTAGTAGTAGTAGTAGTAGTAGTAGTAGTAGTAGTAGTAGTACATGTAGAAGTAGTAGTAGTAGTAGTAGTAGTAGTAGTAGTAGTAGTAGTAGTAGTAGTAGTAGTAGTAGTAGCAATAGCAGCGTAAGTAGTAGCAACATAAGTAGCATTATTATCATTACATGTATTATTATCATTAGTATTATCATCATCATCATCATTACATCATCATCCTCACCATCATCATCATCATCATCATCAGTAGTAGTCGTAGTAGTAGTAGTAGTAGTAGTAGTAGTAGTAGTAGTAGTAGTAGTAGTAGTAGTAGTAGTAGTAGTAGCATAAGTAGCAGTAACATACGTAGCATTATTGTCATTATTATATTCATTATTATTATCATCATCATCATCACATCATCATCCTCACCATTATCATCATCAGAAGTAGTAGTAGTAGTAGTAGTAGTAGTAGTAGTAGTAGTAGTAGTAGTAGTAGTAGTAGCAATAATTGTATTATAAAGTCGTCGCATGTTCCTGTTATCTCTGTTATCATGTATTGCATATTATATATATATTTTTGATGTATGAACTTTTTACGGCGAGAGTCGTAGTCAATAGATATACATACATTCCGTTAAGGAGATAATTGATCTAACTTACGTTTCATACAGTCGTTCTGTACTGCATTATACTGACTCCAGCCGGGACAGCAACGGTAGACCATCTGTGTTTTGGGAACATTGGCCGTGATCTCCCTATAGGCCACCTTATACACTAACCTGAAAGACAATGTATTGATAATAACAGTAAAAATGATAATAATGAACATGGAATCAATAATTACTACACGAATATTGAGAATGAATATAATGATAATAATGATAATAATAATAATAATATTAATAATAATGATAATAATAATAATAATAATAATAATAATAATAATAATAATAATAATAATAATAATAATAATAATGATAACGGTTTCATGTGTGCATGCAAATACATGTATTACTAAGTGTATGTGTAATATAGATAAGCAAGTGTTAATGATAATGTTTTAAACTGTATTTCAACAAGGCACATGTTCTTTATCGAAAACCATACGCTAATAGTTCACCATATTCGATAATCATAATGTGTGAGTGCCCCACGCACTACAATACGTAAGGTAATTTAATCACCCGCTAAAAAAGTTTCCCATGGAAATATTGTAGAACTATAATAGAGTTATCTTGATTATATTTACTACTATACCTAAAAGAAGTGCACAGGTGGTATCCGTTACATAATCGCACTTGTTTAGTGTACGTTGGTCTGCAGTAAGACTGCATCTGCTTCACCGGAGTATTGATCTGTTCCTGTCTCATACACACGTGGCGACTGCAAAGAAAAATAAGTTACATATACATATGTATATATATATATATATATATATATATATATATATATATATATATATATATATATATTATATATATATATATACATATATATATATATATATATATACATATATATATATATATATATATATATTATATTATATATATATATATATATATATATATATATATATATATATATATATATATATATATATATATATATATATATATATATATATATATATATATATATATATACATACATTCATACATACATACATATATATATATATATATATATATATATATATATATATATATATACATATATATATATATATATATATATATATATATATATATATATATATATATATATATATATATATATATATATATATATATATATATATATATATATATATATAGAGAGAGAGAGAGAGAGAGAGAGAGAGAGAGAGAGAGAGAGAGAGAGAGAGAGAGAGAGAGAGAGAGAGAGAGAGATGCAATTCTGATTTGTGAGATCGATACCTATCTTTCCCATTATGAATCACCTCTTTTATTTGGGCGTGTTTTGAGTTGATATTACCCTGACCTAACCCTAATCAGACTGAAAACAAGAAAGATATTTGTAAACGCATTGTGAAATCGATCTCACAACGCACCCATGCTCCAGTGACCACTCTACATATGGCTATTTTCAAAGAGAGCTCTAAATAAGCTGTCTTTGAAAGTAAACCTTATCGAAGGATCAACGTCATACGACAGCCTCTATCTATTGCACTTGTTCTTAAATGTTCTCCATGTGTTAAAATGTTCCCATCACTGAAATTACATTGGCAACCAGAGGACGTTTTGCGAGGGAAACTCTAGGCGTGAAATGGTTAATTCGTAGACTTTAGATATGCTCAGATTCGCCCCATCGAGAGAATTGCGCCAAATCGCTGTCTGGGCTTCCCATCACACCCAATCAGACTGCACGGCCCGGCGAGTCAGCATGCAACGAAAACAGACCCCGAGCGACCTCTAGCGGTGTCCATGTTATTCTTTTGATAACGGCTATTGACAGTCCCTATCGCAACATGTGCTAGTATGTTAACCCGTATGCTGGCGGTGGCTTATTCGGCCACTACAAAATGATGCGAAAAGAAACTGAAAAATGACCGAAACCTCAGCACATGGGTACTCATCTGAGAGTACTCAGCAAGAGCTATCTAATGAATAGCAGCATGGTAGGGTTTAGATGGTTCTGAAACATATGTGCGTCCTTGTGCTTTGCACAACAGTGGCCTTAGCATTGGAAGGGTTAACCCCTGGTTGTTTAGGTTGACCGGCTGGTTTCATATCCACTTGTTTTTATTCAACTTACCTTTAAATACTTCGCGCAGTTAAGCTTCTTCGATCATTGTTTTGCATACTATATCATACAGGCGACGTTTATCAATGGGTAAGCTGGGCATGAATGGGTTAACCGAATGTAGAGAAATACTAGGCACGGAAAAATCACGTATTAGATGTACGACGTCCAAGCCACTCGAGTTACTACATGTACGTACCAGATTGATATTTCACTTTTTTAAGGACAATGTTATATTTCTGGGGAAAGGCCCTGGCGGCACACACGCGCGAGCTCAGTAAATATTCAAAGTTTAATCAATGTGTAGACTTTAAAGTCTTATCATCTTTCCCCTATTAGATCTGCCATCTGACCATTTTGCGATGATGTGTGTGGGTGTGTGCATTTTGCCTTATTATGTGCCCCTTTAAAGGGTATGCATTGGACTGATTAAATGCCATCCCCTTTACCCTTATGCAGTTACTCGTATAGGACACAACTTGAGTCTCTTGTAAGTGTGTGTCCCCGGAAAGCTTGCTTCGGCCTCCGGCATAATAATATCGCTATCCCTCTTCAACCCACAACAGCCAAAAGAAGCATCGCAGTGTCGGTGAAATATTTAAGGGGAGAGCAAACTTTGGATATACTTGAAGGGGAAATGTTTATCAGAAAAGTAAAAACAACTCAAATATTTCGTAAAGGTATTCTTGATTATTCCCAAATTATGGCTAGAAGTATCGTAGATCCACATTTATAGTGGAAAGCTAACGCATTCATGGGTTTTGAGGGTCCACCTTAAGTGTTCCTTTGCAAGTATACGTATGTGCTGTTGTACATTTTCTCGTGCTAAGTCCACGGGGAGAGGGGGGGGGAGGTTCGCCATCTGTATACATCTCTATCATCAACTACTTAAAGGGCCACCTTAACACATTAATGCTCACAGCGGCGCCAAAAAGCAACCTAACAATGTCTATGAAACATTTGCTTGAGAGAAGTTGTACAGAACAAAACCAACAACTCTCCTTCAAATATTTTGTAAATTTTTTCTCAATTCCAGATTTGTTGCTAAAAGTCTCTTAGATCCAAACGACAATGTATGTGGGAGCTCTTAGGCCTTAAGCATTAATGGGTTAGGAAACCAATGCGTTTATGCCTATGTGCTCTAGAGCATGTTCCCTTGCTATCTGTTCGAATCTTCATGCATATGTCTCTCTATCATCAACTACTGAAAGGGGTCCACCTTAACCCATTAATGCTTACAGCAGCCAAAACAGCATGACAATTTTGATGAAATCTTTCAAACAAAAGCATAGTTGGGAAAATATTTGAAGGAGAAATGTTAATCAGAACATTAACTACAACTCTCCTTCAAATACTATGCAAGATCTCTTGCAATTCAAAAGTTACCGTCAAAGGTATCATAGATCCAGACGACAATTTCTATAGGATCTCTTAAGCATTAATGGGTTAAGAAGCATTGCGATTATGCTATGCCTATGTGCTCTAAAGCATGTTCCCTTGCTCTTAGCTGAGTCCCTGGGAGCTGGGTTCACCCTGTGTGCCCACATCACTACACCCCTTATCTCTATCAGTGCGCACTAACATCGGATCCACTTAGTAAGTGATCATTAATGTCGTGTATGTACCACCCAAGTAGAACCACTAATCGTTGTCGATCTGCCTTACAAGCCTTACAAGCCACTGCTGTGTCGACACATCTCGTGCGTTAATCCATTTACATGTTGAGCGCATACATAATACGATTTTCTTTTTAAATTTCTGCAACGGAAGGAGGGAATGGGGCTTACGTCACTGTCAACTAACCCGGAACTGGAAAGAAATTCCCTTCTGTTCACGAATAGTTCCAAAGGGTCTTTAGATGTACTGTATGTATGTATGTATGTATGTATGTATGTATGTATGTATGTATGCATGCATGCATGTATGTATGTACGTACGTGTGTGTGTGAGTGTGCGTGCGTGCGTGCGTGTGTATGTGTGTATGTATGTACGTGTGTGTATAATACGTTTTCAGGAAAGGTTTTCGTCAAGGTCTGAATGAAATTTCATGATTAGCTATTTTCCCAAACGATGCTTATAATATCAGCAACATATCCACCATAAGCCTTCACGAGCCTCCACACGTGTACCAGGTAACTAACACACACACACACACATACATACATATATATATATATATATATATATATATATATATATATATATATATATATATATATATATATATATATATATATATACATATATACATATATACATTCACCGATCCTGAGCGAGCACATCAGGTTTGCAACATATGAAAAAACATTGGCAATGGAGCAATATCTAGAGAAATATATGATTGTGTGTGTGTGTATATATATATGTATATATATATATATATATATATATATATATATATATATATATATATATATATATAATATATATATATATATATATATATATATATATATATGTATACATATATATATATATATATATATATATATATATATATATATATATATATATATATATATATATATATATATATGTATACACACATATATATACACACACACACACACATATATATATATATATATATATATATATATATATATATATATATATATATATATATATAAAACCCTAACCCTATATATATATATATATATATATATATATATATATATATATATATATATATATATATATATATATATATATATATATATATATATATACATATATATATATATATATATATATATATATATATATATATATACACACATACAGTCATATATTTCTCTAGATATTGCTCCATTGCCAATGTTTTCTCATATGTTGCAAACCTGATGTGCTCGCTCAGGATCGGTGAATGGGTGAATGGGTCTGACACACAGGGAAACAGCTTGATGTAAGCATCCCCACTTGGTGATTTTTGATCAAAATTGTCTGTCCATTTGTGCAAGTAAGAAAGTTGCCAGTGACTTGGTGATAAACGGTAGTCTTCGCTTGGTAGATCGGTTTCAACCACCATATTACAACTGGCTAGTCACAAAAACCGAAATTTTAAGTCAAATGTGTGTACTTTGGTTGTAAATAGGTTACTTAAGCATTTAGTGGGCCTATAGGTCAATCAGTGAGTGATGCGAAAATGCTGAGTTTTTCCTTTGTGTCTGGCGTATCATAAGTTTCAGTCTAAATGGCATCATAAAAGTACACGTTGTGATTGCCCTAGGTTGCTGGCTTCGGGAACAGGAGGCAAGCTACGTGCCGAGATGCACATTGTCGCCTGCTGAGGAGTTTCTATACAAATTGTCGTCTGGATCTATGATACTTTTTGACTAAAACTTGGTTATTAAGAATAACTTTACAAATCTATCAAGAAGAGTTGTTGGTAGTTTATATGGTGTAGATATTTTCTTCAAATATTTTCCCTAAATATCCTATTACATGAAGGATTTCACCGAAAATGTCACACTACTTTTAACGGCTTTGAAGCATTAATGGTTAAGGCAGGTGCTAAATCATCAACTATCCGCGTTGGTGAAAAGGCGGACAATTCTAAGATAGAACCACGATGGAAAGGTTATCACTCCCTTGATAAACTATTTAGGCTATCTTGGAAAAATATATTTTTCTTTACACACGTGAAATATTTGTGGAAATGATTCATGCATAAACTTAGAGTTTAAATCATTGTGGCTTGACTCACACACGCCTCATTCCGTTCCTCAAGAACTCACTGATCTTTACAACGACGTGGATCGTTGATGATTTACTACTGGGATTACAAATCGTATAAAAGGTAATCCCGTCTTGTGCAGATATCACAATTATGAACATTGGAAAAGTGTTTATCTTCACCCTTTCGACCAAATTAACTCATTTGCATCTTGAATACCCACACACTACGACATTGAAATTTAAAGATATTTGAAGAAGAATCTTTAGAATCTTTAAAAATCATGACTATACATGTAATACTTAAAGAAGACGTTTTTTACCATTCTTTACTTAATCGTCACGAACCGGTAAATCATGGTTTGAGAATCACAGTACCAGGAGAAACCACCGACTAACGATTAGCAGCATTGGCTTATGCCCCAAACCATATCCTTGGTCGTGACTGAAACTTCTTTAAGCGTGAATTTCTCGAAAATATGAAAACAGTTGAATAGTACAAGTTCAGCAGCCCTTTTCAGCAAATCCTTGCCTGGCTACCAGCCCCCTTTTGTGTTAATTTCAATTTGTCGTTTGTGTACATTTTTGTTTTGTAAAGAAACCGTCCTTTTGTCCTTGGACGGAACAGTCAATAAATATACAATACAATACAACACAAGTTATTAAGATCTATTACTGTGACCGCTAATAACATAGATTCGTATACAGTTAGTAATTGTAGGAGCGTTCAATTCTGCTAAGTATTGTTTCAGTTGTTAGTGTATACTTCTTAGGAATAAAGCATAGATTCGTGGAACAGGAGGGATCGAACAAGATGAGGGTAATTTATCGCAATCTCGTCATCGCGAGATCTCGGAAAACGAGATGACAAACGGCAATCGCTAGGGGTGGAATGTTACCCACGTGTACATTACAAGATGAAATAGATTGATACCGAAGAATGTTGACGAACGTGCTCTCGTGCCGCGCGCGAGACTACCGATCACGTGGCACATATGTTTTAGATTTGTCGAAGGTCACAAAGGGCGGCGAAAACAAGAGAAAAAGCAGCGATGATTGTGCGAGCAGTAAACTGAGCATACTGTTTGTTATGCGGGTCAATTCCAGGTCATCCGGGGAATTAAGACATCCTTCATAAAACAGGATCAAAGACCAAGTGCAGTGGACCTTTGGGAACTATAAAAACGGAAAATAAATTTGCGGTTTTCCTTCTATTACAAGTGGTTAAAACATTCCAATGCTGAGGCCAATTTCGTAGAACAAGGATGGAAAGATTTTTGATAACCATATAAACCCTGTCATGTTGGTATTTATTTGATAGCTTTCACTGTGTACATTCTGATGAGTGCCCATGATCCAAATTTCAGTCATTTTCCAGGTTTTTGCATCATTTTGTTTAGTCACCAGCAGCATGAGGGTTATCAGGTAGATTATGGTATTAATTTCTATCTGGGATTTCCTCTACCCTGCCGTTATTTGACTAGTTAGCCTATGTCAAGTATACATTGCCTGAGAGGACTTTTGAATAAGAGCACATTAAGTATCACAACTACACCCTCCCAGCCGACATGGTTGTTTAAAGCGACCATGTTTTTGGTGAAATGCATTAGTTGAGAAAAGAGCCAAAAATATTCCCTGTCTTTGTTCAAGCCTAGCCTATGTGAGATTCTGCGATATTTGATATTTTATTCTGGTCTGCTCAGTGATGGTCTAGATCGTCAATGTAATGTATGTAATGTAATGTTTATTGACCATAAGCATAGTTTTGAAATTACAAATACTGTTCTGGTTATGAGGATGTAGGTTTTAAAATGCGTAAAAAACCCTCAAAATGACCATATATTCACAAATTAACCACATGAGCCATTTTAGGTGGACTTTTTGTGAATGAAAGGTAAGATAAAACATCTCTAAAGAGTTCGGTATGGCGATCTATTGAAAAGAAGCATTACGATCCCAATGAATTTAGTATGCAATTCCAGAGTTGAGTGTAATGAGAATGCATTGCGTTTCACCTGCATCGAGTTACTCACAGTGGGACTAAATAAATATAAAACCACGTAACCGAGATTTAAGGGCAATGCAGCATGGTACTGTGATAAAGGCATTATTGACCTATTGTCAGGGGGTAGTAACTTATCATAAATTTAATTTACTACTACTTATGCTGCTACTGCTGCTACTACTGCTACTGCTACTACTACTACTACTACTACTACTACTAATGCTGCTCCTACTACTACTACTGCTGCTGCTACTTCTACTACCACTTCTACTACAAATGCTGCTACTACTACTACAAATGCTACTACTCCTAACACTACTACTACTACCTACTACTACTACTACTACTACTACTACTAGTACTACTACTACTACTACTACTACTACATAAAATGAGTTTAATACCACTAATACTGTAATACAGCTACTACTACTACTACTACTACTACTACTACTACTACTACTACTACTACTACTACTACTACTACTACTACTACTACTACTATTGCTACTGACACCTATACTACTACTGCTTCTGCTGCTGTTTTAATGGTATTGGGTTTGGGTGGTAATTAGAGTTGTGGTCATGTCAGCGCCCGTGGGTGTTGGTTGGAAAAGTTTCCGAAGATCAAAGAGGGGCTAGGGTCGTGGGGGTCGTCATAACAGGGCATGGGTCACGTGAAACACCCTGAAATATTTCATGGGGTTTGTGTACATTTCAGTTTAGTCCGTGGGCACGTGTTTATTATTCAATGTTTCTACTGCCCAACGACCCTTAGCAACTGGAGAATTCCATAGCGACGGGGCGATTTCTCTCTAGCAACGCTACCCTCCTCCAAGGGTACAACCTTAGAAAAAATTGATATGTAGCGAGAGACCAATTACTATATGTGCTATAGTGAAGGGTGGCACATGCTAGGGGTCTCTGATCTGGCACCAGCGTGAGATCACGAGGGAACACGGAGCAATCAGGGCTCTCGAATCATTTACATAACAGAGAAACCTGTGCGCCAGCATGCACAGAACACGACTTTTGGGCTATTCGTTGAGGCTAGCCTGTTCAGGTTGACCGACTGGTTTCATATCCACTTGTTTTTTTTATTTATCTAAGGTAAAACATATAGGCAATGGGCATGAATAGCGGTGAAGTAGAATTCAACAGCAAAATTCATTCTTAAATCTTGATTAGGTATGAGTTTATGGCTCCTCCTATCTCTAGAGGATACTCAAACTGGATCCTCTATTCCCCTAGTGAGATAAGTGTAAACTAAATTGACCACTGTAACACCTACTATTTGGTGCTTACTATTTGTGCTTGGTAACAGAAAAAAAACATAATAGAAAAATTCACATGCCAGCCTAGAAATCTAGGCTAGGGAAAATCATGACAACCCAGTTGTATGTGGTGGGGGTAACCGGAATACCTGGGGAGAAAATCGCCTAATCCTAAGTCACTGGTAACTTTTTTGCACGCATAGAGCAGTTTTTGAACTCAGACAGTGGTGAGGAAGATAGCGACCAGCCATTCCGCTCAATTATCAGGGCAGGCCCCCTAAACATAGAAATGTCTTGATAAGAAAGGAATATTTAATGGAAAGGTTGTCCTTAACAATCCTCACTAGTCCAGTTTTCGGCTGGTGCACCCTAGACCGAAATATCTGACTCTGCATGTGCCTAAATGTTGATTTTCTATGTTAATTAGGCTATTTGGACGTTTATTAAATATGTTGTTGGCATATGTAGAACCAGAATCCGCCTATAGTGTGAATTTACCACCACAGACATGCATGGTATTCACAAATCAAATGTACCCTTTTATTGATCAAAAACATCTCATCTGAGGTCACACACTGGAATATAGAAACTGTAGACCTATCCAGTTCAGTTAAGTTAAAGAAAACTTATAGTTGAAACACCAAGACCACAGGGATTGGATAACAGTTGTCAGAAAGGGGACAAGAGTGCTAAACTATGAGCTTTTGAGTGTGTCACCAGCATCACAGCCTTAAATGGGTTCAAGCACAAGTTGTTCCACACAATGGGGAATGGGGTTAAGGTACAATTGGGTTTAGAGTAAACGAGGTAGCAGTGTAGCGAATGAAGTTTGATAAATATTTGTTACTGGACGCCTGGAGTGGGAAACAAAAGACAAGAATAACAACCAACTCCACTGAAACTACAGTAAATATTTAACCCAATAATGTTAAAGAGTTTGGCTAGAAATTGCCGTCTGGACGTTCGTGCGCCGATTCTCTGATTGTGGCTGTCTTGACAGCTATACCAATAATTTTAGCAGCGCTCACACATCTCCAGTAATATCTCTTAGCGGATTAAGTGGACAACGAGTGATCACGTGACCACACAAATAACCCGACAGTGCGTTTATTACACACTTCTAAGCATTCTGTTATTATCGTCTGTCAGTGGAATGTTGAATCCGTGGCGTCGTTAGTGTTTAGGCGCCCTATATGTTGGTTATAGGCGTGATCTTTTACGGAATTTTTCTTGACGAAGTGTTGGGATACACCTATGTTGTTCGGTGATTGCGGCGAGTAGCGATGCGAAGTGATATAGTGACGGCATCGTCTGGTACTTTTTTTTTTAAAATGTACAATGTGTTTTATCACGCTAAAAAAGATTTTATCATGATTGTCTGTCAATAAAATGCTGTAGATAAAATGTTGAATGTTTGGCGTCGCTTGTGTCTTAATCATAAAAAAATGGAGATTACCTGTTCGTTGTTGTTCGGCGACTCTCGCGACCGCGTGTACATAGACTATAGAGCCAGTCCTTCCAGTCGCGTGCGTTGCATTGGATAGACTGGTGTCAGTTCCTTTGAACTGTTGCGCGCCAACAATTAGGGGGAGGGGGGCGGGGTAGGCTGGTGCCGTTCAGCTGGGTGGACTCGTGCATGAAGCACACATCATATCATGGGATCATATCTAACTACAACAAAAGCTCGTTTGTTCAAGTTATCAATAGAGTGTAGTGAGATACAACTGTAACAGCCATTGACATGCGGTCGCGGGCGCCTTTCTCCGCACAACTTCGCGTTTTCCATCAAAATATTTCATGCTCAATGCACACTTTCCCTCTAGAATTGAGTCCTTCTGGATCTATGATACTTTTGATAATATCTTTGGAATTGAGAATGGTTTCACAAACTATTTGGAGGAGAGTTGTTGGTAGTGTTCTTGTCAACATTTATCAAGCAAATGTTTTCCTAACTATGCGGTTGAGTAATGGTTAAGAGCTTGTCTAGAAATTGCCGTCTGGATCTTTGATTATTTTGATGATAGCTTTGGAATTAAGAATGATTTTACAAAATATATGAAGAAGAGTTGTTGGCAATGTTTAAAATAGCGTTAGCTACTTTTCTCTATCTTTAATTTTGCCTATAAGATTTGATCAGCAGTCATATTGAGTTGACTTCAATTTCAATAACATTTGCGCATTTGTTTCTAAGTCAAACCAATCACTGTAAGATCATATTGCATTTCTCAATGGCGGCAAGATAAATCTAGCAGCGCACCACGCCATTAAATCTGAACCACGCCATTTCTTGGTCACCTGGGGTGCGCAGTCAGTTAACAGCTCTAACGATAGAGAGCTATATGGTTTTCGGAGGGAGAGAGAGGGGGGGGGGGGGGGGGGGGTAGTAGACAGTCGGAATAGGACATGGTCACCAGGTATGCGGTCAGTTAGCAGTTTTAACGTTAGAGGGCGTTTATGGTTATTCAGGGTGGGGGAGGGATGAACAGTCTGAATAAGAGCGTTGATGGTTTGTGGTTAGGGGAGAGAGAGAGAGAGAGAGAGAGAGAGAGAGAGAGAGAGAGAGAGAGAGAGAGAGAGAGAGAGAGAGAGGGACGGGGGGGGGCATTCGTTGATCACCTGGTTTGCTATCAGTTTACAGTTTACTTTCATTGGCTCAACGTGCTTCTTCTACCGTAACAACAAAGTCTGGCCAGCACAGAGTCCATCCATTACCTCTCGCCATTTAAGTGCTTGGCCAGAAACACAATACGGTCAACATATCATTTGTTGAGGGTCTTAATAGACTCCTGGAGTCACTTTACGCCGCTCTGGTCAGCGGCTGTCCAGCGTCACTGTCCACTCAGGGCAGAGGTCAGCGGAGAGTGTTGTGCTACAGATGTCTAATCCTGCTCACCCTCGACCTTGAAGCATCCGCAAACGCACAGATCTCCCAAACAGACAACAGGATTCGGACTAGACTAGGCTCCTAGTCCCTGTAATGTTCACCTTCCCTTATGTGTTGACCAAGCACTGTGGTGTGGTACCAGGTTTGGTAGATAGATGGCACCACCTGCTCCTCCTATCTCTATATGTTTACAGGCATAATCAAACTGAATCCTGGTGAGATGAATGTAAACTAAATTGACCACTGTGGCTACCTACACTATTTGGTGCTTGGTAACAGAAAAGAAACATAACAGAAAAATACATATGACAGCCTAGAAATCTAGGCTAGATTCAGACTTGCAAATGCTCCTAATTACCTACATGTTGGCGAAGACTACATGTAGCTCTATGATGTTGGCCAATGGGTCTTCTGGAGTTCTGCTCTATGATGGGCCTATCGTTTATTTATTTTGCTCTATTCATCATTTTATTGCTGTTACACTCTGTATGCTGTACTTTAATTGCTATTTTGTAGGCGGCCAAGAACCCTGGCAGCTCGTGTTTACTATGTAACATTATTACCGATTTGAAATAAGAATGAAAGAAAGATCTCCAAGCATAGTCGTCAGGATCTAAGATACACATGAAAAAAACATTCTGGTATCAGGCCTCCACTAAAATCAAATTTAATACTTGACAGTCGTTATTTGTTACTGCTTGACTTTTGTTCTTCAAATGTAATATTTTTATAACCTTGTGAAAAACCGCTTCTACTGCTACTGCTATGCCGAAGCCCACATTACTACTACAACAACTACTACTACTATTACTACTACTACTACAGCTGCTGTGCTGCTGCTGCTACTGCTGCTGCTGCTGCTGCTGCGGCTGCTGCTACTGCTGCTACTACTAATATTACTATTGCTGCTGCTACTTGTACTACTACTGCTACTACTACTACCACTACTACTACTACTACTACTACTACTACTACTACTACTACTACTACTACTACTACTAATTAAAACATCGGTGGTCGTCTAATTGTTGAATAATTTGACCAGCCCAATGATGTCGAGATGATCCTATATACATGTGAAACAAGCGAGACCGTTGTGTTTGTTATTGTAAGGGTAAGACTGGCTGGTCCAGTATGATTGCATTGCACTATATCAGTGTATGGTATACAGCCACAGAAACATGTGACAAAATGAGACAACACACATGAAATTGCTGCCTCGGTCCCCAGTAAGATGAACGAATAAGTATCGAGAAATAGAATCTTGTTTATCGTCACTTGTATTTGACAAACGCGCGCGCGCGCGCGCACACACACACACACACACACACACTTGAGAAGTGTATTTCAAAGGGCATTTTAAATTAAACTGAGTAAGCGAGAAAGTTGCCATTTGAGATGGTGGCTTTTGCCCTATACTACGTTTCCCTCAACGACTTGTAACCAGCTTACACGCCACCATTCATATTAGCCGCACTATTCCAGAAAAAGTGACGAAGAGCGAAATTCCAAATTCTGCATGCCTTTAACATTACATGTAACTACATCCATTGTTTATCCCTGAATGATAGATGAACACATAGCCGACTGAATTACTACCGCATTCCACTCATATTAGGAGAAAAAAACGGATGATCTTGCATCCTAGCAGAAATGGTAAATGATCGACAGAGGAATTTGGTATCTTGTTTATCAAGACTTTTTCTATTACGTAAAGGCTAAATTGTGACTGAACTGTGGATAATCCATGTTCGCTTTTTTCATATAACTTATATTAATAATACAACAAGTACAATATCTTTAATTCGGTTCAAGCTAAAACTCTTATATCAAGCATATCCCAATTAGAAGATTTATGCCTCCATTCACTTGACACATGGGACACAACTGGGGATCTTTCGCATATAGTGTTGCTATGAATCACGTGTATGCCTGTAGTTACCTATTTAACCATATATACCTATAGTATACTACATTTTCCATTCACTGTCTTGTTAAACATCTTTTCCACTTCTTCTCATACATTTCTATTCTATCTAAATTGTGACTTGCTAGTTATATCCGGGGAAAAACATCGCCAAGTCACTGGTAACTTTATCACATGTCTACAGCTGACACGGGTATATCCTTTCGTTGTGAGATACCGCACGCAGTCACTTTACAATGCCCTAGACCACTCGGCTATCGGGGCTTCCTCAATCTACAGATAATTATTTGTGCGTACACAGAGTGCACAGAATATAATTCTTGCGATTCCGATCGTAGATAGGCTAGACTATGACTTGTCTGTTGTTAACCTTTATGCTGGTGGTGGCTTATTTGGCCAGTACAAACTGATGCAAAAGACCTGAAAAATGGTTTAAACTATGGCAAATGGGTAGTCATCTGAGAGTACGCAATGAGAGCTATCCAATGAATACCAACATAATTGTTTTCAAAAGTCTTTGCATCCCTGTGCTTTGGACGAAAGTAGCCTCAGCATTTGAAAAGTTAACGGTGTAGAAACCCAGAGTACATGGGGGAACCTGGAATAAACTCAAAACATCCGCGAGACAGCGAGCAGTCAATGTACAATGCCTTAAACAACTCGGCTATCGGGGCTAACCCAATCTTCAGGTTAAGGACGGAATTGCTTTTTGGGTTGCTTTCAACAGATTGGGTCATACTGCTATGAGATAGAAACCCAGAAACAGGAAAAAAATTCCCATCACTTTACGAATAGTTCCAATGGGTTTTCAGTTGCAGAAGGGCCATAGACAGCGCCCCACAGCGCCGCACATTTATATTGCGACCAGGCCAACCCGCTAATAGGTATTCAACGGAGACTCGAACCTGCAACCTCACGCTTCGGGGCCAGGCGTTGTAACCACTAGGCCAAGGCGAATCCCCGACAATCTATAGAGGGCTAATAAGTCCCTACATAGATTGTGTACAAAACAGAATTCTTACTCTTCTTATCGTGGATATACTAGACGTAGTTTACAAAACTAGAGATGCAAAACAGTTCCTGGTGAGAGGCATTTAACCCTTTCATGCCTGTAGCAGCCAAAAGAGCCCTGACAATATGGCTTATATCTTTGTGACTAGAGCACTTTTTGTAAAAAAATTGAAGGAGTAATGTTCATCAGAACCCAACCTATAAATCTCCTTCAAATATTTTGTGAATCTATGATTGATTTCAAAGTTATATTCAAAAGTATCATAAGTCCAAACGACATCTGTCAAAAAAATCTCCAGGGATGAAAGGGTTAACAAAAATCATCAGCATACATACATACATGTGGGGGGAAGGGCGGTCGATGAATTTTAAAGATTCATTGCTTAACCCATTAACGCTTAAGAGTTCCTTGGGAAGGTTGTCTATGGTGCTTTTGCAAGGGAAATGTCCCCTTAAGTCTACTCTGGTGTTGTGCCAATATAAGCCAAATCGGTGGCCAGAATTGTATCTGTGTGTATGAAATGTGTATAATTTATCTGGTTTGGACAATAAACTTTATTAAAACTAAAATCTAAAGAGAAGGGAATCCCTTCCACGCTTTTATTTCGCGATCACATGACCCATAAGTTGGTGAAAGCAACGTAAAAGCCAGATCCGCATTATGACAGTATTTTAAAGTTATTTCCAACAAAAATGGTTGCGATGTGCCTCCCGGAAGTGCAACCTATATTGGCGTCTGATTGGCTAATCATTCGCGTGTTTTTTTTAAGGGGCTTCTGAGCGGATGATCTAATCCGCGGTATATTGGCCAACCGCTCATGGCTCGAACGACGAGAATTGACAGCAACCAATTTGATGATGACCAATGAGGGAATTTTGAATTTAGTTTTTCGTCACTTTTTCTGTCATATTGCGGCTAAGTCGTGACTAGCCATGCAGTTGTAACTGGTGGAGGAAACCGGAGTACCAAAAAAACAAAAACCACCGCCACCATATATCACTTAAATGTTGACTTTTCGCCAAGTTTAAGATTATTTGTTCATCTTTGTTTTATTGTCGTGTTATTCCCAATATTTGGAGACAGGGTTCGGCGCTGCCAAGACACCTTATTTCGAGTGCGTCCGCAAATAGGACTTGAAGCTGAGTACCAATATCCACAAAACATTTTAACTCACATAAAATACCTCTTTTATCGGTGGCTAATCGCTGCCTCGCAATAAAAGGTTACCATAACACTTGCAGGTCTTTAACGGTCGAACGAAGACTTATTAACCCAGCGAGTAAAGGGAGACTGATAATTTTGGAGAAATCGTTCATATGATATCAGAGTTGAGAAAATATTGTAAGGAGAATTATCAATCGTGACATTACCTTCAAGTCTCCGTCAAATATTTCGTTACAGCATTTTTAATATCCAAGTTATTGTCAAACGAATCTTAGATCCAGACGATAATTTCCAAAGAAACTCTTCAGCATTGATGGGTTGACACAACATCGTTACGAAAGTATTTGTAAAATTAGTGTTGCTTAGAAACCAACAGCTCTGCTTCAGATATGCTGTGTATGCATCGTTTACCCATTTATACATAATAAGGAATACTCATGAAATTGCCGTCTGGATCTTTGATATTATGTACAATAACATGGGAGTTAAGAAGGATTTTGCAACATATTTGGGGAAGAGTTATTGATAGTGTTCTGATTAACATTTCTCCTTAATCTTTTTCTTAAATATGACTTTATACCGGACATAAGTGAGAATCTTTTATCCAGACGACATTTCTCAAAAGGAACTTCAGAAACGAATGGGTTAAACACTTGCATATTTCATCTTTTGAAACCAACGCAACAACTCTCCTTGAAATATTTTCTAAATACCTGTCTTATTCTCGATTTATTCACAAAAGTAGCATAGATCCTGACGATATCTTGAAAGGGCAACTCCAAACACGAAAGGATTAACTGACCCAAAAAACTGAATGACTGCGTGTCCTACTTGCATGTAGTTAAAAAGAACCAACGCAACAACTCTCCATGACATATTTTCTAAATATTTGTCTTATTCGCGAATTATTCACAAAAATAGCTAAGATCCTGACGGTATTTTGGAAAGGGAATCATAAGCACGAAAGGATTAACTGACCAGAAATACTGAATATTTTCTACATATTTGTCTTATTCACGAATTATTTACAAAAATAGGATAGATCCTGGCGATATTTCGGAAGGGCAACTGTATGCACGAAAGGATTATCTGACCAAAAAAATCTAAATATTTGTCTTATTCCCGAACTATTCATGAATTACTCATTCATCTTTTGAAAAACAAGATGAAGCAGAAATGTTAAAAAGAAAAAGAACAACAACTCTCCTTCAAACATTTTGTTAATATTTGCCTAATTCATGAATTATACACAAAAATACCACAAATCCTGACGATGTTTTGGAAGGTGGGCTCTAAGCACGAAAGGATTAACTGACCAAAACTACTGAATGACTGTGTGCCCTACTTAGTGGCCGGGCTTCACCCAGGGCTTATTTAGAGGACATTCGTTATCTTAATTGTTTTTTGAGAGGCCCCTCCTAGATAAACCCACATTTCAGCCGTAAAAAGGGAATAGTTTCGAGTTCACTAAACGGTTATCAAACATACTTGATAATATGATATAGACATACATCTGTAACTTTGCCATGCACCGGCCATCAGCTGTGTGTGGTCAGTGCTGCAAGCATTATAGTGTATGTCTTCATTTGTCATCATCTAAGTACATAGTAGTAGTAGTAGTAGTAGTAGTAGTAGTAGTAGTAGTAGTAGTAGTAGTAGTAGTAGTTGTAGTAGTAGTAGCAGTAGTAGAAGAAGTAGCAGAAGTAGTAAAAGTAGTAGTAGTAGTAGTAGTAGTAGTAGTAGTAGTAGTAGTAGTAGCAGTAGTAGTAGTAGTAGTAGTACATGTAGTAGTAGTAGTAGTAGTAGTAGTAGTAGTAGTAGTAGTAGTAGTAGTAGTAGTAGTAGTAGTAGCAGCATCAGAAGCAGCAACAGTAGCAGTAGAAGAAGAAGAAGAGGAAGTAGAAGAATATAGTAGTGGTATCAGTGGTAGTCGTCGTCGTCGTCGTCGTCGTCGTCGTCGTCGTCGTAGTAGTAGTAGTAGTAGTAGTAGTAGTAGTAGTGGTAGTAGTAGTAGTAGTAGTAGTAGTAGTAGTAGTAGTAGTAGTAGTAGTAGTAGTAGTAGTAGTAGTAGTAGTAGTAGTAGACTAATATTAGTAACAACATAAATGTGGAGGAAACACAGCAACACAGACGTAGACGTAGTAGTGCATTAACTGTAGAAGTAATGACATTTTCCATATGCTGCTGTGGTTTAGGGTTCGTTAAAATACCCTCTTGAAGAGACTCTGCTTTACCCAGAATCGAAGATTCATTCAACATACATACTGGACGGCGCACCCTATCTTTAATTGCGAGCCTGTTGAGCCATAACCACATACCCACCCCGCCCGCTGAAGAGGACGAAGTAATAATGAGGTACTAGTGAGTGAATGAGGCTTGAAATGCACGTTGGCACACAAAAGCCATTTAGTGCCATAAACTATTACCAAAAATTGGTAATCTGTCATTTTTGAAGAAAAAATGACAAAGCATAATAAATAATTCTAGATGAAAGAAGAAAAGGAGGGAGAGTAAGAGCGGTTCCTTTATATCCAAAGAGGACCAAGGGATCTTTTAGATGCAGGGTATTAATAGACAGATCCACACATCCCCCTTTATTTATAAAGCGAGCAGGGTGCCACACCAGTTGGGGTTCCCCAGGAAGTCCAGCTCTTATTGCGAACCATTGAGGAAGTCAATAGGGTGTGCCCCTTGCAGGGTTACATGTACACTAGACTTCTATTTACTAAACGGTTAGCATTTCCTTCTGAGTGGGAAAACCAGTGTGGTATAGTACCAGCAATGCTCAATAGATGGTGCCAGAGGATCCTTCGGTTTTAATGGTTTCTGTCATATTAAAAGAGCACCTATCCACCTGGTGGGATAAATGTAAACTAATTTGGCTACCATTAATACGTGTTGCCAGGTAAGAGGAAAAACAAACGTGTGGACAAAAATAATACATATATAACAGCCTAGAGGCAAGGCAACTGAAGATGAAGACGTTACTACCCCTCTGAAGAGGGTCTGTCTTAATTATTAGATATCTAGAGTCTATAATGGCGAATAATCTCGCAATGGCACCAAAGTTTGCCGGAGTACTTGACCGAGCTCCCACAATAAGTGTATAAAGACTCCCTAATAAGTTCGAGAGAGCACTCGACATTATTTTACGATTAGATCCCAGACTCCTTTGAAGCAGAGATACGATATGAACACTCCACTTATTCCAATCTTGATTGTGTGATATATGTATTGCTCGGTTTCCCCTTTCGCGATACGATCACCTTTGGCAGCAGTGCTCTTGAGCAGAACAGAGCACGTACATCTGAACTAGATACCCCTCCCGTAGTACTAAGAAAAGTGATAACTTCTGATTCCTAGTAGAACTAGTGGTAATCGGGGAGCAATATGTTGGCCCGTTCTCGTGTGCCAACAAAGTAGCTTACTTGTCCCCGGTTGCAAATATGCAATGGAAAAGACTTCTGCTTAGCGGTATTTCTTTTCTACCACTAGGGGACCATTCGTGATTAGTCAATTACTAATGGTGGAGGAAACCGGAATACTAGGGTAAAACACCAACTGACTCCATGTCACCAGTAACTTTCTCGCAGTTGGGTTCAAATGCTAGACATTTTGGTTGATTGCAAATACACTGGACTGCTGTGCTATGGAAGCGACCTAAACTGTTGCAGTAGCATTGCCTTTTTGTAGTTACTTTTTTCAAAAGTAACATTCACGGCGTATTCCTAATGCAGTAGACACCAATACCACACCGTAATATACCATACACTATTAAAACCTGTTGCATGAGATCCCCAATGGAGACAGAATCAACAGAAGTTGGTCTGGTACAGCAGCTGAGGGATGAGGGGTGTCCTAATTGAGGATAAAGACCTAGCTGGAGGAAGTCGAAAGCCATTCTATTTCCCAAGTAGTAGTAGTAGTAGTAGTAGTAGTAGTAGTAGTAGTAGTAGTAGTAGTAGTAGTAGTAGTAGTAGTAGTAGTAGTAGGAATGAAATCTGCAGAAGCAGCAGCAGCAGCGGTCGTATAGTAGTAGTAGTAGTAGTAGTAGTAGTAGTAGTAGTAGTAGTAGTAGTAGTAGTAGTAGTAGTTCCTTGTTAAAGTTGATTTCTTCTTCAAAGGTAACATTTATGCAATGGTCACCAATAACACACCATAGTATACCCAGTAAAACCTGTTGCATGAGATCCCCAATGTAGATAGAATTAACAGTAGTTGGTCTGGGCAGCAGCTGAGGGATGAGTGGTGTCCTAATTGAGGATAAAGACCTAGCCGGAGGAAGTCTGGGGTAGTTTATCAGCAGGCGCTGATGCCTGGCCAGTAATTCCTCATTTGTATATGGCGCAGCATGTTAATAGCAACATTAGCCTGTGGAGAGTTAGAGAGGTCGACGATGAGGAAATACACCTGCTCTCTCTAGCTGCTGGTCTGCTCTCTCTCTCTCTCTCTCTCTCTCTCTCTCTCTCTCTCTCTCTCATCCTTATTCTCTCTCTCTCTCTGATATATTTCTCTCTCAAACATACGATACCACCTCTCTCTTTCACACACGCTATCATATGTTTCTCTCTCAAACACAATGCCCTCACTAGACCACTCGGCTTTTCAGGCAGGCACTACCATATCGAGAGAGTTGGTAGGTACATGTATACCTCAACACACACACACACACACACTCTCTCTCTCTCTCTCTCTCTCTCTCTCTGTCTGTCTGTCTGTCTCTCTCTCTCTCTCTTCCTTATTCTCTCTCTCTCTCTCTCTCTCTCTCTCTCTCTCTCTCTCTCTCTCTCTCTCTCTCTCTCTCTCTCTTACACACACTCATACATGTCTCTCTTAAACATACAATACCACCTCTCTCTTTCACACACGCTATCATATGTTTCTCTCTCAAACACAATGCCCTCACTAGACCACTCGGCTTTTCAGGCAGGCACTACCATATCGAGAGAGTTGGTAGGTACATGTATACCTCAACACACACACACACACACACTCTCTCTCTCTCTCTCTCTCTCTCTCTCTCTGTCTGTCTGTCTGTCTCTCTCTCTCTCTCTTCCTTATTCTCTCTCTCTCTCTCTCTCTCTCTCTCTCTCTCTCTCTCTCTCTCTCTCTCTCTCTCTCTTACACACACTCATACATGTCTCTCTTAAACATACAATACCACCTCTCTCTTTCACACACGCTATCATATATTTCTCTCTCAAACACAATACCCCCACTAGACCACTCTGCTTTCAATGCAGGCACTACCATATCGAGAGAGTTGGTAGGTACATGTATACCTCAACACACACACACTCTAAAATACTAAGCGTTGTCTTCGCCACCATAACATCCTAGAGTTGTGACGGAAGAAAGGGTCAGTACCAAGCTACCAGTAATACCCAATACTAAATGGCTGTAGGGTCTCCTATTTCAGATGTCCTATGGACTATTAACACAGATAAGGGGAGACAAAGGGGTTCGCCAGACGGTGGAATGTTTCGTTGTTGCATTCGTGGTATCCGAATGACGCAAGAAATCAAGGAATCCTTTATGTGATAAATAAAGCTGTTTTTCATGACTCGATAATAAACATAGACGATACCGCTTGGGTTAATTGTTGACAACTACTTTTTAATGTAAGGGAAAATATTGATGTTTTATTCGGCATAGCATATAAACATGACGACACAGAATTAAACAGACTATAATTAATAGCAATTGCATGGCATTTAAACGGTTAAGTGTAAACTATATAGAATACTCAGTCGTCACAAAAAGGTTTTTAGGATGAAGTCGAGCTTTTCCCATCATGGTCTAAATCTAAAGCAATACACACGTGTGTGTGTGTGTGTGTGTGTGTTCAAGTACTATTGATTCACAAAAGATTGTGTTGAG
>OZ012695.1:16563546-16609816 GCA_963942565.1 Maea johnstoni
CTTTGGTGACGTAACATCTTATTGCAACGCCCACAATTTATTTGTGACCAACGCCAGAGAACCCACAAACATCTGATAAAATCTGTAATTAGAGTATTACACTAATAGTAAGTGGATATACAAGAGTGGATGACGTAATGGATTATGTGGATATCCTTGAACTGTGACGTGATTTTCATTCATCGGCGTTGTAAGCTGCCTTCGTAGTGTTCAACGTAACTGTATATATGCGTTCGACAAATCGCATACGGCGATGCAGATAATGACGGTATTTGTTATGATAAAAGACATCATTTGAAAACTATTAAACATATTTGACAGTGCCACCACATCTGAAACGTTTTATTATGTTTCATGACGTATCAGTGGTGGTCCAATATATAGCTCCCGATACATGCTGGCACCACGAGTAATTGCAGCTATGTTCAGAGCTTCTATCGTCGTCTTATGACAGTATTTTTGGATGAACTTATATTTTTGAACTGTGGATTAATTTTCATTTCCATCTTTAAATGCCTACATACACGTTACTGCTAGCAGAGAGCTTAGATAAATAAAACAAGTGGCTATGAAACCAGCCGGCCAATCTAAACAACCAGGCTGCGGCGAATAGCACAAAAGTTAGGTTCTGCGCATGTTGGTGCGCAGCTTTCTCTGTAATGTGAACGACTCGAGAACCCTCACTGATCTTTGTCTCCTAGTGACGCCAGATTTGAGACCCTGTGATAGCTAGGTCTTCACTATAGCGCATTTAGTGATTGGTATCTCGCTACATATCCATTCCTTTCCTCATCTAAGCCTATATATGCACGTCCCTGCGAGCAGATAGTGAAAGCAGTTCTAAGACGCACGTGGTCTACTCGGGTGTTGAGACGCTGGTCAAGGGTTGGGTGTGATGCATGCCTGTCTTGGAGGAAAAAACCCTGAACGCCGGGTGCCTACCTGTTAGTCGGCACGCACGCTTAGTGTAGGGGGGGGGGGGGGGGGGGGGAAGGGGGGGGGGGGGGGGGGGGGGGGGGGTACTACTCGTACCCGCTTTAGGCACTGACTGAAGGTTGAAGGAGCCTGCACGCTACTATCTCTGGTTCTACACAGTGTTGTACGTGACGGAGCACTTCATTCAAGAGTCTATGTGCGCTGACTGAGGCCTATAACCGCCCCTCTATATAGCCATCTGGATGAGGTCACAGGAAAGAAATAGTAATTTGGAATTTCGAAATTTACTTTTCGTCATATTTTTGCTATAGAAAAAATTAAATCGTGACGAGCCAGTTGTATATGGTAGACGGAGATATGTTTTTCCCGTCTATACCAATTACATTTTCCAGTTTATATTAGTGGTACAATCGTTTTAATACGAGTGTCTACATATATTGTATAGTGTATTACATAAATTGGAATGTTGACAAAGACCCAAGTGAAACTGACATTTACATTGACATACTCTCACGTTGCACAAGACCCCAGAATCCCTAAAATTTATATTGGCAACGTGACAACTATTGCTTGCTGCGGTGTACCAAACTTAACGATCTCTGCAACCTACATTGCCAATAGCACTTGTATTAAAGCTATTGTAACAGAATCCATGATGCCAGCAGTATGGCGTGTACTAAAACTTTGAACAATCCCTCAATATCCCGGAGACCTACTATACCTTTGGAACATAAATGGAGCGTTAAAACAGACAGACGGCGAAACATATACTAACTCGTTAAATGTAGCCTTTCGTCTTTAGCATCGAGCACGTCTGCAGCATAATCCATCTGCCCCACCCATTCAAAATTGTTAACAACAATTTGTACCTTTCTGTATATTTCTTTCATTCCGAGAAAACACGTGTACGTACATACATACATATACAGGCACATATCTACACACATGCGTGCGCATGTGTGTTCGTACGTACGAACATACACACACATACATACATACATACATACATACATGCATACATACATACATGCATACATACATACATACATACATACATACATACTACATACATACATACATACATATACAAACATACATATAATTCCTGCCATAGCAACATAGTATGTACTGGTTTTGGATTATTTGTACAAAAAAAGAAAACAAGCTACTGGAAAGCGGTAATATTGTTCTCTATTCTGTCTATTGCTGACTCATTTTTCATCATTTTCATGGAAATGACTAAATATTGTTAGATACTAGGGTCTGTGCTTCTTAATGGTCTGAGGTGTTTGCTATACATCTGGAAAGTTTCACCCAAAACAGCAAGGAGAATGTATCAACAATGGCGAACGTGGGATGGCTAACGTCAAACAGGCTATATATACAGAATTAGACACGCGTACTTTCGTGGTGATTTATATTATTTCCCATATAATACCATGTACGATTGAAAAATAACTTTCGTAGACAGGTTCAAAAAACGGGGAAGAGTTTATTAAGACGTTTTGTGCTTTGGTTGCGGAGTAACATATTTTTGAGTAAGAAATAAGCAGAGAGAAATACTATTGTATTGACAATGTTAACTATGGAAGTATCTTTTTCGACTGAGTAATTATCAAAATATCGCCCGTGCCTTTCGGTATAGTGTGCTGGCTTGGTCGATATATAAACGTGCATCAATATGAAGTGATATCTCTTGTATAGACATTTGGATCGTCGTCACTTCTTTTGTTGCAATGTTGCGGCCAAGTAGTGACTAGTCGAGAAAGACATTTGTATTAGAAATTTTGAAAAAACGTTTTCGTCACCTTTTCTGCCATGTCGAGGTTGAATACTATCAAACCAGTTGTTCACTGTGCTGGAAACTGGAGTAAACGGGGAAAAACACCGGCTAACCCTAAATCACTGGCAACTTTCTCACAAACTCTGGGAGAGAGTCGAACCCGTGAAGTGGTGAGAGTCAGCCAGCAGTCAGTTATTGCTGTAACCCTTCTCATGCAGAGGCTATTTTCATCCAAGTCAAAGATCTCTGGGAAAGAATCTAAACCATGTCATGTCAGTATTCATTGATTAGCTCTCATTGAGTACTCTCAGATGAGTGCCCACGTGCCAGGATTTCCATCATGTAACATCACGTTGTATTGGTCAAATTAGCCACCAGCAGCAAAAGGGTTAATAGGATTTTATTATGCGTAGCATTCTGAATATTTTATGCATCTCAGATCTACAGCACATATACACTTTTCATATTTAACCAATTAGTGCTTGGCGGTTCCCCTGCACATTTCCGTCTGGATTTGCAATACTTTTAAAAATAACTTCTATTTAAAGGATGATTTAACGAAAAAATTGATAGTGTTGTAATCGACAGTTCTCCATCAAATATTTCCCAACTATACCTTCGCGTGAATAGATATCATCAAAAATGTCAGGCTGCTTTTGGCAGGTTTGAGCATTAATGGTTTAATAACAAATTGATTTGTATATGCCAAGTCCGTCGTTAGAGACATATTTCATTGCTTGAGTAGTATTAGATATAGCCTAGATTTCTAGGCTGTCATATGTATTTTTATGTTATGTTTTTTTTCTGTTACCAAGCACCAAATAGTGTAGGTAGCCACAGTGGTCAATTTAGTTTACATTTATCTCACCAGGATTCAGTTAACATATAGAGATAGGAGGAGCAGGTGGTGCCATCTATCTACCAAACCTGGTACCACACCACAGTGCTTGGTCAACACATAAGGGAAGGTGAACATTACAGGCTGAGGGACTAGGAGCCTAGTCTATATTAGATAGAGCTCGCCACTTTCGTGCAGAGAGCTCCATTTTCTCCTCCTCTGGCAAGATTATACCATCCAGAGTAGTTTCCTTGGGTTGCCATTGAAACTGAAAAATCCATTTGTTTTTCTCTTAAACCTTTCGCATCTTGATCCTTCTACACATGAACTAGCCTAGATTTCAAGGCTGTCATTTGCATTTTTCTGTTTTGTGTTTTCTGTTACCAAGCACCGAATATTCTAGGTGGCTATAGAGGTCAATTTAGTTTACACTTATCTCACCAGGATTCAGTTGGAATAAGACAACTAAAACCTCTAGAGATCAGAGGATCGGGTGGTGCCATCTATCTACCATACCCTGGTACTACACCACACTGCTTGGTCAGCACAGGAGGGGATGTCAACTTTTTAGAGACTCGTAACCTAGTCTACACAAGAACTAGCATATATGGAGTTAACTTAGCAAGCAAAGCAATATTTTGAGGAAGCTATGACTGAAAGTCGTTGTTTGTGTTCGGTTAGACAATACCCCTTCAAACATTTTTTCAGAATTTTCTCCATTTCATGAGTGATTTCAGACAGACCCCAAATGATTATCTAATATATCATGTATTTATATAAGTTGTTAGTTACAAGTGCCTTTTGGACTTATCAAAACAACCGCCACCACTCATCCACCTTAAGTGTGTAATTAGAATTATCTGTTCCACGTCTGCCGAGTGCCCATCACGGCGTGGTTAGGTATGACGTAAGATGCGACACGAATCACCAAATCACAAATAAATAAATCAACATGACATTCATCCCCTCTCGCTTGTTCAAGAGTCTTAGCAAACGCCCTACACACACACACACACACACACACACACACACACACACACACACATATATATATATATATATATATATATATATATATATATATATATATATATATATATATATATATATATATATATATATATGTGTGTGTGTGTGTGTGTGTTTGAGAGAGAGATATGACAGTGTGTGTGAGAGAAAGAGAGAAATAAATAATAGTAAAGGAGAGAGAGAGAGAGAGAGAGAGAGAGAGAGAGAGAGAGAGAGAGAGAGAGAGAGAGAGGAGAGAGAGAGAGAGAGAGAGAGAGAGAGAGAGAGAGAGAGAGAGAGAGAGAGAGAGAGACTACTTACCCTGAATGGTAGACGTAGGCCGAGGCCAGACTGGACATCATTGCGGCCAGGATGACCACACGAGCCATCATACCTGCAGGTATACCCTGAATCCGTCCAGACATGTTGCTTTTCTGGTATGTACTCTATTGAAGTTGACTTTACTGAACTGTTTTGTACTGGGTAGTACTGTACGGAATTGTCATGTACTGGGTCCTACTGTACGGAATTGTCATGTACTGGGTCCTACTGTACGGAATTGTCATGTACTGGGTCCTACTGTACGGAATTGTCATGTACTGGGTCCTATGTGTACGGAATTGTCATGTACTGGGTCCTTCTGTACGGAATTGTCATGTACTGTACTAAATTGAATTGCACGTGACTGAGTCTACAGTGGGCTGTTTTGGACCTGAAAGCACTGTTGTACTGTTTCGTACTCCACTCGAGACCGTACTTATTAAATTGTACTTCACTGGATCGCTGTGAATCTTGTTGGCCTGTAGTGGTGTACACTCTGCTAGATCGTATCTTATCGAATCGCACTATACTGGGTTTTACTTTCTTGGTTGCACTGCATCGGATTGTACTACACGGTACTGGTCTGTACAGTATCAGATTTTAGTGCATTAGAATGTATTGTACTGGATTGCACAGTACTGGGGTACAGTGTACCGTGGTAGAATGTACTGTACTTCTTACTCTATATCGTATGGCACTGAATTGTACTGCATTTAGCATTGCACACTCTCCAATCATACAGGGACACAAATGCAATGCAAGAACATGGGAATGAAGAAATTGCACAACCATTCACTTGTAACTTACTGGTGTATGTTATATCTCAGATTAATTTGACAGTTTTTCGTATACACCAAATTTCCTCAAATCCACGTGTGACGATTGTTTTGAGAAAAAGGTAGATTCTCCAACTGCTGATATCAACTGTGCGTCAACGGAGTTCATTTGAGTTTGTTCTTTAACTTTTTCAACTATGATTTGTTCCAAATCAGTCCTATGCATACTAAGTTTCCTCACGAAACATAAATAATCCTTGTTTCTTTTCTTAAATCCACTTTTGATATGAAATCCACGTTTGGCATCGATGAAGGGTATCCGGATGTCACTACCCGGGTCTTGTTAACTTGGGTTTCCACGCTTATTGGTGGGTGAGAATCCGAACCCTCCTTGTACCAGGGTACCACATCCGAAAGCTGCCAAAACACCCCGTCCGATGACGTGAGCCTGTGCCGTGTGATAACGGGTTTATGCCACCCTGTGTTCAGGGTACAACTGGCAGTGGGTACGGGTGCGGGTGTCACTGAGCTCGCCGAGGTATTGGGATAGATTCCCGTTAGGGGTGCAGGGTGCCTGCGCTTGTCGTCGGCTTCCTCTGGCAAACTGCCGAAAAGAGCAGACGAACTTTACTCCAGCCGAAGGGCCAGTCAAACAACCGCTGCGCGCGCCGGTAATCTCTGCTTGTATGCTAGCCTAGATTCTAGGTTTTCCATTAAACCTAGAAGATGAAGATGAATAAAAGAATGGATATGTAGCCAGAAACTAATTACTATATGCGCTATAGTGAAGACCTAGCTATCCAATGGGTCTCGAATGTGGCCTCAGTGTGACGTCACCAGGAGACAAAGACCAATGAGAGCTCTCGTATCATTTGCATTATGGAGAAACTTGCGCACCATTGACCAACATGCGCAGAACGTAACTTTGGGGCTATTCGCCGCAGCTTGGTTGTTTAGCCTGACCGGCTGGTTTCATATCCACTTGTTTTTATCATCTTAGATTAGGGCTGTCCCATTTGAAAACTATTTGTGTGTGTGTGGGGGGGGGGGGGGGGGGGGGTGTTGATGCTGAAGAAGTGTTGCCCCCCCCCATTTCGAATTCCAAGGACCCCTCTCCCCGCCTCCCCTGAATTGTAAAAAACCAGATTACAAACTGTTTTCTGACCCCCACCCCCAGCACTTTTAACTTGGGAACAGCTCTTAACTATTCTGTTGTTCTTCCCTTGAAGGTGGCGCCAAAGTGGGGTCTGGCAATAGAAGCCTGTGCAAGGTTTGATGAAATTCTATCTATGAGGGATTCTTTAAATGGACTTTCAATTTTAGACATGAATTCACAAATTTAGCGCCACTGTGGCGCCACCTATATGGACGGGATGACCAGTGCCCCCCCCCTTTTTATTTTGGATTTCCAAAGAGAATCTGACAATGAAAGCCCATGTAAAGTTTCATGGATTTCTAAGTTTAAGATGTCAATTTCACCTTGTCGAATACCGTACTATGCCTTTAACAGGGAGCACGTGGTCAAGGTGGCCATAGGGTCAAATTAGTTTACATTTCAGGGGTGTCCAAGCTTCCGAGTCCTGGAGCACAGATTATTGGTCTTGGAGCACATCAATCTTTGGTAGGTGCTGTGCGAAAACTTTGAATACTGTCACCTGGTGGCAATACCATATCACTATCTTGCAGGAACTCCAAATTTTCCAACAAGTTGCCCTAGCCTAGTATATATAGCAGACATGTATGGTATTTACAAATCAAAGTACCCTTTATTGGCGCCAAGCGTCATTTGAGGTAAAACCCTGTAAAATTGAAACTGTGGTCCTATCTAGGTCAGCTCAAGCACCGAAGTTAAAGAAAACGTATAGTTGAAACACCAAGACCTCAGGGATAAGTTAACCATTGTTAGAAATGGGACAAGAGTGCTGAACTAGTAGGTGTCTTATTTTGAGTGTGTCACCAGCATCACAGCCTTAGTATCCATATACACATTATCTGTCAACTCCTTCCAGATATGCATGTGAAACATACGTTCAGCAACCATCTACTTAAAACAGCGATTTGTTATTGGATATATGTAATTTGCTTTACCTTATTTGTTAATTTACCCTTAGATGAAAAAAACAAGTGGATATGAAACAGCTGGTCGACGGGATCAAGCTGGCTGCAGCAAATAGCCCAAAAGTAGTGTTCTGCGTTCTGCTTGTATTTCTCAATGTTGGTTTTCAAAGTGCCATTTTGTGAGCTGTGATTTGCAGCAAAGAAACATGCTACTACACTGTACTACTACTACTACTACTACTACTACTACTACTACTACTACTACTACTACTACTACTTCTACTACTACTACTACTACTCTCTTCAAGTATGAAACCTGCGTTGACAACTGGAGCTATGAGGACCATGTGACGCCATCTATGGGCGATTGGTAATATTAAAATACGAGTAATTTTAACATTTCAGGGATTATGTGCCTGGTCCACCATTGCCAGTACTCTCCGCTTGTATGCATGGGCTGTGGAATCGCTGATATAAAAATCCTTGGAGCTGGAATTTTAAATTTCGTTTATCGTCACTATTCTGTCATATTAAAGATAAATTATGACTAGTTCGCTGTAAGTGTTGGAAGAAGCCGGCGAATACCTTTGAAACCCCGGAAATAAGAATTCCTTGTAGCCGGAATTTTGGAATTTCGTTTATCGTCACTTTTCGCCATATTTAGGCTAAAACATGCATGGCCAAATGTTAGTGGTATAGGACGCCGGAGTGCCCCGCTGAAACCACCGCCATACCCGAAGTCACTGGTAACTTTCTCACTTGCTCTGGTCAGGAGTCGAACCCAGGCAATTTACCATTTGAATGATTAGGCCACAAGTGTGTGTGTGTGTGTGTTAAATGGGAGTCCAGGGGGGGGGGCACTTTGGTTTTTAGGGGGGTGCATACGCTCGTTATCAAAATTTAAAAATACCCCTAAAACACTGATTTCAGGCCAAAAAAGCACCCTTATTTTTTAAAAAAGCTGACTTTTTCCAGTAAAAAAAGACCCCTTCTTTTATCAAAACACTGACATTGGATAAATGCGAACACGTATTTTAACTCTATATTTTACAATCCTCTGCCTGTTTCGCGTTTCAGGAGTCACTCGGCGTGACAGCCGCATATATCTCGTGGATTTTAAAGGGATTTTTAACCCCCATACTTCGTACCTGGGTACAAAAAAGTACCCTTCTTTTACAAATCGCGGTCACGCGGAGGTCTTAAAAAGACCCTTTTTCCGCGACATACGCAACGCGGGTGCGGCCCCCCCCCCCCCCTGTACCTGAGTGCCCTCTTTCGGAATTAACCTTTTAACCTTGATTTGATTTCGGGCCAGGTTTATCTCTATAAACCTGACGAAAACGGCGTCAGTTCTTGGTCTAAACACAAGGTTTCGGAATAAATACACAGCTTTTCTAAATAAATACAATCCTGCAACCCCTTAAATCACTCATGGTTGTCATAACCAGAATTATTAAATGACATTTCTTTTTTTTTGATGCAATCAATCAAATTACTGTGCACCTTATTTTTATTGACCCAGAACATGTTATGGACTGTGGTACAAATAGTAAACCAATAGCAATGTTTACATTGTACAAGTTATTTTTCACCAGTATGGCTATTTGGATTGTTGGAGAAATAAGTTGTGGATATTGGAATGCTTTTTTAATATCTAATTGTTATGTTTGTTGTTGGTGAGATACCAAATAGGAGCCAAAAACCTCTAAAAACTGTTACTTAAATTAGATTACATTTAGTCACTGATCAAGATCGTCGTTAAGCCTACACAAATATAACAAATGGTGAGTTTTTACTATTGAAATTGACCGATAAACTTTTATATGATACGATGCACCTCTGAGATTGATCGGTGCACATGCATCGATGTGGATCCTCGCCTGTTGAGACAGCCATATTTCATTCGTACTGGGCGGATCCTGCTATCATGTCGAGTATGCATGTAGGGGCCGCCACCAGTCTATGACAGACTGTACACGTGGTCAGAAACTGGGACGTCCAAAGTGCTTCTTGAGTTGATCGATAAACGTATACACTCATGGTAGCACCTGCTAAATATGTTGACTGACAGTAGGTAGTATGCTCTGGTTTGTTATAGCTTCGTTGATAATGATGATGAGACTTGACGTTTTTGCGCCAATTGTTTGATTATTTTGCGAGCCTGCTCGCAGACCAACTTCATGTTCAGCGCATCCTCATAAAAAGGATTTCAATAGTCAGCAGAATATGCGGAAAGATAGTGATCACGTGGCCAAACAAATAATCTCTCAATGCGTTTTTTCAGCGTTTGTCTCTAGAGTTTAGTGAGATTTGTGAGATTGGTTTATTTCTTCTCCATCTGACGTGAGGTCGCGGGCGCCCTGTCTCCGCACAACTTCGCTTGTCCTACCAAAACATTACACCCTCGATCCTTAATTTCACCTCTTGAATTGAGCCTTCCTGGGTGTGTGTTAGCCTGCCTCCCAGGCCATATTTAAATGTCCTCCCTTGTGGATAGATGGCTCTGCGGTATACTAGGATGTCCTTCTGAGATACAGACTAGAGCTCAAGTGTGTCCCCCTTGAGGATTTATTCAGAACTAAACCTGGAGTGAAATCAACTCAGGTCAGACCAGTGAGACAGGTAGATATCACAGACTTGTAGCAAGTCTAGGTGTGTGTTAGTCGCTCATTGGACCCACCAAGTGGGTTAAAGTACATGAAAATCGGAGATGGGTCGGCGGGTCCAATTGTAATAGTAAGTTGGCATGGAGTGATCAAGGGTCTCGTTTTGGCGAGGCTGGTTCGAACCTGTCACGTGATCTGCTTCGTACCAAAGTCGTTTTGGCGAGCTGTTTCACGCCTGGTTTGAACCAAGTTATGTGGGTTGAACTAAGTCCCGTTGTAACCAGCAATTGATATGAACTATGGGAAGTTAACATCGCTTGCTTGGCTAGTTTCAAGCTGGTCCCTTTATATAGGTGTATACAAATGAAATATCCCGGTCTAACACAGTAAGACTCGACGTTCGTGCGCCAATTCTTTGATTGTGGCGGTCTTGACCGCTATACCAGCCATTTTTTCTGCGCTTTCTCATTTTATGTTTTAGATAGTAAGTGTAATCTGGATACAGACAGTGATCACGTGACCACACAAATACCCTACAATTCGTTTTCTACACACTTATAATCATTCTATTATGATCGTATTTTAGAGAAATGTTGTATCCTTGGCTTCGTTAGTGTTTAGGCGCCCTGTATGTTGTTGATAGCCGTGTTATGAAGGAAGGTCTTTTTGATGAAAATGCAAGGTTACATCCTCGTTCTTAGGCAGCCGCTTTGCTAGGTTATGCGCGAGGGTATAAAGTGACGTCATTGACCGGTACTTTTTTCTAAATGTACAGTGCGTTGTTTCACGCTTAAAATCATTATATTCTGATGGTTTGTCAATAAAATGTTGTATATTTGGCGCCGCTAGTTTCTTTGCATTGTTTTTATGTTGGTAATGGCTGTGTTTATTGCACACTTTTTCTCATAACAACAAATGATGGACGCTTACATTTCGTGTTGTGCGGCTACCACTGTGCCGATTCTTGTGTGTACGAATAAGCAGCGACTGGTACTTTTTTTGAAATAGACTAGTGCCAGCCCTTTGAGCTGTTGTGTGCGCGAATTAGTACTGGATAGACTAGTGCCAGTCCTTAGAGCTGCTGCGCGCCAACAATCAGGGGGGGGGGGGGGTGGAGGGGGGGGGGGGTTGGGTACGATGCTGGTGCCGTTCAGCTGGGTGGGCTCGTGCATAAAGCACACAACATAACATGGGATCATATTTAACTACAACAACAGCTCAATTGTTCCAGTTATCAATATAGTCTGGTGAGATAGAACTATAACAAATGCGGTCACGGGCGCTTTTTCGCCGCACAACTTCGCATTTTCCATCAAAATATTACATGCTCAATGCACAATTTCCCTTCTAGAATTGAGTCCTTCTGGTTCGAGCCAGTCACGTGATCTGCTTCCTACCAAAGTCGTTTTGGCGAGCTGTTTCACGCCTGGTTTAAACCAAGTCATGCGGTTTGAACTAAGTCCTGTTGTAACCAGCGATTGATAGTGGTTCACGCTATGAACTATGGGAAGTACACATCGCTTGCTTGGCTAGTTTCAAGCTGGTCCCTTTATATAGGTGTATACAGATGGACTCGATAAAGTTAAAGTTAGCATCTAAAGCAAAACATCAATTTTATAGTAGCGATACATATCTTATGGCGTCCATTCACATGGCTCGAACCAGACACGTGATATGGCGCGTACCACAATCGTTTTGGCGAGCTGGTTCCTGTAAGTCACGTGATTCATGACGTTCCCGGTTGGAAACACACTCGTAGAAACAAACCCCAGGTGCTTATCATGTTGAGGATGTAGGGGTCGCCACCAGTCTCTATGGAAGGGCTATTTCTGTATGCGTGGTCAGAAACTGGGACATCCAAAAGAAAACACAGCCATTGACGCATACAATTCGATCATGTTGAGGCTTTGTTAGGTACAGGTATGTGACCTATTTTCTCCAGCACTGGAACGACTCCTGTGCTTTAAGTACATCGACAAATACGCGACTGGCTTCAACAAGGGGTAGACGTATTTAGGTTGCTCCCTGTAACTTGTCTACAATGTTGCTGTTTGGACAACTGGAGGTTCCAGCATGGCTGCTTCTCTGTGTTATGGGTGTGCTGCTGATATATGTGTAAGTTCATTTCAACTAGACTAAACGTAGTTTTAATTTTAGGACTATGAAATTGTGCGATTACAGCTTAGATGAATAAAATAATGGTTATGTATCGAGAGATTAATTACTATATGCGAGAGGGTGAATGCCTGGCTTTGCCAGGGGTCTGGAATCTTGCCCAAATGTCAGTTACTAGGAGGCATTCTGTTAATAGCCTCTAAGCAGGCTGTTGGTGCAACTAAGTCATTAGCAGTTACCTTACTGCTAATGACTAATGGTTGCACCAACAGCCTGTTTAGAGGATAAAATGGCTGCCCCCAGTGCCTCTATTTTGTGTCTATTAGGAGGTGTTTAAAGAGCAAAATACTATTTGGGCCTCTGTTTTATACGTGGTGGAATTGTCCTTTAAACCGCAAGGATGTTTCAAAACTTTAAACCCCAACACAATATATGTTTTATGAATGAATAAATGGATAACTGTTTAAAGGCACATAGACACACAAAGTTCATTTAGTTCCATAAGATATTAGCAAAAGGTGTCGTTTGTCATTGTTGAAGAACAATGACAAAGCTTGATTATTCTAGGTGAAAGAAGGAGAAGATGGAGAGTAAGAACAGAGCTTTCTGATCCAAAGAGAAACAAGGAATATTTTAGATGCAGGGTATCCATAGACAGATCCACACATCCCCATTCTTTTATAAGGCAAGCAGGGTGCCACACCAGCTTAGCGAAATCAGAAGTTCTGGAGAGGTCAAAGTTCAAAACTTTTCTACACAATCAATGCCCTGAGAAAGGTCTCGAGAAGCGTGGGTTATATGACATAACCCACACTTTCTAAGTATCTTTCTCTTAAAGCTGCTTATACCACAAGGGTGTTTAGCAAAGGTGTCAGCTAAGCTTTTCTCGGCCTGTGTTTGGTAGGCAGTCAACTGTGGTACAAGTTCATAGGCCACATGGAATTTGTCTTTGGAATTTTTGTTATCTTCGCCTTTTTATCCATGCTGCGGCTGTCGTGATTAACCGGTTGTGTGTGTGTATATATATATATATATATATATATATATATATATATATATATATATATATATATATATATATATATATATATATATATATATATATATATATATATATATATATATATATATATATATATATATATATATATATATATATATATATATATACTGGGGAGGATACTCTGCTCCTCCAGGTAACAGTCCTCATGTTTAGCCCGTACACCACAGCTTTCTTCATCGTTGTTCCCTAGTATTCTAACGTACCGCGGCCTCGACCGTAGTATGAGATGATATCACATACATCACAACTTTTGAGGGATCCATGTACAAAAGTTGCCAATACCAAATGATGCAAAACGCCTTAAAAATGTGTACACTCTCTCTCTATATATATAAATACAATTATATATATATATATATATATATATATAGATATATAGATATATATATATATATATATATATATATATATATATATATATATATATATATATATATATATATATTACTTCATTGACCCTCAACCATTCAACACTAGAGTAATCTTGAGAAAGGGTTGAGAGAAGTCATCCTTCATAATAAATGCTATACATGTAATTATATTATCATACACACAAAAAACTTATATGTATGTTTTAACTTAGTTGAATACCATCTTTTTCAACAACTTTAGGCTGATGAAACCAAAGCAAATATCAATATAACCATTTGCCGTCACAAGCTTTCAGCACTGATGTTGCCTTTTTTTCTAATGAAGTATAACCCGATATATGCTTTGAGGATTGTGTGATTACCTATGGTTGAAGTGCAATATGTTAACACATATGTACTTATGAATGCAATAAAAATCATGTACTTGAGAATTCAAAAAAATAATCATGTAGTATTTTACAAAGAGATGAATGCATGATGGTACAGATTTGCATTAATATGAGAAAGAGAGAACCAAGATGCTTGAAATACAATATGTGCTTATACATGCAATAAAAACCATGTACTTGAGATTTCAAAAAAGAATCATTACTTACTTTTTTTATTATTCCAGAATGGGAAAGAGGAACCAAGATGCTCTCAAGAAGCTTGGCTTGCCTGGACCTAGCTGGCTGATGCCTTTATTTGGCGCGTTCCCATCTATAATCAAAAAGGTTAGTATTGATTAGATCAAATTAAATTTTGTTCATGTTGCATCAGGGAAACAGTGTGTATGTATTTCTCAGTGGCTAAAGTATAATGCAAAATCTCATTTTTTAGATTTCAACAATGCGATCCTTGTGGCAGCTACGAGCTAGCTAGTATTTTTAGATCACTTTCTCATAAAATTCATGTTCGAGAATATTTCAAGGTTTAATGTTAATTCGATCTTACGTAATATCTCCTGCGAATACTTTTAACGTATATATATATATATATATATATATATATATATATATATATATATATATATATATATATATATATATATATATATATATATATATATATATATATATATATATATATATATATATATATATATATATATATATATATATATATATATATATATATATATATATATATATATATATATATATATATATATATATATATATATATATATATATATATATATATATATATACAAAACTGTGCTCTCGCCCAAGACCGCGCCTCATTCGTGTTATCCAATCGGCAGCCCGGATATGTAACATTTGACCAGTCACCGAACCCTACAATGCCCTGATATTTGGCCATATGTCTGCCCAGGATGCCCTCCAACGTAGATTAACTACATATACACTTGTGGTCAATAAGGCTTTGATGTGATAGTATATGCATATGCATACCTTTTGAAACAGTATGAGTATAAGCGAATTCATTATTGATCTATTGGTGCTCACGGAAACATTTTTATTGTTTTTCAGGGACAATACCAATTCGATTTGGATATGCTGAAAACATATGGCAAAACCTTTGGGTAGAATTATCATATCTAATTTGATTTTTCCCTTTCGTAGTACTTTGCGACCTAGTTGTACCTCTAGCAACACAAGAAGCTCTATTTTATTAACTATCTGGATGAGAAATGTGACCCTGATACAACAATCCTTTCCAATGACTTGCTATCAGGTTCACTCTATGAGTTCTTCGATTTATTCCATGCCAAATTCAGCGGTTTGTCCTCAGTCGACGGCTATAAATGAATGAATGTAAAATCATTATAATAGGTTAATCGTTTCAAATTCTCCAAGCTTCATCTATACCCTCTCTTATTTCCTAGTTAGCAGTTGGTAATTGAGAAAAATCCAAGAAAGAAGGCTGGTTAAATACCACACACCAGTCTCTCTCTCTCTCTTTCTCTCTCTCTCTGAATATAAATATATATATATATATATATATATATATATGTATATATATATATATATATATATATATATATATATATATATATTATATATATATATATATATATATATATATATATATATATATATATATATATATATATATATATATAATCACTTCGGTTACTAACAAAAGGTGAACTTGTAATTGTGTATATTCTGCTGTACAAGTATCTACCTCTCAGGTTCCGCAATGATTTAATTAGGTTTCCAATTAATATTTCATATTTCTCTCTCCTCTTCAGATACATGGAGGGAACAGAAGCTGTAATACTATCGAAAGATCTTGCGTTCCTCAAACAGGTCATGATTAAAGAGTGGTACAATTTTCCAAACCATAAAGTAAGTCGAACATAATTGATAAAGGAAGTAATTTAAATACAATCTAAAATGTCAAAATACAATTTCTATTTTTTAACGCCATTTCAACGTGTGTTTTTATGTAATTGATATCTTGTTTGCCTCTTATTCACACACACAAACACACACACACATATATATATATATATATATATATATATATATATATATATATATATATATATATATATATATATATATATATAATGTACACACAAACACACACATATATATTATATATATATATATATATATATATATATATAAACAGACACACACACACATATGTATATTTATATATATATATATATATATATATATATATATATATATATATATATATATATACATATATGTGTATATATATATATATGTATATATATATATATATATATATATATATATATATATATATATATATATATATATATAAATGTATAGATGAATACGTATATATAAATGCATACATGCATTAACTGCACGTTTATACACCTGTTTACTGATTAATTATGTGCACGCCATGCATTCGTAGACTTGACCTATTATTTCATCATTCTTTGCAGACTGGAGGGGAAATACCAGAGTATGGCTTTAGAAAGATGTTGCCCTTTTTGGAAGACGAGCATTGGAAGATGATACGAAACCAGATGAGCCCAGCATTTAGCAGCGGAAAACTGAAAAAGGTATGAAAACTCAATACCTTTTTTAAAGCACTTTTGAATTAGTTTCTAAACATGCCTTACACGTTTTTAGACACACCTTGCACACCTACCCACTACTATTGAATAAACCCGTTGCAATTGCTCAAAGCTGCTCCTCAACGTCGGTGAAGTCTTATAGGCAAAAGCATATTTTAAAATATTTTCAAGGGAGAAATATTGACTAGAACACTTCTGATCAATATGCATTTTGTGAAATCGTATTGGATTACCACGTTTTGTTTTCATAAGTATCCTGGATGCCTTCAATAGTTTTTAAAGGAATCTTTAAGTTCTAATATGTGAAGGGAGTCTTATAGTCCAGTAGTCACACCAAATAGTTTGATTGAACCTCGATTAGAAATAAATTAATGAATTAAGAGTTTTTTTTCATTTTTTCATTTCCCTCATTCGAAATCCCCCAAAGTATGCCTTCATTAAAGAGATATTACATGGTAGGGCCTTTTCCCTAACGCTGGTGAAAGACAGCAGAACAGGGTAACCTCTAGGGATTGGAATGTGTTTGTTTATCATCGATGATTGTTGACCCACACCATCAAGAGGTAAATCCAGCAAGACATTTTGAATTGTTTCAATTAATTCTATGGCCCCAAAAACATAAGACACCAAAATCAACATCTTGGACTGAGTGCAATGACAGTTCTAGCCAAAGTGCTGACATTTTTGATTCCTGCATTAAATGCCTGGGCAGCTCGGGCATGATACACGACTGCACGCTCAGTGGCCACTCAGTTTCCTGGGCATGGATGCATGGATGACCACACAATTGAAAAGAGCTTGAACATTTGTAATCTACGTGGGTCATTGATGTACTTGGCTTACCGTTTGACATGTTATCCATGGGTGTTTATACAACCAGGCACTGGCAGACGTCCGGTCGACTGGTGCAGGAATTGAATGTCTGTACTGTAACTAGCATGAAGTGCTGGCTACCTCTTTTTCCTATTACATATCCAACTTCAATTGGTTGAAGGCTTTGATATGCGCAACATAACCTTAGGAAAGCATGTATGATTTATTAAAAGTAATTCTATGAATTGACCAGGGCTCCTCAAGATAGGTGTGTTACAACCTAACACTGGTGCAGGCAGTGGAGTACCTCTAATGTAGTCCAGTTGTCTGAGAGGGCGTTTTTGAAGGAATCAGGTGACCTCTTCGAAACTATTGCCTATGGTAGGTTGTTCCATTCTTTGGCGGTTCTTTGAAAGAAGGCCATTTTGTGGTATTCAAGCTGTGAGCCTGTGATGTGATAGGCCTGTGTGTTTCTGTTCCTGCTGATTGTGTTTTGGCGCATACGGATAAAGCGTGTCTGGCATGTTTACCTCAACACGGCCATTGTGGATTTTGTAGAACATGGTCAGGTCTGATGCTCTCCTGCGATTTTCTAGAGGATCTTGGACGCCATATTGTATTTCCTTAAAAGCTAGACCCATCCAGGCCTCTTGGTTGATTTCAATGTATTCCTTGGCCTCTAAAACATATGTTTATAAATACACCAGAATTGCCATCCTAGCCTGAATACAATGGAAGATGTGACTGAAACCCTAAAGTGGCAGATGTGAGGTCATCCATGCATCCATACCCAGGAAACTAGGTGACAATCGAACTTGGTTGTGAGACTTGGGCACATATGCCTGCAGGTATTTCATAAAAGGCTTAATAGGATATTCGACAAGGTGACAGTGCCATCTAAAAGTCCATGTAAAATATACCACACAGTTAGAAATTCGTTAAACTGTACATAATCTGTCATTGTCAGATCCCATTTGAACATCCAAAATAGAAAAGGGGGCCACCAGTCATGCCGTCCATATAGGTGGTACCAAAGTGGCACTGAATTTTCAAATTTCATAAATAACATTGAAAGTCCATTAAAAAATCCTCTATAGGATTTCATCAAACCTAGGATAGGCTTTTATTATCAGGTCCCCTCAGGAATTCCAAAATAAAAAGGGGGGTCACCAGTCAGGCCATTCATATGGGTGGCGCCAAAGTGGCATACAACTTGATTCGAAAAACGAACATGCCATCTATATGGCCGGAATGAGTGGTCACCCTCTTTCTTTATTTTGAACTGTAGGGTATTTTTAAAAAGGACCTTAAATTTTGTCACTTTGACGCCACCTTTGTGGACGGGATGACCGGTGACCCCCCTTTCTATTTTGGAATTCCGAAGGGGATCTGATAATGAGAGTGTACGCAAAGTTTAATGGATTCCTACATGTAACTGTGGGGTAGTTTTAAAAAGGACTTTAAGTTTTAGATGTTACTGTCACGTTGTTGAATACCCTACCATACCTTTAAATCCGATTGATTAAGCCAGCTCCATGTCTTTGCGGAAAGGGATTTTGACACGATCAGACAAAGCAAGTGTTCTGCATCCAACAGTGTCTGCAGAAACAATTCTTTTCATTTAGTAATAAACGATAGGCTTCGTTATATTATAACAGAGAAAAAACATTGAAATGACGTCCATGTACTAGATCTATTATTTCCACTGAGCAGACATGTATATTGATGCGATTTAATTTTGTTATTTAGATGGTGGGACTTATCCATGTCACTAGCGAAAATCTAAAAGAAGACCTGGCAGCCATTGCAGCAAGAGATGAGGTGTTTGATCCAAAGGAGTGAGTACTAGTATATATATATATATATATATATATATATATATATATATATATATATATATATATATATATATATATATATATATATATATATATATATACAGACATGTGGTATTTAAACCTTTTCTGATTAAATGTTTCATTGGAAAGGACAAACTCCTAATCTTCATATTTGTTTGATAGATATTATTGGCATTTAAATGTTTACAAAATAATCAAAAGGATATGTGTGAAAATTGTTGACATGTAAAGTTCTAATTAACGGAATCAGCCCTAAATTTTATATCTACATTTGCATAGAAGGTATTATCTAAACGTTAGGCAAAAGGAAACAGATGTTAACAACCATTTGAAATAGGTTGATGCCTTGAAATCGTATATTTTTCAACTGCATTTGTTTTTAGTTTCCTTTCATTTTAAATTCAAGGGCCTTTGGGCATTACACAATGGATGTTCTTACAAGTACTTCTTTTGGAATTCAAGTTAACACATCAAAGGATAAGGATAATGAGTTCGTTCAACATGGAAAGAAGTTTTTTGATCCTAGCTTTCTCAACCCCCTCGCCATTGCATTTAGTAAGTCATGCAATAAGTAGTATTTATGGACACTGTGTGAATACCTTAGAATCTCTCTGCTCATGTGCTGATAGGATTCTTTGGCCAATCCAAGCCTGCATCTCACCTTCACAGGTATTTTTTGTTACAGAACTATCATGTTGAGTTGAATAGAGCATGGATATCAATACATATGAAAGGACAGAAAGCTTGGAAAATAATTAACATGTATCTGAATATTTTCAAGAATAGCTTTTGATTGAAAGGTATCACCAACATACAGTCAAACCTGCTTGACCGACCACCTCTATTAAGAGACCACCTCTATCAAGAGACCACATTTTCATCTCCCCTGGTCTAACATTATAGTTTAAATGGCCCTCTATTAAAAGACCACCTGCCTTAAGAGACCATATTTTTGTCTTTCCTTGGTTGGTTTCTTAATACAGGTTTGACTGTAGTCTCTCCGGGACGTATGTATGAATGAAAGGAGGAAAAGCGAGGGGTTGTAAAGGCATATTTCTCTAGTTTTTCGTCAGGAGAATGTCGTGCTGACAAGTTGAAGTAAAGATGGTTCTGCAAAAGCTGACACTTTTTCGGGAAATATTGTATTGGTTTTCACTACTTTTCATTCGTTCCTGTTTGTTCACACTTATATTCTTGTTGAATTCTTGTTCATTTCTATTCACATGCACTACTGCCTTTTATAGTTGTTTTTCGTAATTTGCCACTGCCATATTGACTTTGAAGTACTTAACGATGAAAGCACATTGATTCTATTTTCCAGTTATGGCACCTTTCATGATTAAACCCCTTCTTAAATTGGGGTATACGATTGTACCAAAGGAATCAAGTGATTTTCTCAGAGAGGTGGTAAACCAAGCTGTCAACGCAAAGGAAAGGGACAGCAATGTAAGTGACAGAAGGATGGAAAGAACTATGAACAAAGTACCACTTTCCAGCAACTACATACATACATACATACTTATACACACCCACGCACACACACACACACATACGCGCATATATATATATATATATATATATATATATATATATATATATATATATATATATATATATATATATATATATATATATATATATATATATGTGTGTGTGTGTGTGTGTGTTTGCAAAAACGGTTAATATATGCTTGAACATATTCATTTATCCAGGGCAGGGAAGATTTCCTTCAATTGATGGTAAATGCACGACGATCTAGTGGTGAGTTTGGGGATATGGTGTTGAACGCTGACAAAGAGAATGAAGATGAAAACTTACTGCCAAGTGTTAAGAAAGGTAAGTGTTACTCCAAATGCTTAAGAGTTCCGCTAGGTATTGTCGACTGGATCTCTGAAACCTTTGACAATGACTTTGAAATAAAAAATGATATTACAACCATTAAAAGGGAGTTTTCAGTATTGATCAGATTAACCTTTCCCCCTCAGGTATTTTTCCAGCCATGCTTGTGCTCGAAAGAATTTTTTGACATTCTCAAGCTACTTTCTTTTTTTATTTTTCAAACATTTTTATTTTCCTGCGTGCCGGGCAATCACGGCTATGCCAAAGACATCCTATAATATTACAAAAGTATCAGGTTGTGGTATAAGGGATTGTAAGTGTATACCATAAATATTGTATTGTACAGTATAATAAATATAAAAATTGCAATATATTAAGTATTGTTATTCTTCGAGATATTCCAACATGATACCCCATCTTTGTTCCAGTTTATCCTCTCTGTCACATAGAGTGTATTTATATTTCTCATGGTTGTAAAGGTTTTTCACCTGCCTTTTTATGCAAGCTACTTTCTTGCCGCTGTGAGCATTAAGAGGGAAAACGGCCAATGCCCCTCTTATTGATAATTAATGTTTCTCCTACCAGCTCCCCTCAGTGTTTCTCCGCCAAACTTTTGAAAATGACTCTTATGATTGATGATTCATACTTATTCAGTCATCTATGACAATTAGTTATCCCTGTAATTCTTATTTGGAACCGAATATGATGAGAATATGGTAGAAAAAATATGTTCTAATTTATTTTCTCATACACAAATCCATTCCAGGGGAAATGTCTGATGAAGAGATTTTAGGTGGTGCGATGATTTTCTTTAGCGCTGGCTACGATACCACTGCATCCACGCTGCAATTTCTAGCCTATGAACTCGCTTTGAACTCAGATATACAAGACAAGCTCATTCAGGAAATTGATGATGTCCTAGGAAAGGTTGCTAAATAGATTATTTTTATTGATACACAGACACACATACACATACATATACAAATATATATATATATATATATATATATATATATATATATATATATATATATATATATGTATATATATATGTATATATATATATATATATATATATATATATATATATATATATATATAATATATATATATATATATATATATATATATATAAATATATATATATATATATATATATATATATATATATATATATATATATATATATATATATATATAGAGAGAGAGAGAGAGAGAGAGAGAGAGAGAGAGAGAGAGAGAGAGAGAGAGAGAGAGAGAGAGAGAGAGAGAGAGAGAGAGAGAGAGAGATAGAAAATATGGAAATGGAATCATAATCCATGCATGAAAATGAAATTTCCAGGCATGAAAATAGAATTTTCATGCATGAAAATAAGATTTTTGCCCAAAAACGTGTCATGGGTTAAAATTCTATGCATGAAGTTGTGTACAGCTGAACTACCAATGAACATTTGTGGGGCGAGAAAATCATGCCAGGGGCGAAATTGTCATTTTCATGCATGGAAATATCATTTTCACATGAAAATGAACATTTTCCATGCATGAAAATAAGAAATTTATATGCATTAATTTTTCATGCCACAATATTTTCATGCATGAAACCTTTTTAGGGGTAGGTATTCCACATTTATCTACTGCCCAATGACAAATTGAGCTTTGATATGAATTTGAAGGAATACCCACATGATAGGGTTACGATGATATTCATAATATTTTGCCTTGGCGAACGGCACCTCAACATTTGAAGGATTAACCGACCTATGCCATGCGTTTCCCTCAAATTGTATTGTATGCATGGTCTTATGATAATTTTTGATACAGCATAGATTAGTTTGTAATGAAATCAACCTATAAAATTGCGAATGGGTTGTGAGTTCATAACACTTTCAAAAAAGAAAAGGGTAAATTTATCGTGCCCTGTCAGTTATTTTCTAATTTCATATTGTGTTTCTTTTTCAGAATCATCCTTCCTATGAAGTGGTGGAAAATTGCAATACCTGGACATGTGTATTCACGAAACTCTACGACTGTACCCAATAGGTTACAGGTGAGTTCTATTACCTCATTATTATGACAAGCATAGATGCTGATGTGAGTTGCAATGTACAACTAAAGATCAGGTTTATGAATGAAATAATGTCATTGAAAGACCAACGGCTGCAGTTTGTTTTTACAGATATTTGAAACAATAAAGTAATTTCATAAACTTTTTGTATGCATAAATGGTCTCTTTCTTTGTGCATCTTATCTCTTCACATATAATAACATTATCTTAGATACTACTCTGCTATGTCTGGAGTAAGTATTTGGGAAGATCAAAGAATTAAAAAAAAGGGTTTTAAGTAGTACAGGTGCAAATTCTTCGTTTTAATTTTGTTCAAAATTGTTTAGATATTCTACACAATATCCTCAACAAACATACATGAAACAAATAGTAGGTCATCTGGTTTGTTTTCCGAACAGAAATGGTGTAACTTAGTGAAATACACTTTGAAGAACAAAATAATCCTCCTACAGTCATCTTTTTGTGGTTCTACTCCGCTTTTTTAGCCCTTTCAAAGATTCTGCATTTTTCATTTCTGACACTGTAGTTCAAAACTATTTTTAGACTTATCAACAAATGCTGTCCAGACTCCCTGGCTGCTATTATGGCCTTTTGAGCCATTGCATATTGTACAAAGAGGCATCCTGCACATTATTACAATCAACTGTGCTCTCCTCTGCCAAAAATCAGTTCCTCTCTTCTATTGCTGCTTCTATGCAGCTTCTTTTGGCCACTCCTTCTATCAATAGACAAGCCTCTGTTTCACGTTTTTATCAGCACAGAATGGTTTACTGGCTTTACGTTCTTTGAGGAAAGCAATGTGGTTGCATGGGACTCACCCATGCCAGTATTGGTCATACCTGAAAAATTGAATGAAACGATTAGTTTTATAGTAGGTCTAAGATTACCATTCCTCGATTGAGCACACACCTATAGCAAGCACTCAATTAATTTATTCACTGTTTTCCGTAAAGGGAAATTATCTATCCTTTACAGAAATTCATTTGCCGTAAACGAAAAATCAGTTATTGAAAATGATTTTCTTTTCTATAATGCATTTTACGTTTTAGGAACAAATGAATTTCCTGTAAAAAACAAATCATTTATTGTTTTCCATAATTCAATAATCTTTTATGAAAAAATCGCTTGTCTAAGGAAATAAAATTTTTCATTTAAGGAAAATGATTTATCCTTTATGGAAAATAGGATTAAGATAATCATATCATAGAATAAACTAAGGATTGCAAGAAAAATGAATCTATTGAATAAATAAAGAAGGCCAATTAAAAAAGGTGACTAGAAAGAGATGCATATGAACTCTTGCTAGCTCTTCTTAATGGAATGCTGCCCAAATGATTGCTTTACCAAAATGCAACAACTTACCAATTGCAAGCCTTTGTATCTGAATTATAAATCTTTTGATGGCCAGGCATATTATGCTTTTTGGATGTGTGCACCCTATTCATCCTGCCACAAATTTCAAAACTGTAGCCAACACCTTGTCATGCACATTGATAACTGTTTCCATTGGTTATGATCATTGGTGATGAGCCAGTCACACACTCATTTAGCTGGTCTATCAGGTATTGGAGGGCAACAAGCCTTGTCCCATTCATTTTTCTGGTTTTGGGCAGGGCTTTGACTTAGATAGCTGTCCTACCATTTACAAGGCTCTTAGTCTGTGTCTCTGCAGAAACCTTTGTTTTGACTATTTCAAGAGCATTCATTCTAATTAATAAACTTCCCTGCTCTCTGATCTCATTTACACTCATACTGAGTAATTTGTCAATACTTTATTACCCAAATTCTTGCATGGAAGACCTCATCAACGTTAGGATGTTAAATAGTTGGCTTGACCTGTTGTAGTTGCTTCCACCTATTGTGCAGGAAACACGCTAGTGTCAATGGTGCTCCCATCTATTGGACAGGTGACACACTAAAATGTTGAAATTTAAGTTAGTCTGCTACCCAATAGATGTCTCAGGTATAGAGTATTATAAGACCTTAAGGAGTTCTGGTGCAAGACTTAAACATGAGTTTGTAATGCATTGACTACCCAACGAAAAACGTCTCATGAGCCCCTGCCATACGTCCTTATCAGTGGAGTGCGTTACTGTTCAGTACTACAGCTGGCCTCATCAGAGGACTAGATTGAGTGATCTGTGCTCCACACTGTAGTGAGAGATTTGCCTGTTTCCATCTCCTGTCTCATAAGCACCTGCCATACCACCTTATCAGCGTAGTGAGTCAATTTCAAGTACTAACCTCTCAAAGTATCTAAACTTATCAATGAACTGCCTGCGCATGCTGCGATCCGAAGCCTATACTGTGATAGGAGATTTCCTTGTGCGGTTTTCGTGTTTCATCAATCCCAGGCATGCAAAAATGCATGTTTTTTTCAGCTCTGTTTGTGAAGGGTTGAAATGTCAAATTACATAATTTAGCCTTTAACTATCTAAAGATTCTTACCTGAAATTTAACCATCCCAACACCTTACTTTCCCGTGAGATCTTGGAGCCCCTTTCCCTCTAATAGCCAGTAAGCATTATCCAGATAAGGCCCCGTTGAAAGAGATATTGGGAGGACAGTACACTTACAGAGAAGGGGAAGGCAAGTGTTGCAGCAGGGCGCTTATTAAGGCCGCAGGACGAGTAGAAATTGACAGTGTAAGAAGGATCCCTGTGCCCAAAAAGTGGGTGGCGGGCGCATGTATCCAAGCCCATAGTACAGTTGGAAGGTGCATAAATAGGGCACTGATCAACAGGTGGGGACGTATGGAAGGACAAATAGAAGGTAAATGGGTGGAAATTGCATTGAGTAATAGGCATGTGCAGCAAGTGTGCAAACAAGTGACAATACCAACATCATTGGGAACATATCCTTCATTTACATATTTGAATTAATACTAACATCCATCAAACTATATATCGTCTTGAAGAAATTCTCAACTTTATCATATTCTATGTGAAGGCTAGGCATTACTACACCCATTAAACTATATATTGTTTTGAAGAAATTATCGAAATAAAAACATTAACGATCGAATGCGATCCTGCGACCTCTGAGACTCCATGCTGACACACTATCAATGAGCCCACCGAGCCATGTTAATCAAAGTGTATAAAAACAAATACATATTCATATTCATGATTTGGGATGGTGCCTAACATACGGAAAAAATCTTGTTATTTACTATTTGGCCATTTTTATAAATAACCCCGCAAATTAAGATACGTCCCCAAAATGAATTCGACCCCCTTACCTTATCGTGTCAACATGTGGATCCATAATCGTCCAGTATATGCTAACTGAGATGGCCCCACGTACGGTATACAGAGCACTCAAATGTCGTTAGAAACGAATTAAGAGATTACGAGTGCCAAAACAACTGAAAAACTTCTCCGCTCTCCCGAATTTATGCCTTTGCAAATAAAAAGACAATAGTAAATATATATACATGCTTTTAGTTGTTGATTTTACGGCCTCTTCGATTTCTCCATCAAATTTTCCTTACTAGTAAGAACATCTCTGGGTGTTTCAGATTGTTACATTTGCGAAGGTTTCACTTTTCCAGTCGCTACGCGCCTACGGTTGAACATCATGTCCAGATTTCAAGCTAGAAATCACACAGGCTTACATTTTGTGAGCAGTTTTTGTTCTGTGCCAGGCGTGTTTTAGATTTATATTACAGCAGACAAATGTTTTTTGGCCATTTTTGACGTGAAATACTGTCAAGGAAACATTTTCAGGTTTAGAAACATTTTTTTAAATCAGCACCCCTGTATTAGGTTAGAAGAAAGACATGTTGACAATCTTTAGAAACTGCAACATAGCGTTACATTTTCAGATAATGCTTCCTGACTATAGAACTTCTATTAGCTGTATGAGACAAGTTTTCTGCATAAACTGTGTTCTTCGTTTAAAGGATGCCATATGCCAATAAATAGCTGAAACCATCTTTGATTGCATACACCCGCACTAATACCATTAGCTGATTCAATGAAGGGGTGTCGTATTGTTGCAACAGAATAGATACTTATCTTCGTTGTCAATATATCACTAGACAAAAATGTATTTCTCCTGTTACTTTTTCATAGCTATTAATTATTATCCCTTTCATTTGTAAAATCTAACAATGTAAAAAGCATTTACTCTTTATTACCTCGTTTCATTTGTTATTGACAATACATATCAACAATATTATTTCCTTTTAGGACTGATCGTGTATGCAAAAACAGCACAACAATCGAGGGCATATCAGTTCCCAAAGGGATTAATATCAAAATTAGTGTAGCTGGAGTACACATGGACCCTGATATCTATCCAAATCCTGAAGTGTTTGATCCAGAAAGGTAGGTTTCGCTTACTGATGTTTTTAAAGACTGGTTCAATATCATTATACTATTATTGTTATCAATATCATTATTATTTTTATCATTATCATTATTATTTTTATTATTATCATTATTATTATCATTACTATTATTATTATTATTATCATTATTATTATAATTATTATTATTATTATACTTTTAAAAATACTTTTCATTATGATTAATGTTATTATTATTATTATTATTATTGATATCATTATAATAATAATTATTATTATTATTATTATTACTTTTATTATTATTATTATTATTATTATTATTATTATTATTATTATTATTATTATTATTATCATAAGTATTGTTATACTTTTTGAAAGACTTTAAGGCATTATTATTATCATTATTGTCATTATAATTGTAATAAGTGACTGTTCATGTCTATCATTGGCCCTATATGCCTGTGTCTACTCATAATCTATAACATCACAGGTTTACAGCTGAGGCCAAAGCTGCTCGAGACCCATTTGCCTTCCTACCTTTTGGAGCCGGACCAAGAGCCTGCATCGGCATGCGCATGGCATTATTGAAAATCAAAATTGGCATGGCCATGGCACTACAGAGAGTCAGGTTCATGCGATGTGATGACACCAAAGTAAGTTTCATTGTTTATACTTTTGGTTGCTCTGAGTTAGGATTCGTTTTGTATGGGTCAGCACCGTGTTGAGTAATAAATGCTCTATCGGGTCGTAAAGATTACACATGGATGTTTAGAAGTTACTTGAGAAACTGTTGCCTGGATCTATACTATTTTTGATAATATATTTGGTTTTAAGAATCATTTTACAAACGTTGTTTGTGGGAGGGCTGTTAGGTTTGATCTGATCTGATTCCTAACATGCTTTTGCCTGAAGGTTTTCATCAAAACTGTTAAGCTGGTTTTGGCCACTGCAAGCATCAATGTGGTAAAGTGAACGGCTACTCTTGAGAGCATGGTAAAACTCCCATTAAGTTAACCACGGCTTCAACAGCTCTCTGGTGAAGCTGACTATCATATATTTCTACGAGGGTTCATCACTCATTCTATGAGTTGCCTTTCCTAGTAGAGAGGTAGCAGCACGCTGTTAGTAGTAGTATATCTATCTATCTATCTATCTATCTATCTATCTATCTATCTATCTAATGTATATATGTATGTATCTATGTATCTATGTATGTATCTATCCATCTATGTATCTATCTATCTATCTATCTATCCATCTATATATATATATATATATATATATATATATATATATATATATATATATATATATATATATATATATATATATATATATATATATATATACATATATATGTACATATATATGGATATGTATACATATATATATATATATATATATATATATATATATATATATATATATATATATATATATATATATACATATATATATATATATATATATATATATATATATATATATATATATATCTATCTATATCTATATATATATCTATATATATATGGATATATATACATATATGTATGCATACAAAAATACATACATACACACACACACACACACATATATATATATATATATATATATATATATATATATATATATATATATATATATATATATATATATATATATATATATATACATATATATATATATATATATATATATATATATATATATATATATATATATATATATATATATATATATATATATATATTCATATATATATATACATATATACATATATATATATATATATTTATATATATATATATATATATATATATATATATATATATATATATATATATATATATATATATATATATGTATATGTGTATATATATATATGAATATATATATATATATATATATACATATATATATATATATATATATATATATATATATATATATATATATATATATATATATATATATATAGAGAGAGAGAGAGAGAGAGAGAGAGAGAGAGAGAGAGAGAGAGAGAGAGAGAGAGAGAGAGAGAGAGAGAGAGAGAGTATCTTTCCTTCCTAACTATTACACATGCCGTTTGTTTTCTTTTTCAGGTTCCAATAACCTTTGGAAATTTCCATACCCTTGGCCCAGACAAACCAATCCAGCTCAAAATGCAGCTAAGAGATTAAATTGCACAAGCTACTCGTATCGGGGATAGCTAGTAGGGACTGTGCCAAGTTATTATAAGAACAATATATCGCATACATTTGATGGTATTTTCCATCAAATTCTGGATATTCTCAAAATAGTACAAATTTGATAAAATTATAATACAAGGTGATTGAGGACGGAAACGTTTAGTCATCAAGCTTATTCTGTACATCGTGAAATTTGATAGTGTAAAAGAAGTCGAATCATAGATATCAAAAGAAGTATATTAATTGTTCAGTATTCATTGACAACAATCAAATTTCATAATTTATATCATTTGCAGGAATACAGTGCCAATTTTCAATTTCCGAAATTTCAAATGCTAAAAGTTTTAACTTAGTTGATCTATTGAATGCCACTACTGTTTCTCTTTATCTCCATATCATTCTATGCTAGAAACAGCGTATAAAGCCGCTTGGTTTACCGGGTTTCTCAGAACTTAAACGGTTTAAACACTATAAACACGCACAATACCTTAACACTTAAGACACTCCCATCTGGTCTGTACACATAGTCTGACTGCAGCAGTCAGTAAGGGGTTGGCTAGCCTGCCTCCCAGGCCATATTCAAATGTCCTCCATTGTAGATAGATGGCACAGCAGTATACTAGGAGGTCTGCTGGAAATAGGAAAATCTACTCACATTACTCACATTATTCTTCGTTCTCAAAATCATTGCATCCTAATTCCTTAAAACCTTTTACTCCTTGCATTTCAAAAGTTGACTCTGATTGAGGGATATATCATACCTGCTGCAATGTGCTCTTTGTTAGCTATTCAGATACTTCATGCATATGTAATTTTCACACTCATGAATATGTATGAGCCTGTGACATCATCACTTTCTGTGTATGCTATCATGTGACTGTTTTTCCCGCTCTTTTGTATTTGAACTATTGTTAGTCTGAAATAAACCAGGGAGAAGTCAACACAGCTAAGAGATTGTTCTGTCTACTTTATACTGACCTAAACCCAAAATGGCAACAGGTTATGGGCCCAGCACGCTTCCACCAGTTAGGTGTGGCCAGTCATGTGACACTGAACAACGGTGTTCACCAAACCCCGAAGAGTCACCTGACCAGCTAGAGTAATGTAGAGGGCAGCAACACAAAAACAATCAGTGCTGCTCTCTGTGTAAAATGAGTCAAACTAAAATTCAAATTTGCAGTTGATTAATAAACATTCATTTCACTGACAATTATGTGAATTTCAAGATAACAAAGACATATTTTGATAACTGCTCGGCAGAATGTTGTTATTCCTGTCAGTTCTAACAATTTCTTGTGTAAATGTTTTCAATTGTCACTTTCCTTGATAATCTGTGTTGCGCACACCACATATGCGGTATATATATTTCAGAATTTCATCGGTGAATAAATGTTAGTTAGTTCAGTATTGACTATCTGTATGTTGCATTTTGTTTAGACATCATTAGTGCAGAAACTATATAATCATGTATTTTTTTAATATAAATGTATATTTGTGACGGGTCATATTAATCGTAATACACTGAATGATAAACAATGAAAAATGCCTAAACTTAACTTGCATTACAACATAATGTTAAAGTATATATTGTGGTCACTGAATTTATGGCTAAGGTCAATAACAGTATTATTTTAACGTAAATGATACTTTTGAAAATAATTTTAGAATTTAGCTTCTAGTATGGATAGATTAATCCAAGATATGAGTATGCCTCTTTTGTACACGTTCCAATCGATAGCTGATGATTACATATTAGCTACATATGTTATCGAAGTTTAGTTTATTCGCTGTCGTTTTAATTTTTGATATGGTTTTATATAAGCGAATAGATAACACTGAAGTCTGAAGTATCTTGGTTCTGTTTTATAAATTTACTTCCCGACAATCTTTTGTCTGTGAGAGGATGTTGTTCTTGATTGTGTTCTTTACTAGTTTTAAGTAGTTTTTGTGTGTTTCTTCTGATTTCTTTTTTTTTATTGCTACAGGCTTAATCAAATTACACAAAGTCACCCCTTCTGTACACGACAGTCCCTGACCTCACATCTGAACGTAGCTTGATTCTCACAGTACGTGGGCTAGTCATGTGCTTGGCTTACTTTGCAAAATGTTATCCATGAGTGTTCGCACAACCAGGCACTGGCAGATGTCCGGTCGACTGGTTCAGGAATTTAATGTCTGAATTCTATTCCAAATGAACAGTGTAGACTTGCTTGTGATCGTTAATAAAGGCTTTTCTTATATCATTAACACTACTGTCTAGTTGGAGTTCTTTATTCCACGTGCTTACACAATAGATGATGATGATCTACTATATGATGTGTAGTTTACAATTATTAATTTTGAATTCATTTCTAGAAATATATAAGGATATCACTTCCTGCATAGCCAGATGTGGATTGTCATAAACATAGGTGCAATAATGACTGGACGTTGTACAGAGAACGGGGCTCACCCTGATGGCCGTGTGGTCTAAGGCATTGCCACTGACTGATAGCGATCTCTCACCACAGTCCGGGTTCGAAAACCCATCCGGGGCATGTGAGAGAGTTGCTAGTGGTGGTGGTTTTCACCGGGTACTCCGGTTTCCTCCACTAGTTACAACTGGCTAGTCATGACGTAGCTGCAATCTGGCAGAACAAGTGACGAAAAACGAAATTCCAAATGTACTGAGAAGTTGCCCAGTGTTTACCTACGCTACTATCTATAATATACTTTTCTACAGTTTGAAGGATACTGTTGCACTGTTATTGATAGGAGTTTTGAATTTGTAAAGATTCTGCCAAGTTAAATCCTCGAAACTAATGAATCTGCCGTGGCCTAGTGGTTACGATGCCTGGCTCCCAAGCGTCAGTTCGCAGGTTCGAGTCACCGCTGGGTCTCCACAAAAGCGGGTTGGCCTGGTCGCTTTATAAATGTGCAGCGTTGTGTAGGACTGTCTACGGTACTTCTATAACTGATAGACCCCTTGGAACTATTCGTAAAGAGAAGGGAATTCTTTCTGGTTCCGGCTTTCTCTATCTCATAGTTAGTTCAGTATTGACTATCTATATGTTGCATTTTGTTTAGACATCATTAGTGCAGAAACTATATAATCATGTATTATTTTAATATAAATGTATATTTGTGACGGGTCATATTAATCGTAATACACTGAATGATAAACAATTAAAAATGCCTAAACTTAACTTGCATTACAACATAATGTTAAAGTATATATTGTGGTCACTGAAGTTATGGCTAAGGTCAATAACAGTATTATTTTAACGTAAATGATACTTTTGAAAATAATTTTAGAATTTAGCTTCTAGTATGGATAGATTAATCCAAGTTTAGTTTATTCGCTGTCGTTTTAATTTTTGATATGGTTTTATATAAGCGAATAGATAACACTGAAGTCTGAAGTATCTTGGTTATGTTTTATAAATTTACTTCCCGACAATCTTTTTTCTGTGAGAGGATGTTGTTCTTGATTATGTTCTTTGCTAGTTTTAAGTAGTTTTTGTGTGTTCCTTCTTATTTCGTTTGTTTATTGCTACAGGCTTAATCAAATTACACAAAGTCACCCCTACTGTATACGACAGTCCCTGACCTCACATCTGAACGTAGCTTGATTCTCACACTACGTGGGCTAGTCATGTGCTTGGCTTACTTTGCAAAATGTTATCCATGAGTGTTCGCACAACCAGGCACTGGCAGATGTCCAGTCGACTGGTTCAGGAATTTAATGTCTGAATTCTATTCCAAATGAACAGTGTAGACTTGCTTGTGATCGTTAATAAAGGCTTTTCTTATATTATTAACACTACTGTCTAGTTGGAGTTCTTTTTTCCACGTGCTTACACAATAGATGATGATGATCTACTATATGATGTGTAGTTTACAATTATTAATTCTGAATTCATTTCTAGAAATATATAAGGATATCACTTCTTGCATAGCCAGGTGTGGATTGTCATAAACATAGGTGCAATAATGACTGGACGTTGTACAGAGAACGGGGCCCACCCTGATGGCCGTGTGGTCTAAGGCATTGCCACTGACTGATAGCTATCTCTCACCACTGTCCAGGTTCGAATCCCATCCGGGGCATGTGAGAGAGTTGCTAGTGGTGGTGGTTTTCACCGGGTACTCCGGTTTCCTCCACTAGTTACAACTGGCTAGTCATGACGTAGCTGCAATCTGGAAGAACAAGTGACGAAAAACGAAATTCCAAATGTACTGAGAAGTTGCCCAGTGTTTACCTACGCTACTATCTATAATATACTTTTCTACAGTTTGAAGGATACTGTTGCACTATTATTGATAGGAGTTTTGAATTTGTAAAGATTCTGCCAAGTTAAATCCTCGAAACTAATGATTCTGCCGTGGCCTATTGGTTACTAAGCCTGGCTCCCAAGCTTTAGTTCGCAGGTTCGAGTCACCGCTGGGTCTCCACAAAATCGGGTTGGCCTGGTTGCTTTATAAATGTGCAGCGTTGTGTAGGACTGTCTACGGTACTTCTATAACTGATAGACCCCTTGGAACTATTCGTAAAGAGAAGGGAATTCTTTCCGGTTCCGGCTTTCTCTATCTCATCTCGATATGACCTAAGATGTTGAAAGCAACGTAAAACCCAATCCTTCCTTCCTTCATTCCATTCAGAACGAACCTTTTGCACTACCATCTCTTGTCAGACCTATGTAGAAGCCACTTCAGGGTATTGTTATAACAGGCTCTGAGTGGGTTGTGGTTTTTTTCAAAGATACACACAGAGGGGCACACTACAGTACCGAGCAATAAGCTCGAAAGAGGACTAGCCTGATTTGATCCCAAATCTTTGAAACTTTCTGATCAGCATTTTAACTCTGCCGCATAATGATCTGTATTGACGTTTTATATCCTCACCATCTCACAGATGATTCGCAACAATACACCGTAGATAATATGTCTGCGACACCAGTTTCAATAACTTTCAACATAGGTACAATTGTGGGAATTAAAGATGTTCTCATGGATGGTGGTTTAAAGATCATACAATCAGTTTAATTTACATTATAGATAGTATCATTTTCTATTACATATGTTTCACAGGTCGAAATAAGCTCCCGTAAGGCTATCATTGAAGGAGGCAGGATAACCATATCCTCTGCATAACTAAAATTAATCAATTTGAATTCCACCCATTTTACAACCAACTTATATTGAATTTGATTCCAAGTTTAGATCATCAATATATACATTTAACAACAAGGAAAATAATACGCTTCCCTTGCGCACCACATTGCAGAGGTGAAAGATTCTGAGGAAGTATTTCCCCATCTCACACAAAGTGATTGGTTACGGTACCAGTGCACCAGTACTTTGATTAGATAGGAGGTCATTCCCCTTTTGACTAGCTTATCAAATAGAGTTCAGTGTTTTACCGTATCAAACGCCTTCCTTGCATCAAGGAAACAGGCAAACACTAGGCTTCCATATCTGATGTAGTAACATACTACCTCTTAAAAAACGAATATACATTGATCAGTTGAGTGCTTAGATTTGAAGCCAAACTGATTATCACTAGTAGTCAAATACACCTCACACCTGCTAAGTATGACATGCCTAACAATTTAGAGAAGATATTGGCAAGTGCAATAGGTATATAGTTATTACAGTAATAAGACCTGCTTTGCTTTTTAGTAAAGGACCAAGAACAACCCTGATCAGATCATCAGATACATAGGTATAAACCTATATGGATGTCAACCACATAGAGAGAGGGACTCTAGCTGTGTACTTCAGATGTTCAGAGGGCAGTCCACCAAGTCCTGCTCACTATGGGGCCAAATGGGCCCAAATTGAGACCTGGCCATGTATCTTTGGAGTGTATGACCAAGACTTTGTGAAATTTGGCCATCAAATAACTTGCAGAGATATGAAAAATTCGAACCATTCAAATGACATTGATATGACCTCTAATGACCTTGAAATACCCTTCAAATCGTTTTTTTCATCATATATGACATTTGGTCGAAGTTATTGAAACCTAATAATACAGCAATGAAAGTTACTTCCCTGTATTATCTTGGACATGATACTCTAGTACATATTTTCAAGAAGATCTGTTCAGAAAAAGCAATTTTTGACCTTTTTCATGAGGGATGATATGCAAATACATGTTTGCCTTTCTTATAACACCCCAGCACACCTACGAAGACAAAAACCACGTTATCAGGTTGGTCTTAAGACGTGGATATCATTTAAAAAAAAAGATCATTCTAATATATGCTTTCATCGCAATGTTGTCCTATTTTCGAAATCTGCGACAACATTTGACCTCGAAAATCCAAGATGGCTGCCCTCGGCGGCCATATTAGATTTAAAAAATTGAATATATCTTCGCAACAGAAGCAGATATTGGGTAGACCTTTTTTAAAATGATATCTACACTTTAAGCTCTAACTAGTTATGTGATTATCATCTTGGTAGGGCGTATTTGTCTGCCAGTAGAAGAGGAAATAGGTATGTTAATTTCGCCCTTCACAAAGCTTTTTTGCAAATGTATTCTATAGTGCCTTGCCCAAAATTGTATGAGCGCAGATTTTTCATTTTCCCCCTATTTTGAGGGGGAAATGTGACTGAAAGAGTGACCTGTTGAAAAAATTATGTTTTCTAATGTCATTTCAACGTCATCAAAAGTCATTTGGGTTTATTAAGTTTTTTGTATCCCCATTTGCTATGTTGTGGCCAAATATTGTGAGAAAATGAAAATGAATCACAAAGATATGTCCAATATATGCTCTCAAGTGCACAATGTGGGCCCATTTGGCCCCATGGTGGCTGATTTCCCAGCAGACAGAGACCTTACCATAGCTTCCAGTTAAGATGTATTGACCACAATATTATACTGAAAATCTACCAAAGATATTTGATCTAACACCATGCTTTTATGCCTGTCATACCTGTTTTTCGCACTATTTAGGAGATTACAGTAGTGGTTACACCGGTATTTGGCTATTTCAATGTCACCTCTGGCGTTATCAATACTGCCAGGCAGAGGCACCTTATTTCTGCCTATAGAATGAGCAGAACTCCATAAATCTTTATATTTCGTTGTACCTAGCTTTCTGGCTACAGCGTCAGCCTTAGCTTGGTCGTCATTTGATTTACAGGCTCGTAACTGGCCCTAGCTCTTATCATCATATTCCATATGAGACATGTTCGAGGTTGCCCTGAGGACTTCCATAATAAGAAAGACTCTCGAGCAGCCTCATACTATTCTTTGACATAATCATTCCAACCTGGACTGGTTGCATATAAAATGTTTGCCCTCTCTGATTATACTGTCTGAGGGCAAGATGGTGCCGTAATGTAAATAATCTAGAAATTAGTTTTGTTCAGAAATACGTAACACCAGAAATGAACAACTTGAATACGCGCATTTTCTTCGACTTTCTGTGCTTCCCATTAAAGAAAATGACTTATGATGATTGCATACTTCTTTAGCGATATGAATAGAATCAGTTTTCCTGATCGATGAGACCATTCTGGAGGAATTTGGTACACGTTACATAAAGCATAGATACTACAATGACTGACCAGGTAGTAATCACCATCTTCAGTTAGTACGATGGACCAGGTGTGAATGTGAAAATAAACGAAAATTACACAACTATTTTTTGGGGATCGTAATCATTTGTTTTAGCACCCGCAAATGTGAAAGAGGGATGGTAGATAAAACCTTATTTTTACCCGATCACTCAGGAGGAAGGGTAAATAAAACTTTAAAAAGTTTTTTTCTCTTACACACCTGATCCTTCGTACATTAGGGCTAAGAGGGGTAAAATCGTTTTTCTTTGTAGAAATCAAATCATCACATATATTATCTAGGCAAAAATGTTAGGTAAAAAATATTCTTTTTACATTTTTGTTTGCAAAGGTATATGTGAAAACCATACAACCCAATCCAAGGTTAAAGTTTCAACATGCACCCTGGTGGTCAGGAAAGCAACTAGAGAAATGCCGCAAAATGGCTAAAACTGTGGTATCTGCGAATGCACGAGGTTCCGATACACACGTGACAGTAGGCTACAGATGGTGGGCGATCTTTTGAAGTTGAGTATGATTTTACTGTTCAAATGACCCCTGGCAGATTTTTCGGCAGTTTTTGACCTGATATTCACCAAAAAACGGCTATTTGTGCAGTAAATCTTATTTTCTCAGCTCAGCCACAACCCCAAGGTGCATGTTAACATTGGTTTAGTGTATTCCAAAACTGCCCCTGGATCTGTTGAACACATTGGATAGTGTTAACATGGTAGCAATTCTGTCTGAGCGTGATTTTATGGGACTTTCATTTCCGCCTACCTCTATATCAGAAATAACCAAATAATAGCTTAAAATGATAAAAAAATATATTTTCAAATCAGAAGTGGCAATTTAATACATCTGATAGCTGAAATAGTTTGAATATGGTATAAACATTAGGGGGACATGAAAATGGATTGCCCAGTTGTCTGGGACAACCAAATTTTAATAAAATTTGCTTCACATCAAGTTTTGAGCTTTTTATTTTATTTGTAGGCCCGAATCCTCTATTATTGGGTCCATAAAAGCCTGATTATGTCAATTATCCGATCATTTATGTAATAAACAAGACCCCTATTTTTTCACCCAAATCAGCCTCCTTGTTTTTCTATACTCACTCAGTAGAGAGCCCCATATGTAGCATTTAAATGTTGAAGATATATAGCGGCCACCACCAGTCTATGAAAGGGCTATTTCTGTACTGTAGGCCAGAAACTGGGACGTCCAAAGGAAAACAGAGCTATTGACGCATACCATTCGATTATATAGAGGCCTTGTTAGTTATGTGACCTATTTTCTCCGGTGATTGAACGACTACTTGGCTTTCAGTACAACGACAAATACCACCTGGCTTCAACAAGGGGTACGCATACTTTAGGTTGCTCCCTGTAACTTTCCAAGATGTTGCTGTTTGGACAACTGGACGTTCCAGCATGGCTGCTTCTCTGTGTCATGGGTGTGCTACTGATATATGTGTAAGTTCATCTCAATTAGACTAAACGTAGTTTTGTGACTTAAACATTGTTGTGATCACAGCAATCAGAGATGTGTAATTTGGACTATACTTATCTTTGGAGTAGTTGAACCTTCTTACCTTCTTACCTACCTGCATCCCGGGGGGGGGGGGGGGGGGGGGGGGGGGCGGGTTGGGCTCTCAGGTACAGAGGGCGGCCGCACCTGCGTTACGTATTTCGCGGAGGAAAGGGGCCTTTTTTATAGACCTCCGCATGTCCGCGATTTTGTAAAAGAAGGGTACTTTTTTGTACCCAGGTACGAAATATGGGTCTCAAAATCCCCTTACAATCCACGAAATACACGCGGCTCTGACGCCGAGTGACTCCCAAAGTGACTGGGCTTCTTAGTTTGCTGCCGCTAAACACGCAGAGGATTATAAAATCTGAAATTAAAATACGTGTTCCCGTTCATTCAATGTCAGTGTTGTGATAAAAGAAGGGGTGTTTATTTAGTGGAAAAGGTCAGCGTTTTTATTTAAACAAGGGTGCTTTTTTGGCCAGAAATCAGTACTTTAGGGGTATTTTAAAATTTTGATAACGAGCGTATGCGCCCCCTAAATACCCAAGTGCCCCCCCCCCCCCCCCCCCCCGGGACCTGCATCTATTGAGCTTGTCACTCCCATCCCATAATGACCTGCAAATCCCTCAGCCGCCATGTTAGAGGAGCGGATATGTAAACAAGCATGTCTACTCAAATGGGGCACCAGGCTATTCTATCAACCTACGCTAGTAAATAGGTTGAAATCCCTTAAACTATGTTACCGTCCAAAATAGAATGAATTTGAAGTATATACCCACATTGTTCCCAACTTATCGCATTTGATAAGAGTTGTGAAAATATCAAAAAGTAACATATACTGGTGCTACTGGTGTAATCACACATCTGGTATTGACACCGTCAGAGCAGATGCAAATCTTCATAGGAATAAATACAGACAATGCGTTTATGGACTGATAAGAGATAAATGTTCAATATATATAGATAGATAGATAATCTTTATTTCAAGTCGGTAATAATTTTACATAGTAAACACGAGCTGCCAGGGCTCTTGGCCGACTACAAAATAACAATTCAAAATATAACATACAGGGTAACGGTTTAACCGCAATATAAATGATAAGTAGAGGGGAAGTAAGTTGGCACACATTAATTTACAATGAGTAATATCTGCGGTCTTTGTAAGGACATATGTTTATGATTATTGAGTAAAATAGCAACTACTTCTGCTCGTTTACTGGTATTACTTATAGCAGCAGAGAGAGCAGGTACTGCATTCATCCCTGATAATCTATTGAATATATGACAAAGTGTCTAATCATTAACATTGTCAGGCTTGGCATGCCAGAATCGGTCACTTCTGGGTACACGTTCTTGAAATGTGTTAATAACAATAGAAAAGGGCAGGCTGGCAGTTAGATATACTCGTTCCATTTTGATACCGTAGCATAGTAGCCCAGATAATGGATACTTTAAAGGACAGTTAAAGGGCAAATGCACCATCATAATGATTTAGGTTCAAAATGTGCCTATACGTGTCACCTTTCTAATAAGACCACCCGCAAGTCTGTCCTCCTCAGCACTCCTCAGATATGGCTTATGAAAGTTAGTAAAAAACTAGCCTGAGTCTGGGCATGGAGGCTGACATTGCAGGCCAATTAAGCCCAATTAAGCACAATCAGTGGTATGAAGTGACTGCCAGTGCTGCTTCTGATTGGTTGAGAGATATCAGTGGCTGGATGTGACTGCCACTGATATCTCTCAACCAATCAGAAGCAGGGCTGGCAGTCACTTCATAAGCACCACTTCTGATAATGGCAGCCTCTATACCCAGACTCAGGCTAGTTTTTTACTAACTTTCATAAGCCATATCTGAGGAGTGCTGAGGAGGACAGACTTGCGGGTGGTCTTATGTGAAAGGTGACACATATAGGCACATTTTGAACCTAAATCATCATGATGGTGCATTTGCCCTTTAAGGGTTATTGGTCAATTAACACTAGTTGGGATGTTTGTAAAAACTCTTATAACCAGCCTTGTGTCCCAGACTTTGATAAGGGTTTCTCGGTGCATAAATAGGGCCAAGCAAAACATTTTAGTTTGTTGTGGGCTTTGCCCTTTCAAATTTAGATCTAAATACTGGACACTGCCTTTATAGTCCGAGTGTAAAAACATTCCAGACTTTTCCGTTTGGAAGAATCCGGAATGTTTAAAAACGGACAAAAACGTAATTAAGGGGGGGTTACGTTTGTCTGTCCATTTGTCTGTTAGTTTCCCTGTCAGTCAAAATGTGGTGCCACTTTAAATCGCCTTAGGTTTACAGACGTCTTATATGCAAAATTAACACTCTGACGCCTTTTTTAACCCTTTAACATTGCTAATATAATAAAATGAAATATTTCAAATCGTTTTGGCCATTTTAACACATCCTTTTCCCATTCCTTTGTTTGAGTGTTTTCTGAGCATGATGCCCTTGTTTGTAACATTCATTGCTTTGTCTTACCTAGTTGCTAATGGCAACCAGGTGAGCTTTGCTCATTTTCTCCCTGCTTGGGCCTCAAACTCTCACTTGGCAGGCATCATCTGGGGTGGCAGGCAGCATTGAACATTTTAACAGAAATTTAGCTCTAATTTCCCTGTCAAGGAAAAAATGTAAGAGCCCCCACTACTAGAACTTGTCTGAATTTGATCCATCTATTATCGGCTCTATTATCACGGTTCACTTGCCAAAAATATGTTTGCGTTATGATAGATAGATAGCGCGGCGGGCGGGGATCAAATCAAGACTTTTAAAAAACAGATTTTTTTATTTGAAGAGATCTGTACTATTTTAGCACGGACTATTAAGGCAGTGTACAGTATTTCCGTTATAAGAAGGTGTAAGACATCCTATAGCTTAAAGTAGTAGCATTTATTGTCCACGTTATTGTTCTAGGTTCTCCACTGCCAAGAAATCAGTTAAGCCAGATACCTGATAAGCCAACATATACCTATGTACTAGGGATGGTACTCATGACCTATAATGACCTGTGGAAAGTTGTTATTTAATTGTATATAATCACTTGATATAAGTTTAAAATTCACCCTTGCAATCAGTAGTGGTTTGTCCTTATTTTGGACATGTGTGGCTACTGCGAGATAGATAGAACTAAAGATCACAATCCAAGGAAGTACATCAGAATACAGCACCTATATAATTAATGCCATTTATAGCTAGGTGTCCCTAAAGATTGAAATTTGGAACAAGAAAAAGTGACAAACTAAGCTGAGAATATTCAATAGGAAACCAATAATACACATTAACCATAGCCGAAAATCATTTTTGTAGATATTTACCTGAGCTAACTTTGGGAAATCAACCAAAAATTCTTTTGGCTAGATAACGTAAAGGCCACTGAAGATTTCAATGTAAAACGACGACCTTACAGCTATACAGAAGCATGCACTTTGCCAATTTGGTCCAATACCTGAATATGGCACACAGGAATTAGAGCCTGGTTTAAAAGATGGATTAAAGTCATTGGTGATATGTTGAACCCATGGGGACAGATGGAAAGCAGAGAAAAGATGATTACTTAATGGAGCATTAGTATATGAACACTTTAAGATTTAGCCTTCAAAGAGTTATGAGAAATCGTATAGATGGTACAATGTTTAAACAATCATGCTTAGCCCTTTCCAATTCAAATTTCAAATCTTTCTTTGAAAGATTGTGCACTCTTTTATAAAAGTATGAACAAGGCTAATAGAAACATACCTTTTCGAATCAAGGATAATGGGAAGAAAGTCTAAATGATGCAGTCAATTTTGATCAAATGAAAACATGCTTTAGACTGTAATACAACAACAGAGCGTACTTATATAAAGAATATATACAGTTTAAGATATTACACAAAGAAATAAAAGACTCAGACCTCATCAAAGAAAATTGGCAAATCCGAACCTAAGTCCTGCTTTTTCTGTAAAGAAATAGATACACAAGCACACGCATTGGGTGAGAAAAGATATTTAACCTCATTACAAAATGTGTGACCGGGATAAAGTGTTGGCAATCCCAAGTCAACCTTCAAACTACATCCTATTATTCTTAACATAAAACAGTAATATACATGAATAGGCAAACTGGTAGGAAATGCATGTTAACTTAGTTAAATACCATGTTTATCGACAACTAAGGCTGATTAACACAAAGCAAAATTCAGTATGACTATGTGCCAATTTGATGAGAGGTGGAATATAACTGGCGTATGTTTCTTTGAAGCACTTTCGAAATGGATATTGAAATATGGTTTCCTTTTTATTTACCATATGCTTTGAGGATATATTATTTGATTACCTGTGGTCGAAATGCAATAGGATACCGCATACGTACTGATAGATGCATTGCAAATCATATTCTTGAGAATTTAGAAAAAAGAAGCTTGTAGTGTTTAACGAAGCGATATGCATGCTTACTCTTTTTCATTTTTCCAGAATGGGAAAGAGGAACCAAGATGCTCTCAAAAAGCTTGGCTTGCCTGGACCTAGTTGGGTAATGCCCTTATTTGGCACATTCCCATATGTAATCAAACAGGTTAGTATTGACCGATCAAAATGTCCTTATGTTTCATTAAGGGAACAGTGTGTAGGTATTTTTCATTGGCTAAAGAATAGTGCAAATCTCGGTTTTGAAGTATAACAACGCATTTCTATGTGACAGCTACGAGAGAATATATGAAACATGCCATGGTTTATAGTTAATTAGATCTCAAATAAAAGCTCTCTCCTGCGGATAGTTTTGACGTTAATGCTAAACTATCGCAATATTTAAAAACAATTGTTTGGTCCACACATTTTATTACATGGAACTCCGAGCATGAATTGATATATTCAATTGTTTTTCAGGGACAATACCAATTCTATTTGGAAATGCTGAAAACATATGGCAAAACCGTTGGGTAAGATGATTATTTGTAAAAAGATTTTAGGTTAGATATAGGTTGCAGGGATCTATATGAGAGAATATGGTAATCCAACAGTGGGTCACTTACTAGTATTCCCACTAATTGGACCATGAAGTTGAATTTGGATATTGCCTTTGTAACAGTTCAGAATTATTTCATAACTTGCAAGAAAACAACTTCATATACTTTTTCAAAATTAATTCACTTCAAGATTATTCCCAATGACTAATGACATTCTACGTATTATGAAATTAGTAGGTGACCCAAAGTGTCTGCACTGTTAAAGTGAAGAATCCCTTATTGATGCCTTTATAGAATGCAAAAATGTGACTTTTCCATAGAGAAGTAAAAATCAACATGTAATAAAATCCGAAATTGACAAAATCTTTGGGCTAATTAATTGTGATAAACTTGTCAATACAGCCACCTAAACAACAAACGAGATTATTCATATCAAGCGCAAGACTGGCGGCCAGGTAAGTCTTTTACAAGGTTAAAAAACTTTAACATAGCCAAATGAAATCTGAAGAGTATTGGTGTCCTCTAGCCAATGAAATATATTTGTTTTAATAGGAAATGGGAAAAGATTGCAAATGATTTATGAAAGTTTATTTAATTGGACATATTCTCATACTTTATCTATACAATTCGTTGGTAATGGTAATTTGTTCCATCAAATATATGCCTGTTTACTGGAAACCTGCTTGTATACATTACGGCACATTATCTGTACAAGATTCTTCTTTCTTGTATGAATATATGATGATACTGGGTAAACCGACAGCAAATAAAAAAAACATCAGTTTTACAGAGAAGTAGCTCAAAATTAGGTTACCCCTTTTGTAGTGCCTCAACCTAGTTTTACCTTTTCCACCATAAGAAGCCCAACTCTCTGGATGAGAAATGTTACCCACACAACCTTCCTTATTGCAAAGATGGCTCCATTGACATTATTATATCATTATATCTTCATTATCCAAATCTATTTTCTTATTCATAATATATTGACATATTATTACTGTGAGGACTGACTATCAGCTTCGCCCTATGCTTAATAAATGAACTGAATCTGATTGCCATGGGCATCTTGCCACACATTAGAGTGGCTGCAATTAAACTAGAAAGCTTATACAGAGAGAGAGAGCAGTCTGAGTTCTCCGATTTTTTTCCAAATTCAGTAGTTTCCCCTCATTCGACTGCTATGAATGAATGAACGTGAAATCCCAACAATAGGTTTCTTTGTAACATCTCATATCTCCTGGTTGTGAGTTGTTAGTTAAAAAACATTCCAGGAAAAAGGCTTCCAAATCCAGTTCTCTGCCTGGTTAAATACCCCACATCAGTATCTACTAGTATATGTACAATTCACAGTGGACGGGTACTCAAGATTGCCTCAGCGCATAATATATGCAATTGGGTCACAAACCAAATGCCAATATTACCATAGCGATATTGCTGGACAAGATGTGACCCCCTGAGGCACCAGCCCCTTTTAATACGATCACTGGACATGTTAGCAAATGATGCTTGTGAAAGCTCTAATTAAATTTAGTAACAAAAGGCAAGTATCTACCTCTCTGGTTCCGCGATGACATATTGAGGTTTTTAGATTAATCTTTCATATCTTTTTTTCTCCTCTTCAGATTCATGGAAGGCACAAACGCTTCAATACTTACAAAAGATCTTGCATTCCTCAAACAGGTCATGATTAAAGAGTGGTACAATTTTCCAAACCATACAGTAAGTCGAACATACTTGGAATTTGGAATTTCGTTGTTTCGTCCCAATTATGCAAATTTTGGCTAAATCGTCACTAGCCAGTTGTAGGTAGTGGAGGAAACCGGAGTACCCAGCGAAAAACCACCACCTAACTCACTGGCATCTTTCTCACATGCAAGTTGAACATAACAGAATGCTCTGAAAATAATCTTTTAATGCATATCTTCAAAAATCTAATAAAAATAGTCGGAATCGAAAATGTCATTGATCGAATCGAAAAAGGAAACGGATGTCGATGACAGCTCTATTTTGCGTGTGTATATATATATATATATATATATATATATATATACATATATATATATATATATATATATATATATATATATATATATATATATATATATATATATATATATATATATATATATAAATCTTAATGGATAAATGTATGAACTGCACTTTTATACACCTGGCGACTAATCAATTATGTGCACGCCAAGCATCCAAAGACCTAACCCTATATCTCATCATTTTGTTCAGACTGGCAGGGAGATGCCTGAGTACGGCTTTAGAAAGATGTTGA
>OZ012695.1:16610016-16646600 GCA_963942565.1 Maea johnstoni
ATATATATATATATATATATATATATATATATATATATATATATAATATATATATATATATATTTAAATGTATGTATGCATGTATGTATGTCTTTGTGTGTGTGTGTGTTGGTCACAGTGTGAGTATGTGTGTGTGTTTGTATGTGTGTTTGAAGTTACTAATTCCATATATATATATACATATATATATATATATATATATATATATATATATATATATATATATATATATATATTTATATATATACAGACATGTGGTATTTAAACCTTTTCTGATTAAATGTTTCATTGGAAAGGACAAACTCAAATCCAAATCTTCATATTTGTTTCATAGATATTATTGGCATTTGAATGTTTACAAAATAATTAAAAAGATATGTGTGAAAGTTCTTGACATGTAAAGTTCTAATTAACGGAATCAGCTCTAGATTGTATATCTACATTTGCACAGAAAGTATTATTCAAACGTTAGGCAAAAGGAAACAGATGTTAACAACCACTTGAAATAGGTTGATGCCTTAAAATCGTATATTTTTCAATTGCATTTGTTTCTAGTTTCCTTTTTTCTTTTAATTCAAGGGCCTTTGGGCACTACACAATGGATGTTCTTACAAGTACTTCTTTTGGAATTCAAGTTAACACATCAAAGGATAAGGATAATGAGTTCGTTCAACATGGAAAGAAGTTTTTTGATCCTAGCTTTCTCAACCCCCTTGCCATTGCATTTAGTAAGTCATGCAATAAGTAGTATTTATGGCCACTGTGTGAATACCTTAGAATATCTCTGCTCATGTGCTAATAGGATTCCTTGGCCAATCCAAGCCTGCATCTCATCTTCACAGGTATTTCATGTTACAGAACTATCTTGTTGAGTTGAATTGAGCATGGATATCAATACAAATGAAGGACAGAAAGCTTGGAAAATAATTAACATGTATCTAAATATTTTCAAGAATAGCTTTTGATTGAAAGATATCACCAACATACAGTCAGACCTGCTTGACGGACCACCTCTACTAAGAGACCACATTTTCATATCCCCTGGTCTAACATTATAGTTTAAATGCACCTCTATTAAAAGACCACCTGCCTTAAGAGACCATATTTTGGTCTTTCCTTGGTTGGTCTCTTTATACAGGTTTGACTGTAGTCTCTCCGGGATTGCATCTGGCTAAAATGGATAATACGATTTCAAGAGTCATCCATATTATAACATACACACTCACATACCCACCCCACCCAATCAGGCAATGGCATTGGCTATAGACTGCTCACTATCTCTCATTATTGCCTGAGGTAAGCGGCATGTCATGAAATTTGGTGCTTCACGACCATAAGGCCCTAGGCTAGATTTCTAGACTGTCATATGTAGTTTTCTGTCATGCTTTTTCTGTTTTTCTGTTCCTAGTCACCAAATAGTCATGGAGGCCATAGTGGCCACTTTAGTTTACATTTATCTCCCCAGGGGAATGGACGATCAAGTGATCGCTCTAACCTCCATACCTGGTACCTGGTACACCACATTGTTTGGTCACCACAGATGAGAATGTCAACGCTTTATAGACATGCATATATGTATATATATGTATATATATATATATATAGATATATATATATATGTATATATATATATATATATATATATATATATATATATATATATATATATATATGTATGTTAGTATGTATGTATGTATGTATGACAGGAGGAAAATCGAGGGGTTGTAAAGGCATATTTCTCTAGTTCTTCGTCAGGCGAATGTTGTGCTGACAAGTTGAAGTAAAGATGGTCCTGCAAAAGCTGACACTTTTTCGGGAAAATTAAGTTTGGTTTTTCTCTTAGTCATGTTGGAATTTTCATGAAATTGTATTGGTTTTCACTACTTTTCATTCGTTCCTGTTTGTTCACAATTATATTCTTGTTGAATTCTTGTTCATTCCTATTCACATGCACTAATGCCTTTTATAGTTGTTTTTCGTAATTCGTCACTGCCATATTGACTTTGAAGTACTTAACGATGAAAGCACATTGATTCTATTTTCCAGTTATGGCACCTTTCATGATTAAACCCCTTCTTAAATTGGGGTATACGATTGTACCAAAGGAATCAAGTGCTTTTCTCAGAGAGGTGGTAAACCAAGCTGTAAACGCAAAGGAAAGGGACAGCAAGGTAAGTGAAAGAAGGATGGAAAGAACTATGAACAAAGTACCACATTCCAGCAACTACATACATACATACATACATACTTATACACACACACACAAACACACGCATACTCATATATATATATATATATATATATATATATATATATATATATATATATATATATATATATATATATATATATATATATATATATATATATATATATATATATTAATATACACATGTTTATATATATATATATATATATATATATATATATATATATATATATATATATATATATATATATATATATATATATATATATATATATATTTATATGTGTATGTGTGTGTTTTGCACAAACGGTTGATATTCGGTTAAATATATTCATTTATCCAGGGCAGGGAAGATTTCCTTCAATTGATGGTAAATGCACGACGATCTAGTGGTGAATTTGAGGATATGGTGTTAAACGCTGACAAAGAGAATGAAGATGAAAACTTACTGCCAAGTGTTAAGAAAGGTAAGTGTTACTCCAAATGCTTAAGAGTTTCTCTAGGTATTGTCGACTGGATCTCTGAAACCTTTGACAATAACTTTGAAATAAAAAATGATATTACAACTATTGAAGTGGAGTTTTCAGTATTGATCAGATTAACCCATTGATGCTGAAGAGTTCCTCGAGAAATTGTCGTCTTGATCTCTAATACTTTTGAACCTAACTTTGGAATAGTGAATGAAATCCCAAAATATTTGAAGAAGAGTTGTTGGTAGCATTCTAAGTAACATTGCTCCATCAATTATTTTCCCAAGTATGCTTTTACTTGAATGATTTCCTCAAAAATGTCAGGCTGCTTTCGGCTGCTGTGAGTATCAATGGGCTAACCTTTCCCTTTCAGGTATTTTTCCAGCCATGCTTGTGCTCGAAAGAATTTTTTAACATTCTCAAGCTAATTTCTTGCCGCTGTGAGCATTAAGAGGGAAAAACGGCCGATGTCCCTCTTATTGATAATTCATGTTTCTCCTACCAGCTCCCTCAGTGTTTCTCCGCCAAACTTTCGAAAATGACTCTTATGATTGATGATTCATACTTATTCAGTCATCTATGACAATTAGCTATCCCTCTAATTCTCGTCTGTAATTCTCATTTGGAACCGAATATGATGAGAATATGGTAGAAAAAATATATTCTAATTTATTTTTTCATACACAAATCCATTCCAGGGGAAATGTCTGATGAAGAGATTTTAGGAGGTGCGATGATTTTCTTTAGCGCTGGCTACGATACCACTGCATCCACGCTGCAATTTCTGGCCTATGAACTCGCTTTGAACTCAGATATACAAGACAAGCTCATTCAGGAAATTGATGACGTCCTAGGAAAGGTTGCTAAATATACTTTTTTTATTGACACACACACACACACACACACATACAAATATATTTATATATATATATATATATATATATATATATATATATATATATATATATATATATATATATATATATATATATGTATTTACATATATATATATATATATATATATATATATATATATATATATATATATATATATATAAAACTATATATATATATATATATATATATATATAACTATAACTATATATATATATATATATATATATATATATATATATATATATGTAAATACATATAGATAGATAGATAGATAGAAAATCTTGCCCAAAATCTTTCATGGGTTAAAATTCCATGCATGAAGTTGTGTACAGTTGAACTACCCATGAACATTTGGGGGGCGAGAAAATCATGCCAGGTGCGAAATTGTTATTTTCATGCATGGAAATATCATTTTCACGCATGAAAATAACATTTTCATGCATGAAAATAAGGATTGTCTTCGCATGAAAATTAATTTTTCATGCCACAACATTTTCATGCATGAAACTTTTTTTTAGGGGTAGGTATTCCACATTTATCTACTGCCCAATCACAAACTGAGCTTTGATATGTTACCATGAATGCAGTCAGATGGCTTTCAGAAGATTGCATGAAGATATGAAATATATATACACCATAAATATTCGCTTTAAATTGATGCATTACCAAATAGTTGCAAACAAGGTCTTGTTGGGTACTTATCTGAGAGTAGTCTGTTTTGAATGAATACCCACATGATAGGTTTAAGATGATATTCATAATATTTTGCCTTGGCGAACGTCACCTCAGCATTTGAAGGATTAACCGACCTATGCCATGCGTTTCTCTCAAATTGTATTGTATGCATGGCCTTATGATCATTTTTATACAGCATAGATTAGTTTGTAATGAAATCAACCTATTAAATTGCGAATGGGCTATGAGTTCATAACGCTTTCCAAAAAGAAAAGGATACATTTATCGTGCCCTGTCAGTTTTTTTCTAATTTCCTATTGTGTTTTTTTCAGAATCAACCTTCTTATGAAGTGGTGGGAAAATTGCAATACCTGGACATGTGTATTCACGAAACTCTACGACTGTACCCAATAGGTTACAGGTAAGTTCTATTACCTTAGTATTATGGCATTATGACACGAAGACAAGCATAGATGCTGATGTGAGTTGCAACGTACAACTAAAGATCAGGTTTATGAATGAAATAATGTCAGTGAAAGACCAAACGGCTGCAGTTTATTTTTACAGATATTTGAAACAATAAAGTAATATCATAAACTTTTTGTATGCATAAATGGTCTCTTTCTTTGTGCATCTTATCTCTTCACATATAATAACATTATCTTAGATATTACTCTGCTATGATATAAATATTTTTTGGCTTGTCTGGAGTAAGTATTTAGGAATATCAAAGAATTAAAAAAAAAGGTTTTAAGTAGTACAGGTGCAAATTCTTCGTTTTAATTTTGTTCAAAATTGTTTAGATATTCTACACAATATCTTCAACCAACCTACATGAAACAAATGGTAGGTCATCTGGTTTGTTTTCCGAACAGAAATGGTGGAACTTAGTGAAATACACTTTGAAGAACAAAAGAATCCTCCTACAGTCATCTTTTTGTGGTTCTATCAAAGATTCTGCATTTTTCATTTCTGACACTGTAGTTCAAAACTATTTTTAGACTTATCAACAAATGCTGTCCAGAATCCCTGGCTGCTATTATGGCCTTTTGAGCCATTGCATATTGTACAAACAGGCATCCTGCACATTATCACAATCAACTGTGCTCTCCTCTGCCAAAAGTCAGTTCCTCTCTTCTATTGCTGCTTCTATGCAGCTTCTTTTGGCCACTCCTTCTATCAATAGACAAGCCTCTGTTTCACGTTTTTATCAGCACAGAATGGTTTACTGGCTTTACGTTCATTGAGGAAAGCAATGTGGTTGCATGGGACTCACCCATGCAAGCATTGGTCATACCTGAAAAATTGAATGAAACATGATTAGTTTTATATTAGGTCTAAGATTACCATTCCTCGATTGAGCACACACCTATAGCAAGCATTCAATTCATTTATTCACTGTTTTCTGTAAAGGGAAATTATCTATCCTTTACAGAAATTCATTTGCCGTAAACGAAAAATCAGTTATGGAAAATGAAAAAAAGAAACTTTTTGCTTTCTATAATTCATTTACGTTTTAGAACAAATGAATTCCTGTAAAAAACAAATCATTTATTGTTTTCCATAATTCAACGATCTTTTATGAAAAATCGCTTGTCTATGGAAAATAGGTCTTATTTTCGTTAACAAATTATGATTTTCAGCAAATGATAAATGAATTATGGAATATCATTGGTTAAGGAAATAAATTTTTCATTTACGGAAAATGATTTATCCTTTATGGAAAATAGGATTAAGATAATCATATTATAGAATAAACTAAGGATTGCAAGAAAAATGAATCTATTGAATAAATACAGAAGGCCAATTAAAAAGGTGACTAGAAGAGATGCATATGAACTCTTGCTAGCTCTTCTTAATGGGATGCTGCCCAAATGATTGCTTTACCAAAATGCAACAACTTACCAATTGCAGCCTTTGTATCTGAATCATAAATCTTTTGATGGCCAGGCATATTATGCTTTTTGGATGTGTGCAGCCTATTCATCATGCCACAAATTTCACATTTAACTTCCAAAATTGTAGCCAACGCCTTGTCATTCACATTGATAACTGTTCCATTGGTTATGATTATTGGTGATGAGCCAGTCACACACTCATTTAGCTGGTCTATCAGGTATTGGAGGGCAACAAGCCTTGTCCCATTCATTTTTCTGGTTTTGGGCAGGTCACTGACTTAGATAGCTGTCCTACCATTTACAAGGCTCTTAGTCTGTGTCTCTGCAGAAACCTTTGTTTTGACTATTTCAAGAGCATTCATTCTAATTAATAAACTTCCCTGCTCTCTGATCTCGTTTACACTCATACTGAGTAATTTGCCAATACTTTATTACCCAAATTCTTGCATGGAAGATCTCATCAATGTTGTTATAGGATGTTAAATAGTTGGCTTGACCTGTTGTAATTGCTTCCACCTATTGGGCAGGTAACACGCTAGTGTCAATGGTGCTCCCACCTATTGGGCAGGTGACACACTAAGATGTTGAAATTTAAGTTAGTCTGCTACCCAATAGATGTCTCAGGTATCTTTTTCTTCTTCTTCTTCCTTGTTACCACCTAACTTCTAGTAGAAGACTCCGGTGGGGATGAGTGCCTTGTTAGTGGAGGAAAAGTAGAAAAGTTGTGGTAAAAAAGGGTTATTTTGTTAGAAATTAAAAACCAACTACTGATCTAGATTGTGTTGTTACTCCAGATTGCTAGGTTGCTCTTGAATGATTCAAGAGAACCTGACTCAGGTATTTGAGTTGGTAAGGCATTCCATTCACGGATTGTTCTTGGGTAGAAGGAGAACTTGTGGAATTCCTTTGTTGAGTGTGGTACTTGGAATCCCAGTTCATGGCAATGCCTAGATGCTCTGGTAATCGGTAGGAGATAGCCATTCGTAGGTACCTCGACCAGCCTGCGATCTTGTATAGCATTACCAGTCTCATGTCCCTTCTTCTAACCCATAATGGGCGCCAAGCTAGAGTAGATAGCATCGCTGTGACACTTGCGCACCGCTCCCACTGGTTCAGTGTGTACCGTGCTGCTCTTCTCTGGACCATTTCGAGCCTATTGATGTTATTGTCGGTATAGGGATCCCACACGGAAGCTGCATACTCCATTGAAGGTCTTACAAGGGTTTTGTAGGCCTTCTCCTTGAGGGAACTCGACTTGACCTTGAGATTTCTTCTCAGGAAACCTAAGACCCTGTTTGCTTTGGTTGCTGCTGAGCCGATATGTCTGTTCCACTTCAAGTCTGATGTAATTGTTACCCCAAGGTATTTGGCAGCTGTGACAGCTTTGATGATGTGGCCGTGCAGGTTGTACTCATGCTTGATGGTGTTCCTTTTGTGGCTTATGTGAATCACTTCACATTTATCAGGATGGAACTCCATCTTCCACTTCTGCTCCCATTCGGCAAGGTGGTCAAGGTCAGATTGGAGTATGATACTGTCCCGGGGTGACTTGAACATAGAGTATCATAAGACCTTAAGGAGTTCTGGTGCAAGACTTAAACATGAGTTTGTGATGCATTGACTACCCAACGAAAAACGTCTCATGAGCCCCTGCCATACGTCCTTATCAGTGGAGTGCGTCACTGTTCAGTACTACAGCTGGCCTCATCAGAGGACTAGATTGAGTGATCTGTGCTCCACACTGTAGTGAGAGATTTGCCTGTTTCCATCTCCTGTCTCATAAGCACCTGCCATACCATCTTATCAGTGAAGTGAGTCAATTTCAAGTACTAACCTTTCAAAGTATACAAACTTATCAATGAACTGCCTGCGCATGCTGTGATCCGAACCCTATACTGTGATAGGAGATTTCCTTGTGCGGTTTTCGTGTATCATCAATCTCAGGCATGCAAAAATGCATGTTTTTTTTCAGCTCTGTTTGTGAAGGGTTGAAATGTCAAATTACATAATTTAGCCTTTAACTATCTAAAGATTCTTACCTGAAATTTAACCATCCCCACACCTTACTTTCCTGTGAGATCTTGGAGCCCCTTTCCCTCTAATAGTCAGTAAGCATTATCCAGATAAGGCCCCGTTGAAAGAGGTATTGGGAGGACAGTACACTTACAGAGAAGGGGAAGGCAAGTGTTGCAGCAGGGCGCTTATTAAGGCCGCAGGACGAGTAGAAATTGACAGGGTAATAAGGATCCCTGTGCCCAAAAAGTGGGTGGCGGGCGCACGTATCCAAGCCCATAGTACAGTTGGAAGGTGCATAAATAGGCCACTGATCAACAGGTGGGGACGTATGGAAGGGCAAATAGAAGGTAAATGGGTGTAAATTGCATTGAGTAATACGCATGTGCAGCAAGTGTGCATGCAAGTGACAATACCAACATCATTGGGAACATGTCCTTCATTTACATATTTGAATTAATACTAACATCCATTAAACTATATATCGTCTTGAAGAAATTCTCAACTTTATCATATTCTATGTGAAGGCTAGGCATTACTACACCCATTAAACTATATATTTATTTGAAGAAATTATCGAAATAAAAACATTAACGATCGAATGCGATCCTGCGACCTCTGAGACTCCATGCTGACACACTATCAATGAGCCCACCGAGCCATGTTAATCAAAGTGTATAAAAACAAATACATATTCATATTCATGATTTGGGATGGTGCCTAACATACGGAAAAAAATCTTGTTATTTACTATTTGGCCATTTTTATAAATAACCCCGTAAATTCAGATACGTCCCCAAAATGAATTCGACCCCCTTACCTTATCGTGTCAACATGTGGATCCATAATCGTCCAGTATATGCTAACTGAGATGGCCCCACGTACGGTATACCGAGCACTCAAATGTCGTTAGAAACGAATTAAGAGATTACGAGTGCCAAAACAACTGAAAAAACTTCACCGATCTCCCGAATTTATGCCTTTGCAAATAAAAAAACAATAGTAAATATACATACATGCTTTTAGTTGTCGTTGATTTCACGGCCCCTTCGATTTCTCCAGCTAATTTTCCTTACTAGTAAGAACATCTCTGGGTGTGTTCAGATTGTTACATTTGCGAAGGTTTCACTTTTCCAGTCACTACGCGCCTACGGTTGAACATCATGTCCAGATTTCAAGCTAGAAATCACCCAGGCTTATATTTTGTGAGCAGTTTCTGTTCTGATTTAGGCGTGTTTTAGATTTATATTACAGCAGACAAATGTTTTTTGGCCATTTTTGACGTGAAATACTGTCAAGGAAACATTTTCAGGTTTGGCAACATTTTTTTTAAATCAGCATCCCTGTATTAGGTTAGAAGAAAGACATGTTGACAATCTTTAAAAACTGTAACATAGCGTTACATTTTCAGATAATGCTTCCTGACTATAGAACTTTTATTAGCTGTATGAGACAAGTTTTCTGCATAAACTGTGTTCTTCGTTTACAGGTTGCCATATCCCAATAAATAGCTGAAACCATCTTTGATTGCATACACCCGCACTAATACCATTAGCTGATTCAATGAAGGGGTGTCGTATTGTTGCAACAGAATAGATACTTATCTTTGTTGTCAATGTATCGCTAGACAAAAATATATTTCACCTGTTACTTTTTCATAACTATTAATTATTATCCCTTTCATTTGTTAAATCTAACAATGTAAAAAGCATTTACTCTTTATTATTGACAATACATATCAACAATATTATTTCCTTTTAGGACTGATCGTGTATGCAAAAACAGCACAACGATCGAGGGCATATCAGTTCCCAAAGGGATTAATATCAAAATTAGTGTAGCTGGAGTACACATGGACCCTGATATCTATCCAAATCCTGAAGTGTTTGATCCAGAAAGGTAGGTTTCGTTTACTGATGTTTTTAAAGACTGGTTCAATATCATTATACTATCATTGTTATCAATATCATTATTATTTTTATCATTATTATTATTATTATTATTATTATTATTATTATTATTATCACTATTATTATTAATACTATCATTATTATTATTATTATTATAATTATTATACTTTTAAAAATACTTTTCATTATGATTAATGTTATTATTATTATTATAATTATTATTATTATTATTATTATTATTATTATTATTATTATTATTATTGATATCATTATAATAATTACTATTATTATTATCATTAATATCATTAGTATTGTTATACTTTTTGAAAGACTTATTATTATTATCATTATTGTCATTATAATTGTAATAAGTGACTGTTCATGTCTATCATTGGCCCTATGTGCGTGTGTCTACTCATAATCTATAACATCACAGGTTTACAGCTGAGGCCAAAGCTGCTCGAGACCCGTTTGCCTTCCAACCTTTTGGAGCCGGACCAAGAGCCTGTATCGGCATGCGCATGGCATTATTGAAAATCATAATTGGCATGGCCATGGCACTACAGAGAGTCAGGTTCATGCGATGTGATGACACCAAAGTAAGTTTCATTGTTTATACTTTTAGTTGCTCTGAGTTAGGATTCGTTTTGTATGGGTCAGCACCGTATTGAGTAATAAATGCTATATCGGGTCGTAAAGATTACCCATGTATGTTTAGAAGTTACTTGAGAAACTGTTGCCTGGATCTATACTATTTTTGATAATATCTTTGGTTTTAAGGATCATTTTACAAAAATTGTTTGTGGGAGGGCTGTTAGGTTTGATCTGAACTGATTCCTAACAATGCTTTTGCCTGAAGGTTTTCATCAAAACTGTTAAGCTGATTTTGGCCACTGCAAGCATCAATGTGGTAAAGTGAACGGCAACTCTTGAGAGCATGGTAAAACTCCCATTAAGTTAACCACGGCTTCAACAGCTCTCTGGTGAAGCTGACTGTCATATATTTATACGAGGGTTCATCACTCATTCTATGAGTTGCCTTTCCTAGTAGAAAGGTAGCAGCACGCTGTTAGTAGTAGTATTTCTATCTATCTATCTATCTATCTATCTATCTATATATATATATATATATATCTATGTATGTATGTATGTATCTATCTATATATCTATCTATGTATCTATCCATCTATGTATGTATGTATGTATGTATGTATGTATGTATCTATCTATCTATATATATATATATATATATATATGTATATATACATATATGTATGCATACAAAAATACATACATACACACACACATATATATATATATATATATATATATATATATATATATATATATATATATATGTATATATATGTATATATATGTATATATATATATATATATATATATATATATATATATATATATATATATATATATATATATATATATATATATATATATATTGAGAGAGAGAGAGAGAGAGAGAGAGAGAGAGAGAGAGAGAGAGAGAGAGAGAGAGAGAGAGAGAGAGAGAGAGAATATTTCCTTCCTAACTATTACACATGCCGTTTGTTTTCTTTTTCAGGTTCCAATAACCTTTGGAAATTTCCATACCCTTGGCCCAGACAAACCAATCCAGCTCAAAATGCAGCTAAGAGATTAAATTGCACAAGCTACTCGTATCGGAGGATAGCTAGTAGAGACTGTGCCAAGTTATTATAAGAACAATATATCGCATACATTTGATGGTATTTTCCATCAAATTCTGGATATTCTCAAAATAGTACAAATTTGATAAAATTGTAATACAATGAGATTGAGGACGGAAACATTTGGTCAATAGGCTTATTCTGTACATCGTGAAATATGATAGTGTAAAAGAAATCGAACCATAGATATCAAAAGAAGTATATTAATTGTTGAGTATTCATTGACAACAATCAAATTTTATAATTTATATCATTTGCAGGAATACAGTGCCAATTTTCAATTTCCGAAATTTCAAATGCTTTAAGTTTTAACTTAGTTGATCTATTGAATGCCACTACTGTTTCTTTTTATCTCCATATCATTCTATGCTAGAAAAGGCGTATAAAGCCGCTTGGTTTACCGGGTTTCTCAGAACTTAAACGGTTTAAAAACTATAAACACGCACAATACCTTAACACTTAAGACACTCCCATCTGGTCTGTACACATAGTCTGACTGCAGCAGTCAGTAAGGGGTTGGCTAGCCTGCCTCCCAGGCTATATTCAAATGTCCTCCATTGTGGATAGATGGCACTGCAGTATACTAGGAGGTCTGCTGGAAAAAGGAAAATCTACTCACATTACAACCCCCTCGTGTGTGAACTAAATGGCCAACAGTAGGTCACAAGTCCCTATGTAGTATAGGTGCTGGCATTTATATATAATAACGTAGTAAAAACAGAGTAGAGCCTTGTAGCTAGGCTAGGGGTTGGCAAGAATATGACAAGCACATTGGATATGGGAGCATGTCTTTATTCTTCGTTCTCAAAATCATTGCATCCTAATTCCTTAAAACCTTTTACTCCTTGCATTTCAAAAGTTGACTCTGATTGAGGGATATATCATACCTGCTGCAATGTGCTCTTCTAGTGACAGAATGACCAGTTAGGTGTGGCCAGTCATGTGCCACTGAACAACGGTGTTCACCAAACCCCGAATAGTCACCTGACCAGCTAGAGTAATGTAGAGGGCAGCACCACAAAAACAATCAGTGCTGCTCTCTGTGTAAAATGAGTCAAACTAAAATTCAAATTTGCAGTTAATTAATAAAAATTCATTTCACTGACAATTATGTGAATTTCAAGATAACAAAGACATATTTTGATAACTGCTCGGCAGAATGTTGTTATTCCTGTCAGTTTTAACAATTTCTTGTGTAAATGTTTTCAATTATCACTTTCCTTGATAATCTGTGTTGCGCACACCACATATGCAGTATATATATTTCAGAATTTCAGCGGTGAATAAATGTTAGTTAGTTTAGTATTGACTATCTGTATGTTGCATTTTGTTTAGACATCATTAGTGCAGAAACTATATAATCATGTATTTTTTGAATATAAATGTATATTTGTGACGGGTCATATTAATCGTAATACACTGAACGATAAACAATGAAAAATGCCTAAACTTAACTTGCATTACAACATAATGTTAAAGTATATATTGTGGTCACTGAACTTATGGCTAAGGTCAATAACAGTATTATTTTAACGTAAATGATACTTTTGAAAATAATTTTAGAAGTTAGCTTCTAGTATGGAAAGATTAATCCAAGATATGAATATGCCTCTTTTGTTCACGTCCCCAATCGATAGCTGATGATTACATATATTATCTACATATATTATCGCAGTTTAGTTTATTCGCTGTCGTTTTAATTTTTGATATGGTTTTATATAAGCGAATAGATACCACTGAAGTCTGAAGTATCTTGGTTATGTTTTATAAATTTACTTCCCGACAATCTTTTTTCTGTGAGAGGATGTTGTTCTTGATTATGTTCTTTGCTAGTTTTAAGTAGTTTTTGTGTGTTTCTTCTGATTTCGTTTGTTTATTGCTACAGGCTTAATCAAATTACACAAAGTCACCCCTACTGTACACGACAGTCCCTGACCTCACATCTGAACGTAGCTTGATTCTCACACTACGTGGGCTAGTCATGTGCTTGGCCTACTTTGCAAAACGTTATCCATGAGTGTTCGCACAACCAGGCACTGGCAAATGTCTGGTCGAATTCTATTCCAAATGAACAGTGTAGACTTGCTTATGATCGTTAATAAAGGCTTTTCTTATATTATTAACACTACTGTCTAGTTGGAGTTTGTTTTATTCCACGTGCTTACACAATAGATGATGATGATCTACTATATGATGTGTAGTTTACAATTATTAATACTGAATTCATTTCTAGAAATATATAACGATATCACTTCTTGCATAGCCAGGTGTGGATTGTCATAAATATAGGTGCAATAATGACTGGACATTGTACAGAGAACGGGGCCCACCCTGATGGCTGTGTGGTCTAAGGCATTGCCACTGACTGATAGCTATCTCTCACCACTGTCCGGGTTCGAATCCCATCCGGGGCATGGGAGAGAGTTGCTAGTGGTGGTGGTTTTCACCGGGTACTCCTGTTTCCTCCACTAGTTACAACTGGCTAGTCATGACGTAGCTGCAATCTGGCAGAACAAGTGACGAAAAACTAAATTCCAAATGTACTGAGAAGTTGCCCAGTGTTTACCTACGCTACTATCTATAATATACTTTTATACAGTTTGAAGGATACTGTTGCACTGTTATTGATAGGAGTTTTCAATTTGTAAAGATTCTGCCAAGTTAAATCCTCGAAACTAATGATTCTGCCGTGGCCTAGTGGTTACGATGCCTGGCTTCCAAGCGTCAGTTCGCAGGTTCGAGTCACCGCTGGGTCTCCACAAAAGCGGGTTGGCCTGGTTGCTTTATAAATGTGCAGCGCTGTGTAGGACTGTCTACGGTACTTCTATAACTGATAGACCCCTTGGAACTATTCGTAAAGAGAAGGGAATTCTTTCCGGTTCCGGCTTTCTCTATCTCATCTCGATATGACCTAAGCTGTTGAAAGCACCGTAAAACCCAATCCTTCCTTCCTTCATTCTATTCAGAACGAACCTTTTGCACTACCATCTCTTGTCAGACCTATGTCGAAGCCACTTCAGGGTATTGTTATAACAGGCTCTGAGTGGGTTGTGGTTTTTTTCAAAGATACACACAGAGGGGCACACTACAGTACCAAGCAATAAGCTCCAAAGAGGACTAGCCTGATTTGATCCCAAATCTTTGAAACTTTCTGATCAGCATGTTAGCTCTGCCGCATAATGATCTGTATTGACGTTTTATATCCTCACCATCTCACAGATGATTCGCAACAACACACCGTAGATAATATGTCTGCGACACCAGTTTCAATAACTTTAAAACATAGATACAATTGTGGGAATTAAAGATGTTCTCATGGATGGTGGTTTAAAGATCATACAATCAGTTTAATTTACACTATAGATAGTATCATTTTCTATTACATATGTTTCACAGGTCGAAATAAGCTTCCGTAAGGCTATCATTGAAGGAGGCAGGATAACCATATCCTCTGTATAACTAAAATTAATCAATTTGAATTCCACCCATTTTACAACCCACTTATATTGAATTTGATTCCAAGTTTAGATCATCAATATATACATTTAACAACAAGGAAAATGATACGCTTCCATGCAGAGGTGAAAGATTCTGAGGAAGTATTTCCCCATCTCACACAAAGTGATTGGTTACGGTACCAGTGCACCAGTACTTTGATTAGATAGGAGGTCATTCCCCTTTTGACTAGCTTATCAAGTTCAGTGTTTTACCCTATCAAACGCCTTCCTTGCATCAAGGAAACAGGCAAACACAAGGCTTCCATATCTGATGTGGTAACAAACTACCTCTTAAAAAACGAATATACATTGATCAGTTGAGTGCTTAGATTAGAAGCCAAACTGATTATCACTAGTAGTCAAATACACCTCACACCTGCTAAGTATGACATGCCCAAAAATTTAGAGAATATATTGGCAAGTGCAATAGGTATATAGTTATTACAGTAATAAGACCTGATTTGCTTTTTAGTAAAGGACCAAGAACAACCCTGATCAGATCATCAGGTACATAGGTATAAACATATATGGATGTCAACCACATAGAGAGAGGGACTCTAGCTGTGTACTTCAGATGTTCAGAGGGCAGTCCACCAAGTCCTGCTCACTATGGGGCCAAATGGGCCCAAATTGAGACCTGGCCATGTATCTTTGGAGTGTATGACCAAGACTTTGTGAAATTTGGCCACCAAATAGCTTGCAGACATATGAAAAATTCGAACCATTCAAATGACATTGATATGACCTCTAATGACCTTGAAATAACCTTCAACTCTGTTTTTTCATCATATATGACATTTGGTCGAAGTTATTGAAACCTAATAATACAGCAATGAAAGTTACTCCCCTGTATTATCTTGGACATGATACTCTAGTACATATTTTCAAAAAGATCTGTTCAGAAAAAGCAATTTTTGACCTTTTTCATGAGGGATGATATGCAAATACATGTTTGCCTTTCTTGTAACACCCCAGCACCCCTACGAAGACAAAAACCACATTATCAGGTTGGTCTTAAGACGTGGATATCATTTAAAAAAAAGATCATCCTAATATCTGCTATCATCGCAAAGTTGTCCTATTTTCGAAATCTGCGACAACATTTGACCTCGAAAATCCAAGATGGCTGCCCCCGGCGGCCATATTAGATTTAAAAAATTGAATATATCTTCGCAACAGAAGCAGATATTGGGTAGACCTTTTTTAAAATGATATCTACACTTTAAGCTCTAACTAGTTATGTGATTATCATCTTGGTAGGGCGTACATGTCTGCCAGTAGAAGAGAAAATAGGTATGTTAATTTCGACCTTCACAAAGCTTTTTTGCAAATGTATTCTATAGTGCCTTGCCCGAAATTGTATGAGCGCAGATTTTTCATTTTCCCCCTATTTCGAGGGGGAAATGTGACGGATAGAGTGACCTGTTGAAACGATTAAGTTTTCTAATGTCATTTCAACGTCATCAAAGGTCATTTGGGTTTATTAAGTTTTTTGTATCCACATTTGCTATCTTGCGGCCAAATATTGTGAGAAAGTTAAAATGAATCACAAAGATATGCCCAATATATGCTCTCAAGTGCACAATGTGGGCCCATTTGGCCCCATGGTGGCTGATTTCCCAGCAGACAGAGACCTTACCACAGCTTCCAGTTAAGATGTATTGACCACAATATTATACTGAAAATCTACCAAAGATATTTGATCTAACACCATGCTTTTATGCCTGTCATACCTGTTTTTCGCACTATTTGGGAGATTACAGTAGTGTCACCTCTGGTGTTATCAGTACTGCCAAGCAGAGGCACCTTATTTCTGTCTATAGAATGAGCAGAACTCCATAAATCTTTATATTTCGTTGTACCTAGCTTTCTGGCTACAGCTTCAGCCTTAGCTTGGTCTTCACTTGATTTACAGGCTCGTAAGGAGTATATAAACCTGGTCCTAGCTCTTCTCTTCATATCCCATATGAGAGATGTACGAGGTTGCCCTGAGGACTTTCCAACCTGGACTGGTTGCATATACAATGTTTGCCCTCTCTGATTATACTGAGGGCAAGATGGTGCCGTGATGTAATTAATCTAGAAATTAGTTTTGTTCAGAAATACGTTACACCATAAATGTACAACTAAAATACGCGCATTTCGTTCGACTTAAAGAAAATGACTTCATGATTGCATATTCTTTAGAGATATGAATAGAATCAGTTTTTCTGATCGATGAGACCATTCTGGAGGAATTTGGTACACGTTACATAAAGCATGGATACTACAATGACTGACCAGGTAGTAATCACCATCTTCAATTAGTACGATGGACCAGGTGTGAATGTGAAAATAAAGGAAAATTACGCAACTATTTTTTGGAGGAGCGTAATCATTTGTTTTAGCACCCGCAGATGTGAAAGAGGGATGGTAGATAAAACCTTATTTTTACCCGATCACTCAGGAGGAAGGGTAAAAAAACTTAAAAAAAGTTTTTTTCTCTTACACACCTGATCCTTCGTACATTAGGGCTAAGAGGGGTAAAATCGTTTTTCTTTGTAGAAATCAAATCATCACATATATTATCTAGGCAAAAATGTTAGGTAAAAATTATTCTTTATACATTTTTGTTTGCAAAGGTATATGTGAAAACCATAAAACCCAATCCTAGGTTAAAGTTTCAACATGACCCCTGGTGGTCAGGAAAGCAACTAAAGAAATGCCGCAAAATGGCTCCAACTGATAAATAAGGGGTATCTCCTGGTATTGGGTGGGTGAATGTTGACAGGTATGCGATTGCCTGTCTATAACTGTGGTATCTGCGAATGCACGAGGTTCCGATACACACACGTGACAGTAGGCTACGGATGGTGGGCGATCTTTTGAAGTTGAGCTGCGAACTTATCAAACAAAAATTGCTGATACGCACACAACATCATGAGAGGGCCATATTTAATTTGTAGGCCCGAATCTTCTATTATTGGGTCCATAAAAGCCTGATTGTGTCAATTATCCGATCATTTATGTAAAAAACAAGACCCCTCTTTTTTTCACCCAAATCAGCCTCCTTGTTTTTCTATACTCACTCAGTAGAGAGCCCCATATGTAGCATTTAAACGTTGAAGATATATATCGGCCACCACCAGTCTATGAAAGGGCTATTTCTGTACTGTAGGCCAGAAACTGGGACGTCCAAAGGAAAACAGAGCTATTGACGCATACCATTCGATTATAAAGAGGCTTTGTTAGTTATGTGACCTATTTTCTCCAGTGATTGAACGACTACTGGGCTTTCAGTACAACGACAAATACGCGCCTGGCTTCAACAAGGGGTACGCATACTTTAGGTGGCTCCCTGTAACTTTCCAAGATGTTGCTGTTTGGACAACTGGAGGTTCCAGCATGGCTTCTACTCTGTGTCATGGGTGTTCTACTGATATATGTGTAAGTTCATCTCAACTAGACTAAACGTAATTTTGTGACTTAAACATTGTTGTGATCACAGCAATCAGAGATGTGTAATTTGGACTATACTTATCTTTGGAGTAGTTGAATGGTATGGGTCTGAACCTTCTTACCTTCTTACCTACCTGCATCCCGGGAGTTGGGGGGTGGGGGGGGGGGGGGAGGAGGGGGCACTCAGGTACAGAGGGGGGCCTCACCTGTGTTACATATTTCGCGGAGGAAGGGGTCTTTTTTAAGACCTCTGCATGTACGCGATTTTGTAAAAGAAGGGTACTTTTTTGTACGAAATATGGGTCTCAAAATCCCCTTACAATCCACGAATTACAGGCGGTTCTGACGCCGAGTGACTCCCGAAGTGACTGGGGTTCCGAGTTTGCTGCCGCCACTTGCTGCCGCTAAACACGCAGAGGATTATAAAATCTGAAGTTAAAATACATGTTCCCGTTTATCCAATGTCAGTGTTTTGACAAAAGAAGGGGTGTTTATTTAGTGGAAAAAGTCAGCGTTTTTATTAGAATAAGGGTGCTTTTTTGGCCAGAAATCAGTACTTAAGGGGTATTCTAAAATTTTGATAACGAGCATATGCGCCCCCCTAAATACCCAAGTGCCCCCCCCCCCCCGGGACCTGCATCTATTGAGCTTGTCACTCCCATCCCATAATGACCTGCAAATCCCACAGCCGCCATGTTACTGGAGCAGATATGTAAACAAGCATGTCTACTCAAATGGGGCACCAGGCTATTCTATCAACCTACGCTAGTAAATAGGTTGAAATCCCTTAAACTATGTTACCGTCCAAAATAGAATGAATTTGAAGTATATACCCACATTTTTCTCAACTTATCGCATTTGATAAGAGTTGTGAAAATATCAAAAAGTAACATATACTGTTGCTACTGGTGTAATTACACATCTGGTATTGACACCGTCAGAGCAGATGCAAATCTTCATAGAATGAAATACAGACAATGCGCTTATGGACTGATAAGAGATAAATGTTCAATAGATATAGATAGATAGATAATCTTTATTTCAAGTCGGTAATAATTTTACTTAGTAAACACGAGCTGCCAGGGCTCTTGGCCGACTACAAAATAACAATTCAAAATATAACATACAGTGTTTAACAGCAATATAAATGATAAGTAGAGGGGAAGTAAGTTGGCACACATTAATTTACAATGAGTAATATCTGCGGTCTTTGACAGGACATATGTTTATGATTATTGAGTAAAATAGCAACTACTTCTGCTCGTTTACTGGTATTACTTATAGCAGCAGGGAGAGCAGGTACTGCATTCATCCCTGATAATCTATTGAATGTATGAGAAAGTGTCTAATCATTAACATTGTCAGGCGTGGCATGCCAGAATCGGTCACTTCTGGGTACTAGTTCTTGAAATGTGTTAATAACACTAGGAAAGGGCAGGCTGGCAGTTAGATATACTCGTTCCATTTTGATACCATAACATAGTTGCCCAAAATGGATACTTTAAAGGACAGTTAAGGTTTATTGGTCAATTAACACTAGTTGGATGTTTGTAAAAGTTCTTATAACCAGCCTTGTGTCCCAGACTATGATAAGGGTTTCTCGGTGTATAAATAGGTTCAAGCAAAACAATTTAGTTTGTTGTGGGCTTTGCCCTTTCAAATTTAGATCTAAATACTGTACACTGCGTTGATAGTCCGAGTGTAAAAACATTCCAGATTTTTCCGTTTGGAAGAATCCGTAATGTTTATAAACGGACAAAAACGTCTTGAAGGGGGGTTACGTTCGTCCGTCCATTTGTCCGTTAGTTTCCCTGTCAGTCAAAATGAGGCGCCACTATAATTCACCTTAAGTTTACAGTCGTCTTATACGCAAAATTAAATCTTTTTTAACCCTTTAACATTATTAATATAATAAAATAAAATATTTCAGATCGTTTTTGGCTATTTTAACACATCCTTTTCCCATTCCTTTGTTTGAGTGCTTTCTGAGCATGAAACCCTTCACAGATTGTTTGTTACATTCATTCCTTTGTCTTACCTGGTTGCTAATGGCAACCAGGTGAGTTGTGCTCATTTCCCCCCTGCCTGGGCCTCAAACTCTCACTTGGCAGGCATCATCTAGGGTGGCAGGCAGCATTGAACATTTTAACAGCAATTTAGCTGCAATTTCCCTGTCAAAGAAAAATGTAAGAGCCCTTCCACTACGAGAACCTGTCTGAATTTGATCCATCTATTATCGGCTCTATCATCCCGGTTCACTTGCCAAAAATTAGTTTGTGTTATGATATATAGATGGTGCGGCGGGCGGGGATCAAATCTGGACTATTAAAAAACAGATTTTTTTATTTTAAGAGATCCGTACTATTTTAGCACGAACTTTTAAGGCAGTGTACAGTATTTCCATTATAAGAAAGTGTAAGACATCCTATACCTTAAAGTAGTAGCATTTATTGTCCACATTATGTGTTCTAAGTTCTACACTGTCAAGAAATCAGTTAAGCTAGATAACTGATAAGCCAACATGTTCTATGGATGGTACTCATGACCTATAATGACCTGTGGAAAGTTGTTATTTAATTGTATATAATCCCTTGATATAAGTTTAAAATCCCCCTTGCAATAAGTAGTGGTTTGTCCTTATTTTGGACATGTGTGGCTACTACGAGATAGATAGAACTAAAGATCACAATCCAAGGAAGTACATCAGAATACAGCACCTATATAATTAAGGTGATGAGTACCATTGCGAGCTAGTTAAAAGCCTCATCCCAAAACACACCTCACAGCAGCATAACCATTTAACAAGGTGTATCTACAGGTTCCTGAGTGTTATCAGGTAGAGAATATCATCGCCAAATGTCATTATTCAATCCAAATTCTGTTTTATTTCAAAATGTACAACGTTTCTCTCAAATGACATAATCTCATTACTTACGCAGGTGATGGTTGCGGCAGGTTCAGAGTTACTTTAGGGATATCATTGACTATGCACAATAAGATATTTTTTTGATTTTTTACTGCTGAAGACTTTTACAGGCCATAACATCGAAAACTTTAGTGAGAAATCTTAACACCAAATACGTTAGGGTCATTCGGGTAGAAAGCTTTTCAACTATTTATAGAATGCCGGACACCCGACAATGTCTTGAGTGTGACGCCGGACCATTGAGGTGTGTCATTTTACGACTGTCTTTTGTTCCAAGGCCACATGGGATCAGCGAGGCATGTCCTTGCTCAACCACCACTGGGTAATAGGCTCCGCACACAAGATATCTCACTAAAATTTTCAAATGTTTTGGCCCGTAAAATTCTATTGCAATAAAGAATCAAAAAATACTTTTAATTGGGCATAGTCAATGACATCCCTAAGGCATCTGTGCACTTGTAGTGACCATCACTTGCGTAAGTAATGCGATTATGTCATTTGAGTGAAGAGTTGTAAATATTGAAATGAAATAGAATATGTGTTGAATAAGGAATGTTGGCTATGATATTATCTACCTGATAACATTCAGGAACCTGGAGGTACCTTGTTCTATGATAATGCTACTATGAGGTGTGTTTTTGGACGGATCTTGCAATGGTATTCATCCCCTTAATGCCATTTATAGCTAGGTGGCCCTAAGGATTGAAATTAGGAAAAGAGAAAAAGCGACAAACCAAGCTGAAAATATTAAATAGAAAACCAATACTACACATTAACCATAGCCGAAAAACAATTTTCGTTGATATTTACCTGAACTAACTTTGAAAATCAACCAAAACTATTTTTGGCTAGACAACGTACAGGCCACTGAAGATTTACTTGTAAAACGACAACCTTATAGCTTTACAGAAGCATGCACTTTGCCAATTTGGTTCAATTCCTGAATATGGCATACACGAATTAGAGCCGGTGTAACAGTGCTCAGTGTCCGCCAGTGCTCAGTGACCCGGGGGTCACTGGCCCCTAGGGGCCAGTGACCCCCGGGTCACTGAGCACTAGTTGTGAGTGTCCTTCCTAGTTGCTAGTGACCCCCCTATATTTCTCTATCTAAACATACGTTTCTTCAAAGATAGTAATGGTTAACATACTATACACCAAATCTCTATATAGTATATATATTATATACCTATTTATATAGTCTGTATAGTATATAACTATTACATGCCATCTTTCAACTGGTGACACCCACAGCTGTTGCACAAGCAACAGTGCCAGGTGTCCCCCAGTTGAAAATTGGCTAAATTTTATGTGAAAGTGTTAGAAATTTCAGTGGCTGCCAGCTCAACCCTGGTGGGCACATTGGTAGAGCACTCGCACTCAGCACTTATTGTATGATAATACTATTTCTGTCTTTCTTTCTTGTTTGCAGGTTCGAATCCCATTCATGGCTTTTTCCATTATTGCTTGTTAGTAACCTTATTCTTATAAAATTATGTGTAGTTTGGAATAATAGGATGTATATATAGTTTGAAATTCAAACCACCCCTCTTTTGCGCTTTTTATATCAAATGTATTTTTTTTTAAGCATTAATATATCCCTTTTACAAATATTTGGATTATGTCATGTTATTTGTTGGCTTGAGTAATCTACAGCATAATGATGCATATTTCTGTCATAAGAGGATTTCGCATTATCAGCATTATAACTAACAACCAAACCCGCTCAACATTGGTTGTTGTAATACTGAAACTGATCAACCGCGTAGAGTAAGCATATTTGTAAAAATCAACTGATCATATATATATATATATATATATATATATATATATATATATATATATATATATATATATATATATATATATATATATATATATCAAAACGTGAGAATGTCTTCTGGTGTCGACTAGAGTTGAGCTTCCTTGACATCAGCCTGACCGTGTTATCAGTCTAAATGAACTGATCTTGAGAACTGCTGCGTCCAATAGATGCGTAATGCGAATTTCACGTGGCGCATTGTTGCGTCATGTGTTTACCAACGTGTTTTGGTGATCACGTTCTGGTCGCCATGACGTTATATCAAGAATATGTATATGACGTCAACAATGGCGTTGGACAGGACAACAATGGCCCCGTCTTTGACAACGGTTTCGAACCTCACTGTGGGTTCTCATCAGAGGCAGGTACGGTTCCATGATTGTCGTCATGGAGATAGTAATTAGGACCAGTTTGGGGCGTGAGCAGCTTATATTTGCTGTCCCCGAATCAATCATATTTTTTTATTTGAAATCTAAGTGATTATAAAAGACATGTGAAACTATGTCTATAATCATTTTCCGGTCCCCCTTAGGGTAATCATAAGGTAAGTTGCATCTATTTATTGGTTTTTTATAGGTGTTTTATTCACTCTATATGCAGGGTTCTCGTAAGTATTAATGTGTCGGAGTTATTTTCTAGTCCGACAGGGGTGTTTCACCTGTCGGGACGCCTTGTCCATCCACTAATGGGGGTGTATGGAGAAAGTTCTTTCAATTATAAACGTGTACGTACCCCATAGTGGGTGGTACCATTAATGTGTATTTGGATACGGAACTAGGAGATAGGTTTTCATACTTGTTTGTATAGCAAGTATATATATATATATATATATATGTGTGTGTGTGTGTGTGTGTGTGTTTGTGTATATATGTGTGTGTGTGTGCATGAATGTATATAATCTTTATAACATAACATTGAATCTGCAAATATGTCCACTATGATGGAGTTATCAACAAAATGCCTAGGTATACTTCCATCCTAGCTACCATCTAGGAGACGTTCTCATTATTAACTCTACAATATACAATCCTATTCCATCTAACACTAAACATAGGCTATTGCATTACTTAAACTAATCAACTGTGTAGAATAAGCATATATGTAAATTATAAACTGATTATTCATTGTATTAGATATTAGATTTTTTCATATTTCAATATATAATTGAATGGGTAGATATATTCTCTGCCATGTGCTGGCTGGAGTGAACTGCAAAATGACTTAGCATATACCTAACCCAGGTCCCATATAAGTGGGTTTCCAAATACCAACCTTACCATTAATAATCCAAACCATCTAGTCTTAGACAGTGATCATATCAATACAAAAACTATCCAATCGGGTAGAATATGTATCTATAAAAAGTAGGCTATAGTTATTTTTGGAATAGCTCAATGGAAATGTCATATTTCAATATCATAAAGTTACATGCGCAAATGTGTTCACTGCTGTGATGATGTGATCGTCAAAATGACTAGGTATATATCCATCCCAGCTACCATCTGGAAGAGGTTCCTATAATGAATCATACAATTTACAATCCAAACCATCTAACACTCAACATTACTTATTGTTATACTTAAACTAATCAACTGCTTAGAGGAGGCATATTTGTAAAATAAATACTGATTATTTTTTGTATATATATTTTATTTTCTCATATTTCAATATTTTTGAAATGTTTGAATTGGATATGCAGGTATGTCCACTGTCATGTGCTGGCTGAAGTGATGAGTAAAATGAGTGAGCATGTAGCAACCTTAGAATTTACAATCCAAACCATCCAGCCATAGACAGTGGTCATAGCAATACAAAAACTATCCAATCAGGTAGAATATGTATTTATAGAAAATAGGCAATAATTATTTTTTGAATATACAAATGAAAATATAATATTTCAATATCATAAATTTATATGTTTCTCAGTATCAACCTATTTACAAGCCAAACCATCCATGCCTGAACATTTGCTATGGAATTACAAAAATGAACAATTTGTGTAGTGTATATTTGTTATAGTATCCAATACTAATTTGTTTGATAAAATCAGTGAATCATTGATATATTTCATATTATATTTCAATATATTTTCATTATGCCTTTCTGGTGAATGTATCATATACACTTTACAATCCAAAACAGGAAACCATATACTCTCATAAAAGTGCTTGGTTATGATCTAAAATAGTTTTAAGGTGTGACCTACAAAAAATATTCAAGCCTGGAGGTTTAAGGGATCCTTATGATAAAGCAGAATCGTTCATTACAATTTTTAAAGGATATTTACTGATGGAAAAAAGTTAAAACTATCACATAAATTCATACTCTCAAACCTATCACCGTTGGCATCTTAAAATGGTTTTACATGTGTTATGTTGCAGGAGGCCACCTTGGACGGGATAAGACTCGCTCCAAAATTTCTCAGAGATATTACTGGCCAAATATGAATATATATATATATATATATATATATATATATATATATATATATATATATATATATATATATATATATATATATATATATATATATATATGTTTATATAGATGTTTGTTTAATATGTAAACAAAAGCAATAGGTGGGTCATCCAAAAGGGACAGTAACAGCCAGAAGATAGTTTTTTTGCATGGGTCACTGGTAACTAGTTACCAGTGACCCGGGGGTCACTACACTACTGGGTGGACTCTGATAACTAGCTGCCAGTGTCCTGAAAAGGACACTCACCACTAGTTATGGTTGACCCGGGTCCCTGACAGCTAGTTGCTGATGACCCGGGTCACTCAGCTCCAGCTGCCAGTGACCCGCGGGTCACCAGAGAGGGGGGTCACTGAGCACTATCACACCGGGTTTAAAAGATGGATTAAAGTCATTGGTGATATGTTGAACCCATTGGGACAGATGGAAAGCAGAGAAGAGATGAATACTTAATGGAGCATTAGTATATGAACAATTAAGAGTAATGAGAAATCGTATAGATGGTACAATGTTTAAACAATCATGCTTAGCCCTTTCCAATTCAAATTTCAAATCTTTCTTTGAAAGATTGTGCACTCTTTTATAAAAGTATTAACAAGGCTAATAGAAACATACCTATTCGAATCAAGGATAATGGGGAGAAGGTCTAAATGATACAGTCAATTTTGTAGAAATGAAAACATGCTTTAGACTCTAATACAACAACAGAGCGTACTTATATAAAGAATATATACAGTTTAAGATTTTACACAAAGAAATAAAAGACTCAGAACTCATCAAAGAAAATAAGCAAATCCGAATCTAAGTCCTGCTTTTTATGTTGCCTTTTTTATTGTTGTACACATGACATATGCTTTGAGGATTATTTGATTACCTGTGGTCGAAATGCAATAGGATAACGCATACGTACTGATAGATGCAATGAAAATCATATTCTTGAGAATTTAGAAAAAAGAAGCTTGTAGTGTTTAACGAAGCAATATGCATGTTTACTCCTTTTCATTTTTCCAGAATGGGAAAGAGGAACCAAGATGCTCTCAAAAAGCTTGGCTTGCCTGGACCTAGTTGGGTAATGCCCTTATTTGGCACATTCCCATATGTAATCAAACAGGTTAGTACTGATCGATTAAGATTACTTATGTTTCATTAGGGGAACAGTGTGTAGGTATTTTTCATTGGCTAAAGAATAGTGCAAATCTCGGTTTTGAAGTATAACAACGCATTCCTATGTGGCAGCTACGAGAGAATGTATGAAAATATGCCATGGTTTATAGATAATTAGTTCTCAAATAAAACCTCTCTCCTGCGAATAGTTTTGACGTTAATGCTAAACTATCACAATATTTCAAAACAATTGTTTGGTCCACACATTTTATTACATGGAACTCCGAGTATGAATTGATATATTTCATTGTTTTTCAGGGACAATACCAATTCTATTTGGAAATGCTGAAAACATATGGCAAAACCGTTGGGTAAGATGATTATTTGTAAAAAATATTTCTTTAGATATAGGTTGCAGGGATCTATATGAGAGAATGTGGTAATCCAACAGTGGGTTACTTACTAGTATTCCCACTAATTTGAGCATGAAGTTGAATTTGGATATTTCCTTTGTAACAGTTCAGAATTATTTCTTAATTTGCAAGAAAACAACTTCATATACTTTTTCAAAAATAATTCACTTCAAGATTATTCACAAAAAGGGTTATGACTAATAACATTCTACATAAAATGAAATTAGTAGGTGACCCAAAGTGTCTGCACTGTGGAAGTAAAGAATCCATTATTTATGCCTTTATAGAATGCAAAAATGTGACTATTCCATAAAGAAGTATAGATCAACATGTAATAATATCCGAAATTGACAAAATCTTTGGGCTAAATAATTGTGATAAACTTGTCAATACAGCCACTTAAACAACAAACGAGATTATTTATATCAAGCGTAGGACTGGCGGACCAGTAAGTCTTTTACAAGGTTAAAAAGACTTTATTTAGCCAAATGAAATCTGAAGAGTATTGGTGTCCTCTAGCCAATGAAATAGATTTGTTTTAATAGGAAATGGGAAAAGATTGCAAATGATTCATGAAAGTTTATTTAATTGGATATATTCTCATACTTTATCTATACAATTCGTAGGTAATGGTAATTTGTTCCATCAAATATATGCCTGTTTGCTAGAAACCTGCTTGTATACATTATCTGTACAAGATTCTTCTTTCTTGTATGAATATATGATGATACTGGGTAAACCGACAGGAAATTAAAAAAACATCAGTTTTACAGAGAAGTAGCTCAAAACTAGGTTATCCCTTTTGTAGTGCTTCAACCTAGTTTTACCTCTTCCACCATAAGAAGCCCAACTCTTTCGATGAGAAATGTTACCCACACAACCCTCATTATTGCAAAGATGGCTCCATTGACATTATTATATCCCCATTATATCATTATATCTTCATTATCCAAATCCATTTTCTTATTCATAATATATTGACATATTATTACTGTGAGGACTGACTATCAGCTTCGCCCTTTGCTTAATAAATGAACTAAATCTGTTCGCCATGGACATTTTGCCACACATAAGAGTGGCTGCAATTAAACTAGGAAGCTTATACAGAGAGAGAGAGAGAGCAGTCTGAGTTCTCCGATCTTTTTCCAAATTCAGTAGTTTCCCCTCATTCGACTGCTATGAATGAATGAACGTGAAATCCCAACAATAGGTTTCTCTGTAACATCTCATATCTCCTGGTTGTGAGTTGTGAGTTAAAAAACATTCCAGGAAAAAGGCTTCCAAATCCAGTTCTCTGCCTGGTTAAATACCCCACATCAGTATCTACTAGTATATGTACAATTCACAGTGGACGGGTACTCAAGATTGCCTCAGCGCATAATATATGCAATTGGGTCACACACCAAATGCCAATATTACCATAGCGATATTGATGGACAAGATGTGACCCCCTGAGGCACCAGCCCCCTTTAATACGATCACTGGACATGTTAGCAAATGATGCTTGTGAAAGCTCTAATTAAATTTAGTAACAAAAGGCAAGTATCTACCTCTCTGGTTCCGCGATGACATATTGAGGTTTTTAGATTAATCTTTCATATCTTTTATTCTCCTCTTCAGATTCATGGAAGGCACAAACGCTTCAATACTTACAAAAGATCTTGCATTCCTCAAACAGGTCATGATTAAAGAGTGGTACAATTTTCCAAACCATACAGTAAGTCGAACATACTTGGAATTTGGAATTTCGTTTTTCGTCCCAATTATGCAAATTTTGGCTAAATCTTCACTAGCCAGTTGTAGGTAGTGGAGGAAACCGGAGTACCCGGCGAAAAACCACCACCTAACTCACTGGCATCTTTCTCACATGCAAGTTGAACATAAAAGAATGTTCTGAAAATAATCTTTTAATGCATATCTTCAAAAATCTAATAAAAATAGTCGGAATCGAAAATGTCATTGATCGAATCGAGAAAGAAATGGATGTCGATGACAGCTCTATTTTGCGTATATATATATATATATATATATATATATATATATATATATATATATATATATATATATATATATATATATATATATATATATATATATATATATATATATATATATATATGTATAATATATATATATATATATATATATATATATATATATATATGTATTATATATATATATATATATATATATATATATATATATATATATATATATATATATATATATATATATATATATATATATATATATATATATATATATATATATATATAAATCTTAATGGATAAATGTATGAACTGCACTTTTATACACCTGGCGACTAATCAATTATGTGCACGCCAAGCATCCAAAGACCTAACCCTATATCTCATCATTTTGTTCAGACTGGCAGGGAGATGCCTGAGTACGGCTTTAGAAAGATGTTGAGCTTGTTGGAAGACGAGCAATGGAAGAGGGTACGAAGCCATATGAGCCCAGCATTTAGCAGTGGAAAACTGAAGAAGGTATGAGAACACATTACGTTTAGGTGCTTTCAAATAATAGTTTCTAAACACGCCTTACACATATTTCTAGGCACACCTTGCACATATTACTGGTAAATGAACCCATTATTGCTCACAGCGACTAAAATCAGCGGCAGAACTTTGGTTGAATCTTATAGGCAAAAGCACATTTTGAAAAAGGTTCAAGGGAGAAATGTTGACTAGAACAAAAATGATACTGATCAAGACGCATTTTGTAAACTCGTTCTTGTTACCCAAGTTAATGTCAAAAGTATCTTTGATGCTGTCGATAGCTTCGTAAAGAACGTTTAAGCACTAACATGTTAAAGTAGTCTTTGGTGGTGTCATAGGATCATTTCCATTCCCTAGCGTAGGCAGTACATGCACCTCATTTAGTCATGAACACTACTTTGTTATATTGTAACGGAGAGCAAACTTGAAAAGACGCTTATATATTTTCAATAAAAGCCTAACTTACAGAATTATAAAATTTCATTCATGGAAGAAATGTATATCAATACGATTCATTTGTGTTGTACAGATGATGGGACTTATCAATATCGCTGGCGAAAATCTACAAGAAGACCTGGCAGGCATTGCAGTAAGAGGTGAGGTGTTTGATCCAAAGGAGTGAGTATATCTATCTATCTATCTATCTAGAGAGAGAGAGAGGTTATGGCTATGGGTACCCCCCAAAATGCAGTAAAGGCGTGATGTCACCAATGTTTCTAAGGTGGTAATTTGCAAGCTTCATAACTTCCACAATATCTTCCTCTTTCCTGCAGGTGTGGCTTGGGATGGTGGACAGTGCATAACAGTAGGTAGTGGGTATGATTTGTGAACGCAAGGGAAAAATACAATATCTTTCTTAAATCTGGACAGGTTGATAAATCAGAATTACGTCGTCACAATTTTCCTTTCCTGCAGGTGTGGCTTGGGATGGTGGACAGTGCATAACAGTAGGTACTGGATATGGTTAGTGAACGCAAGGGAAAAATACAATAACTTTCTTAAAGCTGGACAGGTTGATGGATCAGCATTTTCTCGTCACAATTTTCTTTTCCTGCAGGTGTGGCTTGGGATGGTGGAGAATGCAGACCAGTAGGTTGTGGTTTGCTATCATATCGCCCACCTTGATCTGTTGGATAAAGTTGTATGGGGCTCCACACATGATAACATCAGGTGTGTGGCCAGACATGTGGGTTAATGTATTTACAAACTGAAGGATGTTGAATGACTCCATCACCTCTGTAAGTTTACTAGAAGCAGTGTCTTTCTTTTTCCAAAGTGAAAGGTAAGATCTCCTATGATTAGTAGATTAGCCAAGTTTGTCACCTTGTTTTGAAGAAATGTGGGGTATATTCCTCAAGGAATTGCGTAATGGTAAATTTATTCTTCTGATTGGTTGGGGGGCCTATATAAAGTAGACCAATTGAGGCCGATAAACCCAGTGTTTGACTGAACCAGAATATTTTCCACCCACTCCTCTATAAACAATATTTCCTTATCTTGGTTTGCAGCCAAACTCATAGCCTAGAAAGGCGAGTCCTTTCACATGGTAATCATCTTTGCCATTGTTTGCAATACCGGTCTCAGTCAATGAAAGTATATCAATGTTTTGATTTATCACAATATCGCTGATGATGTCAGTTTTGTTCCTGATAACCTGGATACCTAGGATCCCAACAGGAAGCCCTAGTCCTAGTGATTCTACTTTTCTCCACTTGTTTACTCCTAATGACACACCACTATCAGTCGTGGGTCAGAGTAGATGTCAGGGCCCTGATTGTCTCGAATGACACATTGAGCCAGTCTCGAGTGACAACTTGACCCTGATTGAGGGAAAATTATCTGGAAAACACCCTTTATCATTCACATGCTGTGCTATGGAAAATGGACATCTTGTTGGTGTCAATGTCAAGTGAGGCGTTGTTGACTCTGACTCAAACTATGACAATGTGCAGCGCTTTTGAACATTTTATGAATGGAAATGGCGCTATATAAATTCCAATTATTATTATTTTTATTATTATTATTATTATTATTATTATTATTATTATTATTATTATTATTATTAAGTATTGATATCAAGGACTTGTTATTGCCCTTGTACAACTTGACCAAACGGTTCTTGCTGATGTTCACTGTGGATGAGAAAAGTGTGAAAATGCAGACTTCAAATCCTTTAAAATCTTTAAATCCAGCCTTGTTACTTGACGTTTCATCCACAGAGTTCTTCTAGCTGATCTCTGTTATGTTGCCTAAATCCTAGGTGATTCCAGAGAGACAGGGTGGCAGCACGGAAGCATAACCATGTTCCAGAGCATACTTGATCTTTTATGAGTCAAATCAAATCCAAATCTTCATTTTTGTTCTTATAAAGTTCTTGAAATGTAAAGTTTTAATTAGTGGAATGAGTCCTACTTTCATGATGCAGCGAGATAGAATTATAACCTCCTTAAACATCTTTCCAAGGAAACTCAATATCTGCACAGAAAGTATGATCTAAACGTGAGGCCAAACCAAGACTGATGTAATCTACTACTTGAAATATGTTGATATATTGAAATTGTATTTTCTATCAATTACCCACTTTTTTTTTGTGTTTTTTTTATTTAAGGGCCTTTGGGCATTTCACAATGGATGTTCTTACAAGTACTTCTTTTGGAATTCAAGTCAACACGTCAAAGGAGAAGGATAATGAGTTCGTTCAACATGGAAAAAAGTTCTTTGATATGAGCCTTCTCAGCCCCCTTGCCATCGCATATAGTAAGTCATGCAATATGTAGTACTAGTATATATTACCATTGTATTAATACCTTCCTATTACTATCTGCTCTTGTCATTAATGGTTTCTTTGGCCCATCCAGGCCTGCAGCCAAACTTTACAGGTATTTTTAATACAGAAATATCTTGTTGAGTTGTTTCTTTATGTTTGTCACTGTCACGTTGACTTCAAAATGCTTTACGATGAAGGCACATTTACTTTACTTTCCAGTTATGGCACCTTTCATGCTTAAACCCCTTCTGAAATTGGGGTTTACCTTTATACCAAAGGAATCAAGTGCTTTTCTCAGAGACGTAGTAAACCAAGCTGTAAACGCAAGGGAAAAAGACGGTCATGTAAGTGCAAGTAAGATGGACATAATTGTAACAAATTTCTAGCACCCGGACCATGAAATATACCTTAGAAATAATAATTCACTCCCACGTCATGACTCTAGCTCTAGTAACTTATGCAGAATGAACTTTTATACGTGGTGCTTATTCAAGGTAGCTTATATATTGCCTGACAGGTCATGAAACTTTTATTTTTTCTGGAGTGTTTAATTTAATTTCAAAATATCATTGAAGAAATTTCAACAAACGCAGCTAAACATAACAACCTCAATACCTGGTCATTATTTTGAAATTCTTTGTTTTTCATAACCTAACTCAGAACCCAACTCCTTTTTAAGAGACCAACTCTTTAACAGACCACTTTTGACATTTCTCTTGAGCGGTCGTTTAATTGAGGATTGACTTTATATGTATGTATATATATATATATATATATATATATATATATATATATATATATATATATATATATATATATATATATATATATATATATATATATAGTTATATATATATATATATATATATATATATATATATATATATGTATATATATATGTATATATATATATGTATATATATATGTATATATATATATATATATATATATATGTATATACATATATATATATACATATATATATATATATTATATATACATATGTATATATACATATGTATATATATATATATTTATATATATATATATATATATATATATATATATATATATATATATATATATATATATATATATATATATACATTTATGTATATATATATATATATATATATGTATATATATATTTGTATATATATATATATATATATATATATATATATATATATATATATATATATATATATATATATATATATATATATATATATACATATTTATATATATATATATGTATATATATATATATATAAATATATATATATATATATATATATATATATATATATATATATATATATATATATATATATATATATATATATATATTTATATTAATACATGTACATACATACATACATACCTGAATACGTACCTGCATACATATATATATTATATGTGTTTACACGCAAACGGTTTATCTATACTTAAAAATACTTATTTTTCCAGGGTAGGGTGGATTTCCTTCAATTAATGATAAATGCGCGACGATCTGGTGGTGATTTCGAGGATATAGAGATAAACGATGAGAAAGAGATAGAAGAGAACCACGATGAAAACTTACAGACAGGTGTTAGGAAAGGTCAGTGTAAACCCACATGCTTTCTAAACTCCTCTAAATATTGTCGTCTGGATCTCTGAAACTTTTGACAATAACCATGGAATTAAAAATAGTATTACAAATATTTGAATGAGAATCGTTTCTAGTGATGAGATTAACATTTCCCCTTCAGGTATTTTTCCAGCAGTTGCACAGGTGGCCTTTGGCTGACTTAGTTTAGCTAGCTAAATCTCTCCTTTTTATCGTGGGAGAAACAGGTTCCATCACTCGTGGATGGAAAGAGGAGGTATCTTGCACTCGTGAGTGATTTTTGTCTTGGGACGCGGCAAGGCTCGTCTCAAGACACTAAATCACTCACTCGTGCAAGATACCCCCTCTTTCCATCCACTCGTGATGGAACCTATATTTCTCCAAATCAGTTCCTCCTAAAAGATCTCCCACTATTATATATAGAGTACTCCTCTTTGAAACTTTTGAAAATGACTCTTATGATTGATATTCATACTTCTTCAGTCAACTATAAGAAATAGTTATCCATGTAGTTGTCATCTTCAAGCTTTGGAACTTTTGATAAACACAAATTCGATCGACAATTCATGGTTAGACCTAAGAAAAAGTTGTTTGTTTCCTGTAACCCTACCCTACCAAGTTTTAATTCAAAAGAATCCCTACCTTAAAGTTTCTATCGCCCTCCGAACTCCTAATCGACGTAAAACATGCATAAAACACATTTTTGACCAAAAGAATTGTCCAGAATTTTCTTTACCAACCTACCTACCATATTTTTTTCAGACCTGTTACAGGAAACAAACAATTTCTTTTTAGGCCTTAGAATATGTTAGAAAATGATTTTAGTGTAATTTTTAATACCAAAATTCATTCCAGGACCGATGTCTGATGAAGAAATTATGGGTAATGCGATGGTTTTCTTTTCGGCTGGCTACGAAACCACGGCATCCACCCTACAGTTTATGGCCTATCAACTTTCTTTGAACGAAGAAGTACAAGACAAGCTCATTCAGGAAATTGATGACGTCCTGGGAAAGGTTGCTATATAGTTGTTTTAATTGATTGTTACACATATATGCAGATATATAAATAAATTGAAGCTGGTAACTTTGTATGCTGAGGCTATATTCGATATATTTGGTCTGTTTTCACTGAGAAAATATATGTATTGATGTATTGTTAATTTAGCGTAGATTCAGAAATAGGTATATATATATATATATATATATATATATATATATATATATATATATATATATATATATATATATTATATATATATATATATATATATATATATATATATATATATATATATATATTATATATATATATATATATATATATATATATATATATGTATATATTTATATCTTTTTATTTTGCCTCGTCAATTGTTTTCTTATTTTGTATTTTTTTTCAGGAGCAACCTTCTTATGAAGTGGTTGGCAGATTACAGTACTTGGATATGTGTATTAACGAAACTCTACGACTCTACCCAATAGCTTACAGGTAAAGTTGTGTTTTAGGTTTATGTGACGTAAAATGTTTTTGGCCATTTGTTACGTAAAATACGCCAGAAAGTGTCAAGGAAATACTTTAAGGTTCGGCAACATGGTGTTTTGAAACCAACACCCCAGTATTATGTTATAAGAAAGACATATTTCCTATTTTTAACACAAAATGTAAGCTAGCATCACATACTAGTTTTTAGATATTGCCTTCTAACTATAATACCTCTGTCAGCTGTATGAGACAAGTATTCTGCAGAAATTGTGTGATTTTTAGACTAATGCTGCATGTATGAAGGGTGTCATTTCCCCATAAAAAGCAGAAAATATCTTTGACATTCCTCCATCTATCCCATAAGCTTTTTCAATGGGGGGGGGGGGGGGGGGGGTGGGGGGGGGGGGTCGATTTATTGCACCATCGTGCAAAAGGTTAAATACTTATCTTTGTTGTCAATCTATTATTTATAAAATGCTACTAGAGAAAACATGTATTTAATCTATACCTTTTTCATAACTATTCATTACTGTAAATCTGGAAATAAGTGCGTGTGTGTAATAAGTGCGTTTTTTGCGTCACACACGATACACACTTATTTCAAGACGCCAAAAAACCATAAGTTTAGTTCAGTATTCATCCACTAGATGGCGCCATATACACTGAATTGAAACGAAGCTAGTCTAATAATTAAAACAGTTAAGGGGGTTGGAGGGACAGGGAGAATGATCAAATGAAACAACTAGAATG
>OZ012695.1:16646800-16686800 GCA_963942565.1 Maea johnstoni
GTTTAAGTAACATCATGACCAAGATGTTTAAGGAAGTTGTCACAGGTTTGAAGCACATACATTGCTAAGTATACCTACCATGTGGAGAGGTATGTGGTTGTTCGGTTTTGCTGCATGTCTAGGATTGACACGTAATTGGTAATGTTTTGGTACAGTAATGCACATGCAGATGCATTGTACTTAGTGGTGTCATTGATGTACTTATTTATCTCTGAAAGTAAAGGGAGGAGTTTTTATGCAGTATATTCTGACACACACACACACACACACACACCTGCTGATGCCACACATTCATGTATGCATGTGTAGGAATATTACCCGAGAGAGCCATGCCCACGGTAATGCATGCAAGATGATCAAATCCTTTCAAGAATAGTAAAAGACGTGGTAGATAAGCAAATTAGCTGTTGGAATGATATCCATGATAAAAGGTTATGTAGGTGAGCCAGTGTGTGTTTGTGTGGAATTCTAAAATATAAGAACGAAATCTCTGCAAGCATGAAAACAAGCTGTAGGTAGTTACAACTTAAACCAGCGTTGTATGGCACAAGCTGTATCTGAAAGGAAAGTTGTATTGCAGTATCCCGGGGGGGGGGGGGGGGGGGGGGCACTTGGTTATTTGGGGGGGGGGGGGGGGGGGGGGGGGGGGGGGGGGGACGCATACGCTCGTTATCAAGCATTCTAATCCAAGAGCCTAAATGTCACCCGATTACCAAACATCAAAAAGAACAAAACACAAGGAATAACTCAAATAGTTTGTAAAGTCATCCTTGATTTCTGAGTATCTGTTAAAGATTTGAAGAGCCAGATGAGAATTTAAAGAATGAATCTTAAGCAGCAATTGGTTTAAGAACATCTTAAGAGCCGCATGTATTTTGTGGATTGTAAGGGGATTTTGACCCCCATACTTCGTACCTGGGTAAAAAAAAGTACCCTTCTTTTACAAAATCGGACATGCGGAGGTCTTAAAAATTGAAGACCCTTTTCCACCGCGAAATACGTAACGTGGATGCGGCCCCCCCTCTGTACCTAAGTGCCCCCCCCCCCCCCCCCCCCGGGTGTAGTATTAAGTCATTGACACTTGGGCATAATGAATTCATTTCATTTGAAGACAGGGAGGAAACCGATGAATCTGGAAAAAGGCACAGACTTATCTAAGCTGTATGCATTTCACTCACATTCCCGAATGGCGCAAGAGGGACTCAAACTCTAGTCCTCAGCAATGCGAGACAGCAAGTAATCATTGTGCAACGCACTAACCTATATGTAGTTTTTGTTTGAAAAAGCATGACATGGACAATATTTTCGTAAAAAGGGCATGCAACTCGCAACATAAAGTACATCCTCTACTTCAGGTATTATCGAAATCATGCAGGATGAATGAATGAATGATTGGGGGCTTTAATGCACATCGGCACACAAGGGCCATTTATTGTCATAAAGTTTTTTTCCAAGATGTGGTCCTTTGTCATTATTGAAGAACAAGCTTATTGATTCTGCGTAAAAGAAGAAAAAGAGGAGGAGAAACAGCAGAGCCTTAAGCAGAGGACCAAGGGATTTTTAGATGCATGGTATCCTCAGACAGATCCACACATCCCCCTCCTTTTATAGGGCGAGCAGGTTGCCACACCAACTTAGGTTTCCCAGGATCTGCCAGCTCCTATTGCACAACATTGACCAAGCCAAGAGGGTGTGACTCTTGCGGGGTTCAAAATCATGCAGAATTGCTAAGCTAGTTTTAATAAGTGTTATTGCGGTCCATAAAGATACATACATACATACACACAGACATACATACATACATACATACATACATGCACATACATTTATACACGCATACACACATACATACACACAGGCATACATACATAGATAGATAGATACTCACATACATACATACATACATACATACATACACACATACATACATACATACAGTGTCCAGATGACAATGTTAATGATTGTTTTCAAGGGCAAGCCCTTATAGTCTTTGGCGTTGTCAGTATTATTCGCTCACCACCCCGTGTTCGAATTTGGCTTTAAGTATTGGAAGAAGTTGCCGATGACTTGAGGTTAGGCGGTGTGTTCACCCTGAGTACTTTGATTTCTTCCACTATTAAACACTGGATAATTACCATTCAGCCTTAATGTCATAGGAAAGCTATAATTGCTCTTTATATGTTGGGCCTGTTAAACACATGTCACACACTAATAGCTTGATACGGCCTTATTCGGTATTAATAGATTTGTTTCATAGATAATGGTTATTGTTATCTCTGCGTTATCTGTTCTAGCCCAGCCGCTATACAATATTGATATTGAAATGCTATTTTTAGTTATATTTACAACGAATGTCAAAACATATTTTTAACAAAATACTGTAGAATTTTTTCTGAATAAACATTTTTTCTCTAGATCAAACAAGCGCACTTGTTGTAGCACATGAAAGTTCCATAACGATGTCAACGTTATTAGTAAGAGATTTTGAGGTTGACATATGAGAAAGGTGCCAGCGACGTGAGGTTAGGCATAGGTTACACCTGGGTTTTCCAATTTCCTCCTCCATAAACAACTGGCTATTCATTACATAGCATTAATGATAGAAAAAAGGGTCGAAAAGGGGATTTCTAAATTTAAATCATATGCACCAGATCTCTTATCATTATCAATTAGGAACTAACGCACTAGACAAATTTAACTTGCGTCCTTGTACTCTATGTCCTAGTTGACCTTTTGCAATATAGCAGTTATGGATGGTACTTCAAATGCTGGAATGAAATTGGGAGAACAAAAAGGTTATACTCTTTGTTTCAGATTATTGTAATATCATATTATATTTATTAGCTCAGTTCTGGCAGTCTTTGAAATTTTCTGTCTGCTGAATATACAAGCCTTATGGACCAATGTGCTCTAAATGGTATACTCTCATCATTGTATATACAACGCGGATGTCACATGGGACAAACTGCTTGTCAAAATATTGAAAAGATACACATTTTGATTAATCTACACAAGCTATATGAAAGTAATGAAAATAGGTTCTCATCCTGTTTAGCATCGAATGTACTGTAGTACATGTATATTCCTTCCATCCCTGTGCATGGCAATTGCATAGAGTGAACAAATCTTCCACAAAGTTTTAGTTTATGCTTTCAATATTTCAACGCATTGCCAATCCTCCTCACTCGGGATCTTGAGAGAGCAGAGGTACTATATACCAACACATATATAGGAGTTATTGTATGGTAACAGTTTACGTTATTTGAAATTCATTTTCCATTATTGGAAATTCCTCTGATTTTACGTTATTGAAAAATGAATTTTCCATTATCGGAAATTCCTGTGATTTTCTGATAACAGAAAAAGAATTCCTATTGACTGATATTCATTTTCCATTAATGGAAATTATTTTTCGTTATAATATTGGAAATTAATTTCCGTTATTAGAAATTAATTTTCTGTTATCAGAAAATAATGATCTTTTGCATGGAATGCTTGCCATCAATTCACACAAGGGGATATGTTAAGTGGGTATGTGAATACTTATAAGTGCATATGTGAATATGCATGAGAACATATATCAATATATATAGGTTTGTATGTGGGTGTGGATGTTTAAGTTCACACATGGTTATGTATAAATAAACATGTGAATATGTATATGTATACATATGTGGTAAAGTACAATTAAATACATACATTAGATAAGCAAGTGTGAATATATAAAAGTGCACATTAATATGTGGATTTGCCTATGTACATATTTTTTATGCATGGGACTTATTAATTAGCATCTTTGTAAAAAAGGGATACCACCTGGTGTCTGCGTTCAGCCAGCCTCCAGCCTCGGGTGATATGGCTGGCTTGTCGCAGACACCAGGTCGTATCCCTTCCTTACAAAAAGGGTAACAAATTTATTATGGTATCCCCCCCCCCCCTGACAAACACGCGAGATCGCTCACATTTGTATTTTTTTGGCAATGGGCAAATTTAACTATGGAACCTAATGAGCAAAGTCAACATTTTGCAGAGTTGAGACAAAAGGTATGTTTATCCATACATGACTTAGTGCTCCAAAGAGATTTGCCAAGTTTGGATGGCGAACTTGAACGTTTTGTCACAAAAAAAATGAAAAAAGCGGTTGCCAAACTCGAGTAAGACAAACTATATTGCAACGAAGATTTTCGTCAAACCTGACACAGCGCTAACGGCAAGGATTTTTCATTTGATTGTGGGACATACCAACCTAAATCCATCTTAATTTCTTTCTGACATCTTCATTTCCATATATACAGCATGTTGACAGACTATAAAGCGCAAATAATGTTCTTAACGCCAAAAAAACATTTCTAGCGGCGGCATGAAAGAGAGAGTAATGTCCGCCATTTTATCCATCTTTCTTTCTTTCTTGACGGTAACTTCCTCCTGCATAGGAGCTATAATGGTGATAAGACAAATAATAAGATTTGACAAAGCTACTACTATAATAAACTAGATCTATACTGAAGTGTTACCAAGTACAAGATGTATCGTAATACAGACAATCACATGCTTTGCGTTAAGCGACACTAGCTTAATTGGCGATCATATCCTTATAGAGTCTAGACCTCCTTAGGTGTAGGGCGAAGACGTAGCTCCTGGTCATGTCCTCCAGCTCTATGGTGACCTCTGGTGAGGGATCAAGAGAGGATGAGACTTCAGGGTGAGATGAGTCTAGGATTAACGCAGTGAGAAGATGGTGGTCCCTTTCTATCATTGGGGACTCTGTGTTTGGAATGAGATTCAGGATCTTTGGGATGTATTTTTCTCTTAGGTCAGCCATGGCTTTGCACACGGCGAAGAAGTGGACTCTATCCTCTGGTAAGTCTGCTTCGCAGAGTTTACATGTGTCGTGTTGGGTCAATTTCATTCTTCTGGCGACCGCTTCCAGTGGATATACGTCAGTTAGGAGACGTGTCTTGATGTTTGCCCTGGTGACTTGTCTGGGGTTTCTAATGTTTTCCACTGAACTATGAGGGGTATTGTAAGTGAATTCCGGATTCAACATGTGCAGCGTTTTCTTGGTACCAGCCTCAGTGTTTATTTCTCTAGTGGCCATGTCAGCAATTGTATCTCTGACCTGTTTTCTCCACTCTTTCTTCGATGGTTGATCTTGATATAGTGTGTCTATGGTCGGGAGAGAATACTGTTGAAGAACTTTCTCCATCTTGGTAACCCATGAGGCTGATCTGCTGTTTTTCATGGCATGTTGTCTTAGGACTATCTCTTGGGTTGACCCTGAGTGTAGGAGGGTTAAGAGAAATGTCAGAGACCTGATATGAAGAAGAAAGATCATCGGTAGTGTTCCAGTGAGGATGTAGAGAGCTGGGAGTGCAGTTCTTTGCAGGAGTCCCAGTATCGCGCTGAGTGAGTTCTTGTGGAAAGCGTCTAGGTTTTGGGTGGCTGTAGCAGACATGGGGATGGTCTCAAGCCCATACATCGCTCTAGGAAGAACATACATCTTATATAGGTGTAGGGAAACTGGTACTGGGAGGCCGTTCAATCCGTGGAATCCGGAGCCCATGAGTGCGTACATGGTCTGTTTTGCTGTCCGGATTCTTTCGGTTACGGTAGAGTTTGGATTCCTGGGTGTTTTGGTGATGCCCAGGTGTGTCAGTTCGTCCTCATTGGGAACTTCGTCTCCGTTTAGGATGATGGGTGATGTTTCCTGAAGAAACTGTTGTTCAGCAGATGATCGCGGGTTGTAGATGGCTACTACCGACTTGGTTGGATGGATCGTGTAGTGCTCTTCATTTGCGTATTGGGAAATTAGTAAGACGATTGCTTGTAGATCCTCGAGGTCAGGGGACAGTACTAGGATATCGTCTGCGCAGGTAGGGGTAGATACGCATGTGGTGCCGATGTGAAATCCAAGTTTTGTATCTGCGCTTATCTGCAGGAGGTTCTTCAGATAGGTCTTATAGTCCTCTGGACTTGGTAGTTTGCCTTGGCCATTTCCCTGTTTGATTTTGATGATGTTGTCAGACTTCTTTCCGTTCCATACAATCCTTGACGTCATGTCTCTGTAAGTATCTTCTTTCAGGTTCCACCAGGTTCTTGTGACTCCAGCTTCGTACAGTTTGTCCAGAAGGCTATCGTGTTGAACCGTGTCAAAAGCCTTCTGGACGTCCAGTGCTGCTACGAAGAGTGTCTGTTTCAGATCTTTTGTTTCCTGGATGCTTTCAGTCAAGAGGAAGGCCACCTGCAATCCCGATTTCCCAGTGGTGAACCTATATTGCATGGAGTGAGAGTATTCGGATGCCGCAAGCTTCTGGTGTTCGAGAATGATGTGATCCATAACTTTCATGATAATGGGGGTTATAGTAATTAATGCCCCGATAATTTCCTGGGATATTTTTTGGTTTCCCCTTCTTGTGTATCGGGTGAAGCAGGCCTTCTTTGAGAGATGTAGGGATTTTCCCCGTGTTGAAAATAGTGTTGATAATTGGTGTTAGAAAGTCTGCAGCTATGTAGGGGGCTGTCTTCAGATGTTCCGCAGTCAGGTCATGAGCGTCCCTTGCTTTTCCACTTTTCATGGAACTGATGGCATTTACAACTTCCTGAGTTGTTATCTCTATCGGAAGACTTGATCCTTTCTCCAGGGAGGTTATGTTCTTGACATTTTCTGAGGCCTCTGATTGCCTTTCGTCGGTGAACCATTCAGTGTACGATTGGGTTGCGAGATCCTCAAAATGTTTCTCCCAGGGTTCTATGAGATTTTCTAGGTACAGGCAGTCATCGTAAATGAGCTCTGTGGTGAGGAGTGATTTATTATTCCTTTGTGAGCGGATTATGCTGTAGAATAGTTAATCGTCGTATTCATGTGCGTTCATCAGTCTATCCATGTTGTTCTGTTGCTCTTTAGCTGCCTGCTGCCGCTGGGCTTGGCGTAAGTGTCTTCTGGCTACGGCTCGTTGTTCTGCTAGGGGATGTTCTGATGGACGCCCTGCCGCTTTCCATTGAGCGTGTGCAATTTTCGAGGCCTGCTTTGCTCTGAAGATGGTTGGATTCCAGGGAGCCTTTTTTGGCTTTGTCTTTTTTACTGGGACGGCCGTGTCGGCTGTTGCATATAGGGAGTCTATGAGATAGTTGATGGTAATCTCAGGATCAGGATTCTGGATGTCCACAGAGAGATGTTCTTCCAGTGTCTCTGCGTATAAGTTTTTGTTGCAGTCATTCCACTTCAGTCTTGGAGTTTTATCCTTATCCTCATACTGTGATTGTTTTGTTATGGGAACCAACGCAGTGAGGATCAGAGGGGAGTGAGATGAAGTGTTCAGGTGTTGATCATCCATGGGTTGGTAGGTGGCCCTTGTTATAAGAGAGAGGAAGTGCTGGTTCACCATGATGTAATCTATTTTGCTTTGTCCGTTGCCACTATGTTGTCTGAATGTTGGCTGTGTTATCTCTGTTATTTCCCGGAAGGAGTGTGACTTCAGGAAGTCTGCCAGGTACTTGGCTCTGGAGTCCAGCTTCTTATTGAGATCAATGTTCAGATCACCAAGAATAATGATTGGTCTGTCTTGGTACTTCTCGCAAATCTTGTGAAGTATATCTACCTCTTCCTGGTATTCTTGGTTTGTGTAACGCCCCCTAGGTGGAAGGTAGGTGTTTATTATTAGTGTCTTCTTGTCTTGTTCCTCCACAATACATATCCGATGATTCCCGTCAGGAAGTCTGTTTATTTTGAGTCCCTTCCATATGATGGCTGTGCCCGCGTGAGCTCGTCTGTAGCTAGTTTGTGGTATGTAATCGTCGTCGTCAACTGATTTGGTAAAAACTTCGTAGCCATCTGGTAAGAAGCTGAAGGAATTTTGGAATGAATATGTCCAAGTTTCTTGGAGACAGATGATGGGGGATTGCTCGGTGCGAAGAAGTGACAGCAGGAGTTCTTGGTTCGACTTCACTCCCTCAATGTTGTGGGTTATGATGGAGAGTTCTGCTAGGTTGTCCTTGTGGGTAGTTGGCCCATCTCTAAAAAAGAGTGCTCGGATGTGGGTTCCATCGTATGAGGTTGTGTTGATATCGTGGGTGGTTCCTCCATGAGTGGGATTTCCTCGTTCTGACTCTCTGTTGCTGTGCCATCAGTCATGCGAGGACTATCTTGCATCTGGGTAGTTTGGGTGGTGGTCATAGGGATTGATAGGTTAATCTCCCCCTGTGAGAGAGTTCCTACTTGAGAGGTAATTTGTTGCTCCAATTGGCCGTTGGGATGATAGGTGTCCCTGTTTATCTGCTGCATGTCAGTCGTGTTTTGGTGGGTAGTCATGGTCCCATGTGACAGGGTTTGACTTCCTGTGTTGTGAGCTATGTTGTTCCGTTGGGGAACGTATTGGCGATTTCCAGTTGATGTCTGTATATCACGAGTCGGTGTATCTGTGGGGATCCTATTCGCTGCTGCGCTTGGGTGACATTGCGAGGTGCGTTGATTTCTCCAGTGCAATGGCACCTGGTAGTGCATATGCATGTTGGGAGGGAGAGGGGGGCATGATAATAATGGGTGGGGAGTTGGGGTGTGTTGGGTCAACATAACCATTTGAGCACGCACAGACACGTGAGCACGCACACACACACACGTGATCACGTAGCCACACATAAATACATACAGAGAGAGAGAGAGAGAGAGAGAGAGAGAGAGAGAGAGAGAGAGAGAGAGAGAGAGAGAGAGAGAGAGAATGATTATTGAAGTAATGAGATGGAAAATGGAGGTGGAGCGAGATAGGATAGCGAAGGAAAAGAGTTTGAGAGAGAAACGGAAAAAAGAGGAGGAATATACCGATAGAGAGATGGAAGGAGAGAGATTGGATGGCGTAGAGAGAGAGAGAGAGAGAGAGAGAGAGAGAGAGAGAGAGAGAGAGAGAGCTGCCAGCTGGAACATAGAATTCAGTTTTGTCACTCTGTCTTGTCCGACGTATATTAAGCGCTTACCTTTGGAGTTGAGAAAAATGGTTAAAACATCATACACATATGTAGTTGTGTGTTCATTGAAGTTGATAAGTTGGGAGACAGAGAGAGAGAGAGAGAGAGAGGAGAGAGAGAGAGAGAGAGAGAGAGAGAGAGAGAGAGAGAGAGAGAGAGAGAGAGAGAGAGAGAGAGAGAGAGCTGCCAGCTGGAACATAGAATTCAGTTTTTTCGCTCTTTCATGTCCGATGTATATATCGAGCGCTACTCTGGGGTTGAGAGAAATGGTTAAAACATCATACATATATTCAAGTGTGCGTTCATTGAAGTTGAAAAGTGGTGTGTGGAGTTAAGAGGCTATGGTAAATATGTAGGCCAACCAACGATGTTGTCACCTTGGGCGTCCCAGTTTTTGACCTTGCGTACATGGAACGGCAGAGCGTCCCGAGAAGGAACCCAGTTTTTGACCTCGACGCTTTTCTGTGTAATAAACAGTTATTGCCTGGCTTGTTGGTGGATAGTGCAGATTATCACCCTGAGAATGAATTATTTCCCGAGGGCAATGCCCGAGGGAAATAATTCATCCTTCGAGGGGACACCAACAAGACAGGCAATAACTGTGTTGTTATGCCGAACATGTTATAGGCCTAACAAGCGTCAAAATCGTAAGACAGGACCAGAGCTGATATTGATGTTTAGCGCCAGCATTCATTTAATAAACCGGTTAATTAATCGGTGCACCGGCGAACCATGCAGTGTACTTAAAACTATAATTGTAATCGCCATATCCGTTGAAGAACTCTTGCAACCACCTGTCTCGGCAAGCTAATGTCATTGTTATTTCAGTTTGACTAATAGTTAGCTGTCAACTGGCCCAACACATTTCACCCGGTCTTATTAATCAAATGCGGCCGGCAGACATGGGATAGGGTAGATTATTGACCGGCAATTATTCACCTGCTTGTGCAATTATTCCACTCTTTTTGGCTGACAGGGTGAATTATTAAATGACGCTGCTAGTTGCCGCATTGGACGTCCCAGTTTTTCCATGTACATGGATTGGCAGAGATAGAGTCCCAGTTTTTGACCTCAAATCTCACGCGGCTACAGATAGAAAGACCCAGTTTTTGACCCAGGTAGGACATGCTTAACAGTGCTTTTTTTAAATCATGGCAGCATTAATGTTTTAAGCTGTCGTGTTTGATAATGTTGGCAGAAGACAAAATAAAATCGTTTTTAGCGAGTCGTTCTGCCTGATCCAATGCATATTGATGGTCCTTTGGGCGTCAGAAAATCTTTTTCTTTTTTCTTTTGTTTTGATATTTTGCTTTTTTCTTTTTTATTTGGGGGGGGGGGGGGTGTCCCTTTGCTGACTGTGCAGTCCCAACTGCGTCATGTCTGACTGAGTGTATTCTCTGATGTCAACTACAAGAACTTCTTGTGCTTATCGAAATTCAAAATGGGTGTGGGTGAATCTGATAATAAAGTCGTTATCCCTATAGTGAACATGGAATAAGGCAGATGTCCGCGTTCAGCTAGCTGTCTCGTACTCGGACTACGGCCTCTTGCCATACGGCTGGTTTCTCGCTGACGTCTGGACGCTATCGGCTTCCGAGTGCGCAGCACGCTCACCGTAGGTGTGATCAGAGGCAGTCTTAGCCACCACAGATGGCATTAGACGACACAGAAAACGCTCCTACTCATATGTCGGAAATAACTGTTTTTTGGGCAGCGAGTTAAATCTATGAAACAGAGCAGCCAAAAAACAGGCGTGATATTGAAAGTATGTATTGACTTTATGTCTGTGAAAATTATTCAAATGTGTTCGCACCCGATTAATCCCAGCCATTGTCGTTACAGGTCAAAGCTAATTACGGCAGAGGTCATGACCTTCCATCTTGTCAGATTAGAGGGTCGCGTTTCGCAGTTAACGCTGATATTGAAATTGCAGCATCATTGGCCATAACAATAACTACACCTTCCACGCGCCGGCCTGTATTGGCGCGCTGTTCACCCTCTATAATATTTTTCCCATGCGCTCTATTGTGCCCAGCGCCACGATCCTCAATTACTTTCCACTTCTTTTATCACTCCTATCACATAGCCACGGATTTTCTATGGTTACATGTATCACATTTTCCGAACGGGAATAACTAATAGCATTGCACGGCAGTAAGGTATTAGCATTGCCGCTGACATATCACTAAGGAAAAGATCCTTTCTTGGTATGGGGTATTAACCCTTATGCTGCTGGTGGCTAATTTGCCCATTTCAAAAACTCTGAAGAATGATCAAACCCTGGCACATGAGTATACATCTGAGAGTACTATCCAATGGATACAACATTACAAGGTTTAGATGGTTTTCAAATATCTGTAAGGCTTTTTGCTTTGGACGAAAGTAGCCTCAGCATAGGAAGGGTAAAGGGGTTAAGGTAGAACCCTACTCAATACCCACGTCTTTTTTAAAACTTAAATATCTCAAAACTGAGCTAAATGTAGACAACGGCAATTATGCTATTGTATAGCTTACATCTCATAAATACAGAATAATGATAACCTTATCAATAATTTGCTATTTTGAGTTGATGTGGCACACTTTACGAACATAAATGGCTGTGTTTCGTTTTTTGGCAAAATGTCAAGACTCACCCTTTACTTGAAAATCAAACTCTACCATTTGATCATTCATGTCTTTGGTAAGGTGCAAGGTCCTACCTCAACCGGGAATCTGCACGATGAGTACTTTAAAAACATTTTTGAATGTTCTCATACGCCCCAAGATTACTAAAAGCACGTGGTTTACGTAGTTAATGCTGATTTCCAGGTCCTGTCATAATACGTGGTACTTGTGATATGACCTTGCACCAAGAGGTGGTTCACACCTCTCATATTCTAAAACAATGGCGTCGAAGACCGCATCGTTATTCTCTTTCAGCCAAAAGATGAGATGAAAATATTGGTCAAAATGGTCTATCTCGAAGGAATCTGTATGGTCGAAGCAGACAGCCATGTCGTTTGGGACCAATTTAACACGGAAGACCCAAAGGGGCCCGCCTTTTGTTCTCGTGGCCGTACCACAATAGAAAGTTGCCCGGTCGAGATTTGTGGCGGGTGATCACTACTCATGTGTAATCTTTTGTTTTGATATCCATTCCTAGGGGCCAGCTAAGGACACCACCTAGTGGTGATAATCTTGCTGTACTAGATTATCACCTTAACATAGGTGGTCACCCTAACCCTTCTAATGCTGAGGCTACTTTCGTCCAAGGAACAATGATGCAAAGATTTTTGAAAAACATCTAAACCCTGTCATGTTGGTATTCATTGGATAGCTCTCACTGAGTACTGTCAGATGAGTACCCATATGCCAGGGTTTCAGTCATTTTCAGTGTTTTTTGCATATTTTAGTATCGTCTTTTAGTAGGTAAACACATAGGGGTGGTAAGTAAGCTGATAGCAGGCGAAGCGCGAAGTTTTATGTGTGTAGTTGGAGACCCAGGTGGGAGACTTATTTGGAAGGTTAGGATTTTGGAGGTAAGGATTTTAGGTCTCAATAAACATACAATAAACATTTTATAGCATCAAAACAACTTACGATGCAGGGGAGAGGCCCAGTTCTTGACCCCAAAGAAATCAGAGAGAGAGAGAGAGAGAGAGAGAGGGGGGGGGGGGGGTGGGGGGGGGGGGTTTAACACAAACTAGGATAGACTAGGCCCCTAGTCCCTAAGTTGTGTTACATACATGTAGCCCTCTGTGTTGACCAAGCAGAGTGGTGCAGTATCAGCTATGTTAGATAGATGGCACCACCTATTCCTTCTATCCTCATATCGCTAGAGATCATACTCACACTGAGTCCTCTATTCCCCTGGTGAGATAAATGTAAACTAAATTGACCAGTATGGCTCATAGTAATGCCTGGTAAAAGGAAAGAAATGAAATAGAAATACATACGACAGCCTAGAAATCTAGGCTAATACTGGGAGAGAGTAGGATGGAAAATTAGGGGTGAGGTACGGTAGGGGTGTCGCAGGGGTTAGAGAAAGAAGAAAACGAAAGACAATTCTAGTTGAGAGATGGAAAGGGAGGAGGGTTGGAGTGAGAAAGGGAGGGGGGATATGAGACAGCCGGGATTTTTTCCGTAATGATATATATATATATATATATATATATATATATATATATATATATATATATATATATATATATATATATATATATATATATATATATATATATATATATATATATACAGTGTCTGTACTGCATATATAGCTCAGGGAAGGATAGGTACATGAACGAACGTAACGAAGTTATAGGGAACATAGGAGAAGGAAGATAGCTATCGAGAGATGGAAAAGACAGAGGGCGGAGAGGGGTTAGACGGCGTAGGGAAAGAGTGAGGAAGAAAAGGAAAAAGGAGGATGAATATACCAGTAGAGGGATGGAAAAAGGAGAGGGTGGAGAGATATAGTATGGCACAGGGAAAGAGAAAAGAAGAGAGAAAGGGAAGAAGAGCAAGATAGCAGAGAGAGAGAGAGAGAGAGAGAGAGAGAGAGAGAGAGAGAGAGAGAGAGAGAGAGATCACTGCTGGAACATAGAATTCCGTTGCGTGACCTTGTATGATCCGATGTATATTAAGCGCTACTTTGGAGGTGAGAAAAATGGTTAAGATATCAGTTGAAAAGTGGTGTGTGGAGTTAAGAGGCTATGGTAAATCTGTGGGCCTTACCTACTATGTTGTCACATTGGGCGTCCTAGTTTTTGACCCTGCGTGCATGAAATGGCAGAATGTCTCAGAGGAGAGACCCAGTTTTTGACCTCGACGCTTTTGACCTTAAACCTAAGGAGATGGAAAAAGAAATAGGGCGAAGCGAGATTGGATGATGTTCCAGTCATTGGCCTTGAAAAAATCGAGAGAGAGAGAGAGAGAGAGAGAGAGAGAGAGAGAGAGAGAGAGAGAGAGAGAGGGGGGAAGAGGATGAATATACAAGTAATGAGATGGAAAATGGAGGTGGAGCGAGATAGGACCAGGCGCAGGAAAAGGGCGTATGGGAGAAACGGAAAAAGAGGAGGAATATACCGATAGAGAGATAGAAAAAGAGAGGGCGGAGAAAGATTGGATGGCGTAGGAAGAGAGAGAGAGAGAGGGGAAGAGGATGAATATATAAGTAGAGAGATGGAAAATAGAGGTGGGGCGAGATAGAATAGCGCAGAGAATGCGAGTATGAGAGAAACGGAAGAAAGAGGTGGAATATACCAATAGAGAGATGGAAAAAGAGGGCGGAGAGAGATTGGATGGCGTAGGAAGAGAGAGAGAGAGAGAGAGAGAGAGAGAGAGAGAGAGAGAGAGAGAGGGCTGCCAGCTAGACTATTAATTCAGTTTTTTCGCTCTTTCTGGTCTAATGTATATATTGAGCGCTTTGTGGTTGGGAGCAATAGTTCAAACATCATACATATCTTTAAGTGTGTGTTCATTGAAGTTGAAACGTGGTGTGTGGAGTTAAAAGGCTATGATAAATATGTGGGCCAACCTACCACGTTGTCACATTAGGCGTCCCAGTTTTTGACCCTGACATGGAATGCAGAGTGTCTCCGAGGAGTGACCCAGTTTTTGACCTCGACGCTTTTGTGTGTAATGTACTTCATTGACTGAGCACAGAGGTCGCAAAACATTAAATACATACACAATGATAAATACCACATAAAAGAGATTAACAGGTACTCCAGCAAGAAAAATGTAAATATATTAACATTAACTTCAAATATCGATAACAAAATGAAAGTTTGATCTTAAAAAAATCTGAGAGAGAGAGAGAGAGAGAGAGAGAGAGAGAGAGAGAGAGAGAGAGAGAGAGAGAGAAGGAAAAAGAAAAAAAGGAACATACCAGTAAAGAGATGGAAAAGGGAGAGAGAGAGAGAGAGAGAGAGAGAGAGAGAGAGAGAAGGAAAAAGAGAAGGAACATACCAGTAAAGAGATAGATAAAGAGAGAGAGTGGAGAAAGATAGGATCGCTCATGGGAAGGGAGTGAGAGAAAAGGCAAAAGAGAAGGAACATAGCAGTAGAGAGATGGAAAAGAGAGAGGGTGGAGAGAGAGAGAGAGAGAGAGAGAGAGAGAGAGAGAGAGAGAGAGAGAAAAGGCAAAAGAGAAGGAACATACCAGTAAAGAGATAGATAAAGAGAGAGGGTGGAGAGGGATAGGATCGCTCATGGTAAGAGAGAGAGAGAGAAGGAAAAAGAGAAAGAACATACCAGTAGAGCGATGGAAAAGGGGGAGAGAGAGAGAGAGAGAGAGAGAGAGAGAGAGAGAGAGAGAGAGAGAGAGAGAGAGGAAAACAGGGATGGAACATACCAGTAAAGAGATGTATAAAGAGAGAGAGAGTGGAGACAGATAGGATCGCTCATGGGAAGGGAGGAGAGTGAGAGAGAAAAGGCAAAAGAGAAGGAACATATACCAGTAGAGAGATGGAAAAGAGAAAGTGTGGAGAGAGAAAGAGCGCGCGGTAAATATGTGGATCTTGCTACTAGTTGCCGCATTGGACGTCCCAGTTTTGACCCCGTGTACATGGATTGGCAGAGATAGAGTCCCAGTTTTTGACCTCAAATCTCACGCGGCTACAGATAGAATGACCCAGTTTTTGACCCAGGCAGGACATGCTTAACAGTGTTTTTTTTAAATCATGGCAGCATTGATGTTTTAGGCTGTCGTGTTTGATGATTTTGGCAGAAGACTAAATAAAATCGTTTTCGCGGGTCATTCTGCCCGGTCCAATGCATATTGACGGTCCTTTGGGGTCAGAAAATACTTTTTTTTTTCTTTTGTTATTTTGCTGCTTTTTTTTGGGGGGGGGGGGGGGTGGGGGTAGGGTGTCCTCTGCTGACTATACGTTGCGGGTTGACTGTGCAGCCCAACTGCGTCAAGTCTGACTGAGTGTATTCTCTGATGTCAACGGGAAGAACTTCTTGTGCTTATCGAAATTCAAAATGGGTGTGGGGGAATCTGATAATAAAGTCGTTATCCCATTGTTTACAATCACTATGGAACAATCCACCTCCGTCATGGCGGCCCATAAAACTATGACGTCATGTGCACAGGCTCAATAGTGAACATGGAATAAGGCAGATGTCCGCGTTCAGACAGCTATGGGAAGCATAGGAGGCCATCCGGTCCGTGTTAAGTAACACGCATAAAAACATGGGTTATACACGCGTATAGTGGCGTACAAACTTCTTTTTACGCGCGTTTTAAGACCTCTAATGCGCGTAAGTGATAAGACCAATCAGATGATCATTGCAGGCTCGTATCTGCATATCTTAAAACATTTTACGCGCGTAGAATCCGCTAGATCGCGTGTATGGTACCTATACAATTTTAACCAATAGAAAGTCTCCTTACATTGAGGTGTGGGACTGCAAAACATGGCTGCGGCATTTCTCACCTCTTGTCGGGATATGATGGTACAGATATCCAATATGCTCCGTCTCTCTGATTATCAGCTGTGTTCACATAGATAAGTGATTGACATATTAGAAATATCACTACAAAACATAGCTTTAAATGCTCGCACAGCTCAATAATAAGTGTTCATTTCCCTTCAAATTCAGTCACAAAGTTATGACATAGTTATCCGTGTAGCATTGATTACACTGCAGACATGTTAGCTGAACTGTCTGTGCAACACACTTTGTAGCCGATGTGATTGTACACTGACAGCTCCCTGTCTTTACAACTACCCAGGTTCAAATACATGTCAGAGCATATGAGAATATTTCCAGTGACTTCGAGTTGGATGATGGTCTTTGCTGGGTACACCAATTTTCTCATCCACTAAAAACTGGTTAGTCACAACTTAGTTGCAATATGGCAGAAAAAGTCACGATAATCAAAATTCCAAATTCCTATGAGATTGTATGAATGTTTAACCCATACCATTCTGCGGTACGCATGGTGCGTACCTGGTCTACCATTCGGGGGTACGCACCATGCGTACCTGAAAAGACTTGCCGTGGGGATATTTGACATCCCCACGGAACGATCGCCGTGTGACCTTATCGATTGCAGTAAGAAAGCTGCAATCGATAAAATAAGAGGTAAAACAATCAAACAAACATGTTGTCACAGTTTCATTCTGTTTCAATCGGAAAAATGTGAGATTTATTCACATTTTCCCGATCGAAATTGAACTGCGCAACAAGAAAACAAGATGGCGGCCCGCATCGCAAGGGAGAAAATTTGAACCCTTGGCGATCGGAGGCTCTCTCATTCTATCGATCTCGAATTTGACTTCGAAATCGATAGAATTAGAGAGCAAACATTCATACTAAATGGATACCTACCTTTCGTCACCATTCCTCCAGGAAAATGTGAGATTTTATCACGTTTTCCTGGAGGAACTTTCCATCGCGGCGTCTCGGAAGTTGACAACAAACAGTGACCGTTGCACCGGCTCACTGTTAGTCGTCATTTCCAACCCGTTCTGTTGAAAATGACATCGTTTATCAACAGAACGAGGCAGCCAAGATGGAGGACAAGATCAACATCGATCTCAGCTGTTGTTTTCTTGCCGAAATAAGCATTTTACTGCTTCTTTCGGCAAGAAAACAACAGCGCGTTCAACGCGGAAGTGACTTGCGAGTTGACTCGCGAAGTCACATTTCGGTTGAGCGCAACTGAGATCGATGTAGGAAGAAGAATTTTCAGGTAAGTTTGAATTTTTATAAATGAAATATGAGAATCATATAGTAACATTGTAATAAATAATAAAATCATACATCATAATTCAATAATTCGTCACCAGGTGAATTTTGGGCGCATTTTTCGCGGGCGTTTCGAAAATTGGAAAATGTCAACATGAAAAAAAAAAACCTCAATTTTTCGCGATATATTTACTGATCTGCTGCCAACGTTGGAAGACATCCTGTATAAAAATGGATTGGTGAATGTTTCTAGACCACACTGACATGGATTTATAGTGACATTTCTGTCACTTTTATGGATTTTATGGACACCAGTGGACTTCTCCTTGCTGGACTTTTGTATGTGTGATTTTTTTCTGTAAATTTACTGTTCGTTTTTCTCCTGGATTTTTTCTTCACATGATTTTCTCCTGGATTTTTTCTTCACATGAAAAATGGCAGCAAACAATAGTGATGGGAGTGACATAAGTGTTAGTGATGATAGTGATGGAAATGAATATAATCTGAACAATATTCCAAATTATCCGCCGCCAAATAATTATGCATCGTCAAGTGATGAGGATGAATTTTTGAATTTCCATCCCGGCTGGGTTGAGGATGGATTCAATCCACGACGACTGCGGGACTACATGGAGGTACCTGGAAGCGTGGTTGACAATGCCATCGATACTCCGCCAGTAATGTATTTTCAGCTGTTCTGGGACCAAGCCATGTGGGACCGACTTGTCGAGGAGACCAATCACTACGCGGAACAGGAACGCCGAAAGAATCCTCCAGGTCCTCGTGCGCCGAATTGGAGAGAGGTCGATGAACGTTCAATGAAAGTTTTCATTGGTCTTTGTCTTTGCATGGGAATACTCAGGCTACCTTGCAGAAATGATTATTGGCGGCGAATGAAACATCCCTTTCAAACAAACTTCGGATATTACATGTCGCGTGATCGCTTCAACCTGATATGGCGATACCTCCATCTTCAAAATAACGAAGCGCCACCACCGCCAGTACCCGATAAACTGGTGAAAGTACGGTGGTACTTGGAATATTTGAATACCAAATTCACGGAACTTTATGTGATAGACAATCATGCATCAATAGATGAGTCAACGATAAAGTTCAAAGGCCGTCTTGGTTTCCGCCAGTACATGCCAGCGAAGCCCACAAAATGGGGCATCAAGTTGTGGTCTATGTGCGAAGCACTGACTGGTTATCTATCGCGTTTCCAGATATACACCGGGAGAGAAGCTGGCCGAGCTGAACGAGGACTTTCCTTCCGTGTGGTCACAGATTTAGTGGCACACCTCCATCACCAGAATCTTCGCGTGTGGTTTGACAACTTCTATACGTCAGTCGAACTGCTTGTCTTTTTGCTTGCACATGGAATATATGCTTGCGGGACCGTGAGAGCGAACCGCCGTGGGCTCCCGAACCATCTGCACCCAAAGAATCTTCGTCTACAGAAACATCAATATCGCCTTGCGCAAAACAACGATCTTTCATTCTGCGCATGGATGGACACCAAGATGGTTCTAGTGATGTCCAACTTCCACAATCCAACCGACTTGGGACACGTTCGGCGTCTGGCGGCCAACCGCGGGGGCCAAAACCAGGTGGAAGTGCCAAAGATGGTGGCGGATTATCAGAAGTACATGAAAGGAGTAGATCTTTGTGACCAAATGGTCGGGTACTATATCCTCAACCATCGATCAAACAAGTGGTGGCGCAGGATTTTCTTTTTTCTTCTTGTGGCCTCCTGCCACAACGCGTACGTCCTTGCGAAAGACTTGCATCCAGAGCACATCGACGATGAATATCCAAATTTTCAGGATTTCATTGAAGACATTGCAATTGGACTGATGGGTGAGGAACGAGCCCCAAGGGCGCCACCCGCCGGACCTCGTCGAGGTCAAGTTCCACCACCTCGAAGGGCTGCTCGTCATGTCATCGAGAAGATATTCGAAAGGCGGAAAGTGTGCGTAGAGTGCCGTGCAGCCAGGCCAGATCAACGGGCCCATGCCACACTGTTCGGTTGTCGCCAGTGCAACGTTGCTGTGCACCTCCATTGTGAGGTGTTGCACAACATGCGTGCTGGGAACTAATCAAAACAATGAAAATGTGTACATATGTAAATATGTTTTTTGAAACTTGACAAGAAAACACAAAAATTCTAAAAAAAAACTTTGAAATGTGATGGTACACGCAGTGTCGACAGGATCGGGCGGGTTTTATCACGTAAGTACTAAATTTTCTTTGGGGGAATTCTATTTTCATTACTATTTGTGTGTTTTATAACTGTATTGTACATGTTTTCAGGTTTTATTGATGTTTTATAGGTTTCTCTGTACTGTATAAAATGCCCCGAACAAGGAGCTTGTTGCCCGGGCTCCGTGCTGGAAAATTTCAGTAGCAGCCCGACTGATGCGCCTGGCTTCTACCTCTAAAAATATAAAAATACAGGCTAGAAGTATCATTTTTTTTCTATAACATAAAAGATGGGTGTATTTGCAATGTTTTATCTATTTGAAATATTCCTGTAAGACCATATTTTGTTGTTGAAAAATATGGTTGAAGTTGAACATTCGTTGGGAGCTGTAAGGGATTTTTGGCGATTTTGGCGAATCGCCAAACTTCATTTCGCTGAAACACGGTGGTAGAAAATTTATTGGGCACAAAATTTATACCTGCTTGTAGGGATTAATGTCAGCTTTTTGATTATGTATGGTTTATAAGCATTTTTTCCACCATAAATGACTGTTTTTTGATGATTACTATAGTACCCCACATTTTCCCTCAATTTCCCTAGGCTGCGCAACATTGTTTCAGAATTAGGTCAGATCTGGGGAGGTATGTGTGCTACATATCCCGCAGAATGGTATGGGTTAAGTAAGATTTAAATCAAGTAAATAGTAATATTATTCCGTCCCCCATCAAGATTCTGAAACACCACATACATCTGAGAGAGACAGAGAAGTTATGTTCATGAGGATCCCAATTTCAACTTAACCAATATCACCAAGTCTCGCACACATCTGCACTCACAAATACATATATACATGGTGAGAGAGAGAGAGAGAGAGAGAGAGAGAGATTTTATCAACAGAAAATTTGCACCTTCAAGGTACACCCCACCAACATCAGCATGCCAATCAGATAGAGAGAGAGAGCATCTAGGTCACAGAGAGAAAGGGATTTTGATCACAAACACAGTCACAGTCTCAACTCTCCTCTGCAACCCCATTAACGCAGCAGCCTGGTTGCTATAAAAATGTGCAAATTCGTGAGAGGCTGTAAATAGTGCTCCTAAAACTGTAGTACCGATTGCAACTACCTCATGTGAGAAAGTTGTCCGTGACTCTGGATTAGGCGGTGGTCTCAGCTGGGTACCCTGGTTTCCTCAAGCACTAACACCTGGCTAGTCATGACTGAAAAAGTGACAATAATCTTAATTCCGAATTCCTATGCGATTGTATAATAGCTTTAACCACATCCAGGGTCTTAGCCAGGATTTAGAAACTGGGTGCCCAAAATTGGCAATTGTAAAATTCTGGGGGCGTCCAAATCTTCAAGGGTGACAACAATATACGCAGATTTCAACCATGAATATTTATAAATCTATCAAAAAAAGGCATGATATCTTTATACAACTTAGATGCAATATGGCAAAAAAAGTCAATATAAACAAAATTCCAAATTCCTATGAGATTGTATGAAAATTGGCCCCTCACTACATCGCCCTGGTATCTACCCGCTTGCCATCGACAGCTGTATCGTACGGGAACTACGGCCTCTTGCCATACAGCTGGTTTCTCGCTGACGTCTGGTTATATGTATCACATTTTCCGAACGGGAATAACTAATAGCATTGCACTGCAGCAAGGGATTAGCATTGCCGCTGACATATTACTAAGGACAAGATCCTTTCTTGGTATGGGGTATTAACCCTTATTATACTGCTGGTGGCTAATTTGCCCATTTCAGAATGATACAAAAACTCTGAAGAATGATCAAACCCTGGCACATGAGTATTCATCTCAGAGTACTATCCAATGGATACAACATTATAAGGTTTAGAGGGTTTTCAAATATCTGTAGGGTTTTTTGCTTTGGACGAAAGTTGCCTCGGCATAGGAAGGGTTAGGGGGTTAACATAGGTGGTCAATTTAACCCTTCTAATGATGAGGCTACTTTTGCCCAAAGAACAAGGATGCAAAGATTTTTGAAAAACATCTAAACCCTGTCATGTTGGTATTCATTGAATAGCTCTCACTGAGTACTCTCAGATGAGTACCCATATACCAGGGTTTCAGTCATTTTCAGTGTTTTTTGCATAGTTTAGTATCGTAAAGACATAGGTGGGGGAAGTAAGCTGATAGCAAGCGAAGTGCGAAGTTTTATGTATGTAATTGGAGACCCAAGTGGAGACTTATTTGGAAGGTTAGGATTTTGGAGGTTAGGATGTTAGGTCTCAATAAACACACAATAAACATTTTATAGCATCAAAACAACTTACGATGCAGGGGAGAGGCCCAGTTTTTGACCCCAAAGAAATCAGAGAGACAGAGAGAAGGGGGATAGACTAGGCCCCTAGTCCCTAAATTGTGACCACGCAGAGTGGTGGAGTATCAGCTATGTTAGATAGATGGCACCACCTGATCCTCCTATCGTAGAGATCATACTCAAAGTGAGTCCTCTATTCCCCTGGTGAGATAAATGTAAACTAAAATTGACCAGTATGGCTTCATAGACTATGTAATGCCTGGTAAAAGGAAAGAAATGACATAGAAATACATACGACAGCCTATAAATCTAGGCTAATACTGGGAGAGAGTAGGATGGAAAATTAGGGTGGGGTACGGTAGGGTGTCGCAGGAGTTAGAGAAAGAAGAAAAAGAAAGACAATTCTAGTAGAGAGATGGAAAGGGAGGAGGGTTGGAGCGAGAAATGGGGGGAGGGGGGGGGGGGTGCGAGAAAGGATGGAATTTAGACTTTTTTGCCGTCATTTTGTCTGCAATGATATATATATATATATATATATATATATATATATATATATATATATATATATATATATATATATATATATATATATATATATATATATATATATATATATATATATATACATACATATATATATATACTGTAAAACTGGTAATGTTTGCGTGTAGTAAATATTGCGTTTTTTTCATTTTCTCTTTTATGCGTGTTTTAATTAATGCGACGCCACCAGACGTCAGATATCTGAAACAGAAGGGACAGATTTATGCGTGTTTTAATTATTGCGTCCTCATGCATTCGCATTAAAACGCAATAATTAAAATCACGCAATCATTACCAGTTTTACAGTATATATATATATATATATATATATATATATATATATATATATATATATATATATATATATATATATATATATATATATATATATATATATATATATATATATATTACATAGAAAAGCCTTATAGCTAGACTATGTGACCTAGGTGTGGGACACATCATGTGACTTTCAAAAAACATGTATTTGCTGTTTGGTATAATATATACCCTTGACACTCGGAGGGTGAGTCAGTGAAGCACACCCCTCTCACGTATACCACATATCCCAGAGAGATACAGCAACAGCTCTCATAACAAGGCTGGGACTGCGAGAACTACACACACAGAACTCAGGTACCCGACCAAGCCAAAGACAACAGATAGCCAACATCAACAGGTGAGTTAACCCATTAAGGTCTCACGACACTTTTAGGAATCTCAGTTTAATTTTCCTGAACCTTTGCACGAAGAAGGAACATAGCAGAGTGATCTTCAAAACAACTTAAAATTTTTGAAATAATAATTCAATTTATGTCACAAACATCTCATTCTCAAGAATTGGTTTCTTTCTTTGCTAAATCTAATCCTTCGAGGTACTGACACTGCCTGCAATACTCTTCTGCCTCGTTGAAGTTATTTCTCTGAAGTTGTATACTTAGGTCCCAGAAAAAAGGGGTCCAACAAAGAAGTAGTGACATCTTTTTTCATTCCCTTTTATGTTGGTATTCTATGGATAGCTCTCGCTGAGTACTTTCGGATGGATACCCATGTGCCAGGGTTTTTAGTCATTTTACAGGTTATTTGCATCATTTTGTATTGGCCAACTTAGTCGAAAGCAGCATAAGGGCTAATGGGAAATGGTGACATTGAATGCTTACAATGGCAATACGCTTAGAAATGTGTAATTATTTGGTGCAGAAATCAACGTACGACACATATATTGGTCACGGAAAACTTGTGCTCAAGGAATTTCCATCCATTGAAATTGAATGTGCCTTCTGCAGTTGCAGATAGAGAAGGGGTCTAGGGGGTTCTTGGAACCCCAGCCACAATTCAAAACGGTGATTGTCTTGAAAACAATGTCACTTTTCGTTTTCCTGTTTTGGTTTCAAGCCAATTAGGTAGATTAACCTCTCGTTAAGACGACCCATCATGCAAACCGACACCACCGATCCTCCGACCCCCCCCCCCCCCCCCCCTTCACAAAAAATCTGGGATCTGCCCCTGTTCGATAGATGATGCACTGAGTATATATGTACATATATATATATATATATATATATATATATATATATATATATACATATATATATATATATATATATATATATATATATATATATATATATATATATATATATATATATATATATATATATATATATATATATATGTATATATTGTTAGTTATCAACTGTTTTGGAGTACGATACAACATATATCTCGCAATCAGAGGGCTGTATCACCCGAGGCGGAGCTCTCTCCTCTGCTGCTTAGGGATATGTAGTGAGGGGTGCCGATGTAAATGGAGAAGACTACATACCCTTAAAATCTATTGCCTTTCTCCTCACCCGACCGACCTGCTCCTGAAAATGTGTTATAATATAGAGGGTAATATCAACAAACAACGGAGAGAATGTCAGGTTGCGACCTATCTGTAGGTTTACTAAAGTGGTTTCATAGCTATATATACAGTGGAACCTTTCTAGATTGAACACACACGGGAAATGAAAAATGTTTAAAAAATGCACTCAGGTACAGAGGGGGGCCACACCCGCGTTACATATTTCGCGGAAGAAGGGGTCTTTTTTTAAGACGTCCGCATGTCCGTGATTTTGTAAAAGAAGGGTATTTTATTGCACCCATGTACGAAGTATGGGGGTCAAAATCCCCTTACAATCCACGAAATATGCGCGGCTCTGACGCCGAGTGACTCCCGAAGTGACTGGGCTACCGAGTTTGCTGCCGCCACTTGCTGCCGCTAAAAATGCAGGGGATTATTAAAAATCTTAAGTTAAAATACGTGTTCCCGTACATCCAATGTCAGTGTTTTGATAAAAGAAGGGGTGTTTATTAAGTGGAAAAAATCAGCGTTTTATTTAAATAAGGGTGCTTTTTTGGCCAGAATCAGTGCTTTAGGGGTATTTTTTAATAACGAGCGTATGCACCCCCCTAAATATCAAAGTGCCCCCCCGGGCTTTCTTCACAAAAGCCAACTCCGTATATACTCTTGTACTCATTTTGACTGGTTGCTTCCAAATTTCAGACTGATTAGGGGGACCAAATAATTTGCTCCCTGTGACCTCAATTTGGTTTGCAGTGCTGGAAAACTCTTTAAAGCAGTTATGATACAGGGTTGCCTAGAGAACAATTGTTATATGCTCACCATCCCCCTTTCCCAAATTGATATTTAATAACAAAATGACGCCGGAGATTCAATGACTGATTTCCATCAAGACCTAATGTGTGGGCTTTTTTTTGCTTGGCTCATGAAAAACAGCAATTGTAATAAACCAGGTGTTGTGGAAGTAAAACACTGGGTGACTTGGTAAATAATATCCATTTATTTGTTACCTTTGTAAGAAAAATACTACTCCACTAGTCAACCAATGTGGATTTTTAACAGGGATCTATTGTACCCTGTTTGGTATTTAAATATACTAGCCGGCCCCCATGAACAGCAGGGGTTAAATTTAAACAATTTCTAAATGATGAGACTTAGAGAGATTGACTTTAAAAAAAATCAAATTGACAATAACTAATGCTCTGCAAATTACATATGATAACCCCCCCCCCCCCCCCCCCAATCAAAATAGAGAAACGTCAAAAGGTTGAGAGAGTGGAAAGGTAGTGTATCAGACAGGATTGGAGAACATTTTAACCCTCCCTCACCAATTATTTTGAACTCACTATCTCTTTTTTACAACCCCCCCCTGTCTCCCCTGAATTATGAATTGTCATAACCCTCCTCCTTCCCCTGAATTATGAATTAACGACCTCTTATTTAAATTGAACAGCCCTAATTCCCAGCAAGAAAAATATTGTAATCAAAGAGTAACAATCTTTCTTGGTAGTTTAACCAGTGTCCTTAAATAAAACAGAGAGAGAGAGAGAGAGAGAGAGAGAGAGAGAGAGAGCTGCCAGCTGGAACATAGAAATCCATTTTATCGCTCTGTCTGGTCCGATGTTTACATTGAGAAAAATGGTTTAGGATCTGGGCCTACATACCGTGTAGTCACACTGGGCGTCCCAGTTTCCGAGAAGAGACCCAGTGTCTGACCTTAACGCTTTTGATCTTAAACTTAGAGATGGGAAATGAAATAGGGCGAATCGGGATAGGATGACGTTCCCGTCATTGATCTTGACATCTGAGAGAAGGAGAGTGGAAGAGATAAGGCAAATAGAGAAAGAGAGCGAGAGAGAAAAGGAAAAAGAGAATAAATACATCAATTGAGAAATAGGAGAAAAAGGAGAAAAGAGAAAAAACTCTAGAATGCCAAAAAGGAAAATACAGTATGCACAAACAAACAGATTAGAGATAGAGAATGCGGAAATAAAGAATACAGGAGATAGAGGGATAGAACATTTGAAAAAGAAAATAGACAGGTTTAAGCAAAGAAAAAGATCAAAGATGGCACAGCACGGGTGTATCTCAAAATCATATCCCCCCCCCCCCCCCCCTATCAATGTTGCAAACTTCCAAAGCTGGCACCATCAGGAGACATACTTTTTCAGAAACACACACATCACAGTTGCATATTTTTGACAAAAGAAGGCGCCAAAAATGTGACTGCAGACATTGCAAAGTTGAATATTTCTGCCCATAGATGGCACCTACAACGTGGCTGCAGACGGTTGCCAATAGTGACAGTTTTTCAAAAGTATAGACTTAAAATGGCCCAAATAAAAAATGAAAAGACTGGTAACCATCTGCAGTATGAGCCGGCAAGGGCGTTTACCCCGACCAAGGTCTGCCGAACTGAGTATTAATATATAGATATTGGTTATCACTAGCTCTTGTTACAGCCCTCTGCCCTATTGGTCATCATTTCTAGCCTGCCTGCCTCTGCAATCAGGGCTTAACTATGCACTCAACACAGACACTTGTACTGTTAGGATGTGCTGTTAATTCTGTGACTGACACTTTGGGCTTAAGAACTGTAACTATGGGCTGCAGCCGCAGCACACCTTGGGATCTACTAGTGGGATTATTTTAATATTAGCTGTATTTACAGATTAGTGAGTAAGTAACAAAGCATACCTATATATCTAGTAATCTAGCTCTCTTTGTTGTATTTTAACCCTTCATCACATGGATTGGTCATCTAAGCCTTACTTGTAACCAACCATGAGACTAGCCCTGAGATTGCAATAGCAACCGTCACATATTTCTTCTCTATTCCAAGAGTCAACCAAACTGAATTTCGCGTCTATTCCACGACGCAACCAACTTTTCATCGGTTTCACATCAATTCATTTCTTTTGTATAAAATTGCCGTCTTTGCTTTCAGATTTAAACCACACTCGACCAGACCAGGAGGAAGATTAGCAGGATGTTTTCCGGGCTTGTATTGCTGACCCTGGTCAGTTCCTGCTGTGGTTACTACTCCTTCCAGCAGAAAATACCTAACGGCAACCGGATACCCCACCCCTGCAAACCCAACCTCATTTGGCATGGTGTGGGGCACAAAAACGTTCAAGGTGGAGGTTCAAGAAACCCCTTTGGGGTGGCCTTTGAAAAGAATGGCAATGTAAGTATTTTTCATCACTTTTTCTGCCATATTTCGTCGAAGTTGTGAGTAGACTGTTGTAACTGATGGAGGAAACTGGACTACCTGGTTAAAACCACCACCTAACACCAAGTCACTGGCAACTTTCTCACATGCCCTAGAAGGGATTCGAACCAGGGCAGTGGTGAGAGACAGCTAGCAGTCAGTGACATCGTCTTTCGACCACAAGCCTATCAGGGCAGATAAGTATCATGCTAAGCTGGCTCCTAGTCCCTAAAGAGTTGACATTCTCTTCGGTGTTGACCAAGCATTGTGGTGTAGTACAAACAATGGAATATAGATGGCACCAGCTGCCTGGTCCTCCTATCTCTAAAACTAAACCTTCGTACTATTCACCTAGTTATATGAATGTGAGCTTATCTAGCCAAACCAGGAATGTTCATCAAAGGGATTCGAAAGGCTTATGCTACTGCCTCATTAATAAAAAATATATAAAATATTTTTAAACTAAATTATCTCATTAAAAAAACTTCTAATGAGATCCCTAAGATGTCTTCTTATCACATAGTAAGTTTGAAGTTTGTAGATTGAATAGTTTGTGAGAAATCTTCCATAACTTATAAACAGGCTCCTTCAGAAATTATGCCATATCTTCCAAACAGGAAGTTATCTAAAAACTTCAAGCATATATCCCAGCATGCATCACTATTCCCATGAATCTCCATTTGTGTTCCTGAGTGGGAGCACTGGACTTTCTGCAGGGGGACAGATATGTACTTATTTAGATTGTACCACCACTTTCTATGGATGTATGATTATTTGGATGGAACCTGACCATAGCTTAGGTAAGTGTTGTAGATAAACTTGTATGATAAACTTAGTGTGTAAGCCAGTTGAGACAAAAACTTTTAGGAGAGATATACATAAAGGCATCCTGGTATTTTCACAATTAAATTCAGCCTGAAAGTATTCTTTTCATGTCTTGAAAATCTTGGTTAATCCAGTATTTTTCTTTCAGAGGTGGCCATTTTGTTTAGAAAAATTATTTTGTACCCTTTACTAATCTGAATCTAAAAACATACTGCATATTCACTTTATTATAAAGGAATTCTTTTTTCTGGAAGAACATATTCTGAACTAAATTCTAAGCCAGTTTTCAGAGGCAAATCCTGCCTATCTTTTCCTTAATGATTTTTATACTTTCAATAGCTCATGTATTTTGGTTCATTGATAACATGACAAGCTGAAAAAGAGCTTCTATGTGAGCCTCTAGTTGCTTTCAAACTCCTCCCATACCCTTTGTTAGAAAAACCTGAAATTTAACCTTGTATTAGCAGAGATGTATGTTCAAGGGAACCTGGTATTTTTACGGTGAAATATAGTTCAGAAGTATTTGTTTTCATGTCTTGAAAATCATAGGCAGCAGTGTTCTTCAATGGCGCCCATTTTGTTATCAAATTCCTATGACTCAATATCAGTTTCTAATTTTAATGTATTATGTAACTGTCTATTCACTACACTATCTATGATTGTTTCCTTGGAAGAAAACAATTATAACTTAATTTTAAGCTATTTTTCATTTTTTTAAAAGATTATTTTTCATATAACAGATTAGTTATCTTACCCCAAACCAGGGAGAACGGATAAGTATGTATGTCCTTGACCAAACTTCACAAGTGCAATTCTATACTCAGGGATTCTTATTGTAGGACTGGCTGGCCTGCTAATCTTTTCAATTGGCATTTATTCTGAATTGATGTTTGTCTGTTATCTTGAAGCCACAAAACAATGCTGTACAAATTTAATGGCAAAGCAATCTACAGTTCATCCAATTTTGATTCCCTAAAGCTAGCTCAATATATAGCCAGATATCTAATTAAGCAGGGGTCATTTCAGTTACTTGATACTGGGTTTAGATTAAATGAGGACTTAAAGTATATGTTAAAGTTTAATCCAAGTGATCACATTATGCAGTAAATCAAGTGAATTAAGTATGCAATGAACCTATATGTTTATAGTATGCAAGAGCATGCTAGACTGAACAGTGAGTCTAGCCAGTGTATGCATGCATCTATTTAAGCTGCGGACCTGCTGTCAGTTGGTGCTGAAATCTAGCTATTCTCTACATGCAACTGTATTTGAGGTAGGTTGCGTATCCCTTTAATGAACATTCCTGGCCAAACTGAGAACTACTTTCGAATTATGTCTTGTGTGCTTTCAGAAGTGGAATAAGTTTAAGCTATGCCTGGTTCCATCTAGTGGCCAAACTGAGAACTTCTTTCAAATTATGTCGTGTATTCTTTCAGAAGTGGACAGAGAAACTGTGTAAGGAGGATTCTGATGGAGATGGGAGAACTATCTGTTTGGATTTAAGCGAGGTCTGAAGCCACCTATTGGCAAAACTGAGAACTACTACTTCTTTGTTTCTTATGCTTTCAGAAGTGGACCGAGGAACTGTGTAGGAATGATTCTGTTGCTGATGGGAGAACTATCTGTTTAAATTTGAGCTTCGTCTGGTGCCACCTAGTGGCCAAACTGAGAACAACTTTAGAACTATGTCTTGAATGCTTTCAGAAATGGACCGAGAAACTGTGTAGGGAGGATTCTGATGGAGATGGAAGAACTAATGGACAGGAGCTGGGCGATCCTGACTGCACCTGGAAAGTTGGAATGAACCTACTTAATGTCAGCGGACTCTCCCATCCAGGTGAGTTCTTCAGTGCAGACATGCAATTCCTGGAATAAATATGCGGGCAGGCCGGGCGTTTCATGTAACTGCACACCTGATTGCCACTTGTATATCTCGGCATAAAGTTACGTTGATGTCACAGCTAAGTATATATTTGGAAGGCAGTTAAATGGGTCATTGCTTCTCCTTAATTACCATATAACAAAGAGTTCCCTTCGTACATCAATATAAGGTCAGACTTTGAAATGTGATTGAGGAATATCAGAGAATAATAGCAGCTTAGGGGGAGTCGTTAGTTTCCTCCGTGTCTCCTCCAACATACATTTCAATATTTTGATATTTTGCATTCAATATTTGCTTACAGGTGTTTGCGAACCTACTGACAGTCCACGATGTGCTAATAATAACCAATGGGAATTCTGCCAATATGATGAACTCAAATGCCCACAAATTCACCATCCTGGTAAGTAACATTTGGTAGTGGTAGTAGTAGTGGCAGAAGTAGTAGTAGTTTTTAGTCGTTGTCATTGTCGTCGTCGTCGTACTTAAATACAACAGCAGCAGCAGCAGTAGTAGTAGCTGCAGCACCACCACCGCAAACAGCAGTAGAAATAGAATCAGCAGAAGCACCAGAAGTATTATATTAATTGACGCCTTCTAAAGGCTACAAAAATACATAATTCATGTTTTTAACAAATCTCAAAAACATACACGCAAACATCAAGCACAATAAAATAGCTGATATAGAATAACATATCAATGAATATTTTGCATTTTCCAAAGGTGCTACATGAGAAGGATAGTTTTATTGCAAAGCATAGGCAATCTGATAGATTAGACTGTCCAGGCAGAAAAAAAGAAAGTAGTAAGAAAGATATGGCCAAATTGTTCCATATATGGAATTGATGACTGTGAACAATGTTGATTATTGTGGTATACATCTTTCCCCAAATTAACACATCTGTTTGGAAGATGCCAGGTTTTTTCTCACTCCGTCCTTTTTATGTCCTGACGCAACCTTTGATATCTTACAGATGTAATGAACGTGACTCTGAAGTTGGCCAAGACCAAGGTACCTCCTACAGAAACGAACTACTATTGCGCCATGTTTGATCTTCCGGCGGATGACGACTATCACATGATTGCCTACAAGCCTCTGATTGATAACCGAGAAGTTGCGCATCACATCATAATGTTTGGCTGTTCTGGATCAGGTAAGGGCTGTTTGAACTTGAACAGCTCCAGGGGTTACACAGCAAAAGATTGTGGACAGCAAACGCCTGGCCGATATAAATCTGCCCACGCGCCCGTTTGTGCTCTGATCATCAGTCAATCATTTGCAGTTCAATGTATGGCTTTTTTTCCTGTGATAATTGCTTGCATTCTCCTACAGTGTTGCTTCCTTGATTTTCATAGAATTTTCTTTTCCTTTTCGTATCATGTGTGAAGTAGTGAATGCTATTATGGGAAATACCAATTTTAATGGGGTATTGTAATGTAGCATAAGTGGCATAAGTATTTGTGCACAAATGCACAGGACCATTCGTTGACCGATATATCAGTCAACCGTTTGTGCACAAATGGACAGCAAACAGTGGACAGATATATTTGTCAAACGTGTGTGCACAAATGTTTGGTTGACGACAGCAAATGGTCTTTCTTCTTGCAGGTAATATCAGCAAAGAGGCCTATGTACCTAAGTCTTGCGGCATGCAATTCCGGGGTGAAGGTTCCATTGGCTGCACCACCATGATGGCAGGATGGACTCTCGGGTCTGCAGGTGACTGTTTGCCTGACCATGTCGGGGTTCATTTTGGAAAGAATGGAATTAAGCATATAAAGATGCAGGTAATAGCTTATATCACTATATATATATATATATATATATATTTATATATATTTATATATATATATATATATATATATATATATATATATATATATATATATATATATATATATGTAAATTTCAATGCATATTGACGTAATCCCTGCCCATTGACCACCCCCTACTTTCTTTGACCCTCACACAATGGCGAATTCCATTAATTGAGAGGGGGCATTATATCTTTAGATAGGCAATCCGGATTACGGTACATTTTTAGACCTTAAAATGGTAAAGAGTGTATCACAAAAATCGGCCGGATTAGCAAGAGTCTGGATTGAATAGTCCGGATTAAATATTGAAATTTGCATGTAAACGTAAGGGAAGGGACCAGGACGTTCCATTCTGTATGGTTAAGACGTAAATCCGGATTACACATGTCTGGAATAAGCAGAGTTGCCTGTTTATATATGTATATATATATATAATAAAAATATATATATATATATATATATATATATATATATGTATATATATATATATATAGTAGCAATTGCGTTGGTGAAGTGGTTAGCACGCTGTCCTTTGGCGCAGACAATCCGGGTTCGATTCCCGGTGCGGGCGCAGAAAAAGAAATTTATTTCCTTGCTGCTTTCCAGTGCTTCGGAGGGCACTGTAAGCCGTCGGTCCAGTCGGCCTAGAGCCTTAGTAGCTCATGTTTCTTGTAATTGATATACCGACTTAAAATTAAAGATTACATTTATATATATATAAATATATATATATGTATATATATATATATATATATATATATATATATATATATATATATATATATATATATATTTATGTATGTATGTATGCATGTATTATTATTCCATTAGAATACATGTACATGATTGATTCTAGTAGCGTACATGTACCTGTAGGTGCCAGGCCCAATAACCAGCAGATTATTAAACATGTTAATGGATATATATCTGTACATACATATTGATCAATGCTTTTTAAAGTGGTAGCAAATCATTAAGGCTCTTAGAACTAGAGATATTATACACATATGGCACACGGGTGAGTGCAATATCAATTATTCTTACACTCCGAATAATGATATTGCACATGGCGCTTGCGCTGAGTGCAATATCATTTCTCAGAGTGCAATAAAAATTGATATTGCACGAAACCAAAGTGCCATATCTCTTTTATTATATGCCTACTGCTCATTTGAATGAAATAATTGACTAATTTAAAGAATTATGAAAATGTAAATATTATTGATGTTTTTCCATATCCAGATTTTACCACAAACCATTGGGTTATTGTTAATTTCTAAGCTGTAATATATTCTTCTGTTAATTCAGTAATATCACATTCAAAATACTATAAATACATAAAAAGGTCATATGCATTAGTTTAAAAAATGTTATGATTTATTTAATTAATTTGAAAATTGTGTTTCCCTAATTCCCTTTCTAATCATGACTTTACAAGAGGCCCAAACTCCTCTTAGTTCCTTGTCTCAATTCACTTCTGTAAGGTTCCTTTTCAAGAGTTCAAGTTGAGAATTAAGCACATGAACCTGACGGCTCTGAATCTGAGTGTTTAAAAGTGATACCAGGCCATATCCCTTTTTGACAAAGAGGGTGAGGAATTTATCATCAGCTCCTGCCCCCCTCCCAACATACTTGTATTGTCCTGGCCAATGGGAAAATTTCACAATGGGGCCTAATGGGCAAAATCAACATTTTGCGGAGTTGAGATAAAAAGTATGATCATCTATACACGACTCAGTGCTCCAACTAGGTTTGCCAAGGTCGGATGGCAAACTCGAGCGATTTGTCACAAAGAAAATGAAAAAGGCAGTTGCCAAACTCGTCCGACAGACTGTGTAGCAACGGAGATTTTCGTTAGACCTGTCAACGCCCAAACGGCAATTATTTCTCATATGTATGTGCAATATACCAATCTTAATCCATCTTAATTACTTTCTGCCATCTTTATTTCCATATATACAGCATGTTGGCAGACTACATGTATAATGCGCAAATGATGTCATAAACGCCGAAAAAACCATCTCAGGCGCCGATGTGAAAAGGAATGTCCGCCATTTTATTTCTTTGTCGTCAAGGGCTCAAAATGAGGCTGTGACCTGTAAACTTGAAGTCAGACGTCATAGAAGACTCGTATTTGGATTCAAACATTGACAATTAATAAAGCAATGTTAATACTGCAATACAGTCCTGTTCACCACAGCAATTGACCAATCAGCTCCTAGTATCAGAGTGGAGCTGATGATAAATTAGTAAACATTGTGGTGTACACCAAAGTAGCGTGACCTGCCTGATACCCAATGAATTAAGGCGTCACCACTGACTGTTTGCAACTCACTGGTAACTTTGTCACCTGCCAAGGATGGGATTCCTACCAGGGCAGTGGGGAGAGGCAGTGAGACGGCATTGCCTGCACCAACTATAAGGGCAGGCCTTACTGTACAATTTTCTTTGTAGATCCATTGGAACAACCCAGAATTGCGCTCAGACTATGAAGATGCCTCTGCATTGGTTCTCTACTATGTACGTAAGGACAGGGTGAAGAGTGATGCTTCGACTTTCATTGCTGGACAGAGGTAAATCAATATTCACCCATTTATCCAAGTACCAGTAACTATTCCATATCGAAGATTGATGAAAATTTGTTTTTATGTCATTTTCGACAGCTTGCTTCATAGCGCGACAAGATAGAAACATGGATCACTAAGAGTTCCAAGGGACAGCACTCCATAACGCCGCACATTTATATAGTGACTTTGCCAACCCGCTTGTGGGGAGTTAGCAGAGATTCAAACCTGTGAACTTGTACATGGGCGCCAGGCTTCATGAATGTGTTGGTAGCTGAAAGGACAGTCAGTGTTTGCTATACGATATAAGTTTGATAAAAAATATCAACATCGTTCTTTCATCTCCGACTTCTTAAAAAATAAATAAACGCGATATGAAAAGATGAGATTTATATATACATAACATTAGCTCCAACCACCACAGGTGGTTGATTACTGCTGATCCTGAATATGGTTAAAATTATTCTGAATTATTCTCTTACTTGACTTGACTCGAGGCTTGTGTGAAAGTATCCAGTGACTTAGGGCTAGCTGGTTGATTCCCTTGTGTCCACCACTTAGCTCCATCTTCCCCAGCTTGTTGAAGTGCAATTCTACCTTCGAAATTAAAAGAGATATGCGTTAGAGCTCAATGTCACATTTCATAGGACACCTTGATTACAATTGTACTCAGCAAATTGACTGAGCTATTTAAACTTTTATCTTGCCACATACAGCAAATCCCGAGCTCAACTTCAACCATAGGGCCACCATCTTTGAGCTTATCAGAGCTCACCAGAAAGAGCCTGTGATGTCATTGCTTATCCACTACATGCAGGCTAAAGGCTATCCAGTACTGAACACACCAATGCATGTTTGCCTAGGTAAATGACTCGCAAAGACGAAAGTGGTGCATCAGACTATACAAACAATGGCCCTGTGTCCTATGTATACCTATACACTACAAGTTATATTTTCTAGGGGTATACCAGGTTCTATGCGGCAAAAGTAATGAGCGAAAGTGAGCTGTAGTAGAGGTGTTTTGGATGAGCTTAACAGAGCTTAAAAAATTCCATCAGTTTACAAAACAGACTGGCATTTACTATTCTTATGATGTTCTTACACTATTATTTTTTGATGGACGAAAGAGGAAGTTTGCGATTAGTAAGCTGTGTATGGGTATTGTCACTGCCTCTCAGGAATTGATTGCAATACACATTAATCTCAAAGGAATTGCATCTACTCTAGTTTTCCATGCGTAACCCAGGAAATTAACTGCAATACACATCCTCTGTGCACAATTATTTCACTTTGCAGTCAGACTTAGTTAATGTTAGGAAACCACATATATGAATTACAATTCCATATATGCCTTTTATCTACAAGAGCATTGCAAAAAAACCAAAAAGCTCAGTATGTGCAAAGAGAAAATGGGTGTATTTCCATTTTGTTGATTTTCGTTTTGAGGGATCTGTATGTGAATTTAATTCCATTCTGTACACGGTTGACATATAATGTGTATAATTACTCAGCTGGAGTTGGGCAGTTAAAGAATATGTGTGCTGCTATTATGAAATCAGCTTATTGAACCATGAAACATCTACCAATTATATGTGACTGTGGTGATGGTATTTTTAATTCTTGTTCATAAAAGCTATTAATTTGATTATTCATTTGAAACAAGTAAAGGATTTTATTCATTTAGGTAGAGACAAATGGGGGGACTACTTCTATATGTGTGCTTCATTCTTAATAGAATTATAGGCCATTGTGAAAAAACCTCCTTGGTAATCAACCATATGCATTCCAACCAGTATACGCATAAGATGATTATGTGTTTGACTCTGAGGACAATGACCTGGAGGGAAATTCTGAATGTGTACGAAACAGACTGGTGTGAATATGAAGTCTGTATGTCTCTATATGAGAGGGAATGTATCTTTTGACATAAGTGGGATATTCCGGATGAAAACATGAGGTGTTGACTGTGTGACACAACACATTAACCATGATGTTACCTGCTTGAATCCTTCAGTACTGGCAGCATCGTACGTTGCATTCATGCGATTTCATGCAATTCTTTAATTTTAATAATTAACACAACTCCTGTACAAGTTTCTAAATCCTCTTGAATGCAGGAGGGAACGAATTTATCCTCACAGACTCTTTGAGCCAAAAAATTAAAAAGTCTTCGAAATCCATTTCAATATTATGGAGCCATCTAGCTATTAAATCTGATTATTCTGTATACCTTTTTTCTGGTTTAGGAATTGAGTAGAATATTCTCCCAGGTTTTTTGTAGTATCATTGCTGCACCCAAAAGCTTGAAAACCATGTTTGTGCTCAAGTTTTCAGCTGTTCACTCAGCACCAGTTCTCTCTATCAAGTTGCTGCCTTGTGAGCAGTTGATCTGGCATGATTTCACTTCCATCTAATAAACATTACTACTTCGGCGCTCAAGGTACAAACGTGGCTCCATCCATGAACTTGCCTTCTAATAGTAATATCTCAGTTAATGCGTGGAGTACAATTGTAATCAAGGTGTCCTAAGAAAGGTGGCATTGAACTCTAACACCTATCCTTTTTATTCTAATGATAGAGTTACAATTTAATCACTACTGTGTCTGAATAAGGAAGAAATAGTAACAAAAAATTCAAGTTCTTCTTTAGTTATGATGTTCCATATTACAATCAGAGGATTATTGATTGTGGAAAGGATTCAAAAGCTATCTCCCAGACAATGAATGAACTCCTCTTCAGGCAGAAAGTGTCAAATCACCCAGAACACAGCTCTGCAGAAGAACTTGCAAATAGGTGTTCATGCTTTTTCAAGGAAAAGATTGACAAAATTAGGGATAACCTTCCTGACTGCTCTGACATCAACCTGGAAATAGCACAATCACCACCTGTTTCCACTCTGAATGTTCTGTGGAATACAACAGAGGAGGAGGTATGGAAGATAATTTGCAAGTCTTCTGCAAAAAGCTGCATGCTCGATCCAATCCCAACTGGGGTCATCAAAGAAAGTAGAAGTGAATTACTTCCAGTAATGACTAACATGGTTGCTTTATACATTTGCGACATTGTGGAGGGCTGTCGAAGGTTCTTCTGCAGCTAGAAGACCCCTTGAAACTATTCATCAAGAGAAGGGAATTTCTTCCAGGTTCCTGGTTTCTATCTTGTCGTGATATGACATAAGCTGTTGAAAGCGATGCAAAAACCCATTCCCATCTTCTCCTCTGTCTACCATGCTGGATTTGAACTGATCTCTATGGGTTGAAATGGAACCTAGACCTAATGTCCCCTATTCACACGACATATTTGCATGTCCTTTAAGACATACTAAGCATGTATAGGTAAAATGTTTTTGCAAATTCAATGATTGACTGCACTATAGTGAGGTTAAGCCAGGTTAATTGCGCATAGGATGGATTAGCAATCAGCCAATGAGTTGAAACTAGCCTTCAATTACAACAGGGGCATCACTTTTATAAAAGGGTATTTTGTAGTTGAAAACTAAGATACATTATCAGATTGCAACTAATATCCTGATATTTGTATAATGATATCTGCAGGTGTCTGCTATTTACATACAATTTGCTTTGCAGGTCCTTGGAATTGAAACCAGGCTTAAAGACATACACTGAGACAGGCATGTGTTCCTCACAATGCACAAAAACAATGTCTCAACCAATCAAGTTCCTGAACGTACTCTTCCACATGCATTATCTAGGTAAAATCTCTCTCTCTCTCTCTCTCTCTCTCTCTCTCTCTCTCTCTCTCTCTCTCTCTCTCTCTCTCTCTCTCTCTCTCTGCAATGAAAATGACTTGTAGAGTGTTGTTGTTCGGCAGGATATGTTACAAGCTAGCAAAGACACTTGGAATCATTCAAACAAACAACATTTATTTTCAAAAAGATAATCGAATTTGACAATCAACCTCCCTATTTTATTCTCGTACAAATCAGCCACAATTAATGGCTGGACATAATGCTAAAGCAGGGAAATGTACAGAAGTGCTGTTATACTTAATTTGTTGATCGGATAGGAGAGGTTTAAAAAAATCTGTTCAACTATATATATATATATATATATATATATATATATATATATATATATATATATATGTATACATATATATATATATGTATATATATATATATATATATATATATATATATATATATATATATATATATATATATATATATATATATATATATTGATGTATATGTGTGTACATGTTATATAACTTGAATAATTTTCAGGACGAGCAGCACGCTTGGAGCACTATCGGGATGGTGTTAAGATCAGAGATATAGCCATCGAAGAGGTATATGCCTATGATACTCCAGTCACCCACCGGTAAGTCCATAATTTACAAGTGTGAATATCATGAATGAATGAATTGCGACTTAAAGGCACATCGGCACATAAAGGCCATATAGGAATTACAAAAAGGTGTGCTTTGTCATTGTTGAAGAACAAAACACAAAATTATTGCTCTCTTAATCAATAAGGAATCTAAAGAAATCTAAAGGAATCTAAAGAAATAGTATGCATGTTACTTGTACACCAGAGGACTAGTGTCAGCACTCAGCCAATGAGGAAAGGTAATTATTCTGTTTTTGCAGTACACTCGGAGGTGTTGTCTTAAGGTTAAGGGGCATACATCTGTAGGTTTGAAATACAGGTCTCGCAACCATCGCAGTCCTCAGCTTGAATTTTTTCTACTGAATATCCACTAGTGGATTGGCATAGTCACTATGCAAATATGCAATTCTGTTGCCTGTCCAAAGTATATTTGAAACCGGAAGAACTCTTAGGACTATGTGTAATAGGAAGGTATATTTCAAGGCTCACAGTTCGGTCTTATTGACCTGAGCTATTCAATGTATTGCGAGCCTGTAAAATGATCGCAGCTGACACACTATAGTGTGCACGATGCAACTATTTTTGAACTAAAAACTGACATCCTTAGCCCTTTCCTTTTCAATACTTGTCGATGAAAGAAAGAAACTGATTTCCTTAAGACCCTTGATATGAAGAACTAAAGAAAGGTTTGATTCAAGTAAAATGCCAATTAAAGTTGTTTTCCTTTTCACTGGTATGGAGTTATTTAGATTCTGTGTGTGTCTTTATCAAGGCCAACTTTTCATTTTACTGATTTGTCTCTGTGGTCTTTATCGAGACACGTACCCAAAC
>OZ012695.1:16691800-16736800 GCA_963942565.1 Maea johnstoni
TGCTATATGTTTGCCAATTTTACAGATAACTTTAAGATAATAGTCTCTAGACCCATATTTATGGAGTCAAAGTTATTATGAGAACTGTCTTGAAGTGACTGCATATATCTTTTGCATATAAATATGCAAATTAGTGCTGCCCTGCTACATATATTAGATTTTTCTTTTGCAATTTTTCAAAACTTTTGACAAACTTCAATTGTTTGTGGGTCAAATGCATTCAAAAGCACCCTGTATTATATACCAAAGTTACAAGCAATCTCTTCTCTTCTCAATGTGACTAAAATAAGCTCAATAGGACGTCCGAGCATGATGGTTCCCCTACCCCTAAGTTGAAAAAATAGCCAAAAATATGTGAAAATAGGAAGGTCTAGGGAAAAGGAAAAAACATGCTCGGCTCTATCTAATGAGCTTGTTTGTTTTCATCACATTCCGAAGAAAATAGATTGCATGTAATTTTGATGTATATAATTCGGAAGGCTTTTGAATGCTTTTGACCCACAAAAGCTGCAGGTTTGTCAAAAGGTTTGTAAAATTGCAAAGAAATTCCATTATATATATATATATATATATATATATATATATATATATATATATATATATATATATATATATATATATATATATATATATATATATATATGGCAACTGGGACAGGTTGCCAACTTTATAACGTAGCAAATCTTTTTTTACACATTTTCCCCATATAAAAAGGCCTATTAGAAATTGATTTCCAAGAGTTCACGCTCATCCCCTTTTTGAATAGTCTAAGTAATCATATGGAAAAAGAGAAGGAATATACCAATAGAGAGATAGATGAAGGGAGAGGGCGGAGAGAGATAGAATAGCCCAGCCGGAAAGAGAGTGAGAGAGAAAGGGAAAAGAGGAGGAATATACCAATAGAGAGGTGGAAAAAGAGAGAGGGCGGAGAGAGGTAGGATGGCGCAGGCAAAGAGAGTGAGAGAGAAAGGGAAAAAGAGGAGGAATATACCAATAGAGAGATAGAAGAAGAGAGAGGGCGGAGAGAGATAGAATGGCCCAGCCGGAAAGAGAGTGAGAGAGAAAGGAAAAAAGAGAAGGAATATACCAATAGAGAGATGGATGAAGAGAGAGGGCGGAGAGAGGTAGGATGGCGCAGCCGGAAAGAGAGTGAGAGAGAAAGGGAAAAAGAGGAGGAATATACCAATAGAGAGATGGATGAAGAGAGAGGGCGGAGAGAGGTAGGATGGCCCAGCCGGAAAGAGAGTGAGGGAGAAAGGGAAAAAGAGGAGGAAATTATACCAATAGAGAGGTGGAAAAAGAGAGAGTGCGGAGAGAGGTAGGATGGCGCAGGCAAAGAGAGTGAGAGAGAAAGGGAAAAAGAGGAGGAATATACCAATAGAGAGATAGAAGAAGAGAGAGGGCGGAGAGAGATAGAATAGCCCAGCCGGAAAGAGAGTGAGAGAGAAAGGAAAAAAGAGAAGGAATATACCAATAGAGAGATGGATGAAGAGAGAGGGCGGAGAGAGGTAGGATGGCGTAGCCGGAAAGAGAGTGAGAGAGAAAGGGAAAAAGATGAGGAATATACCAATTGAGAGATACTGAAGAAGAGAGAGGGTGGAGAGAGATAGGATGGCGTAGCCGGAAAGAGAGTGAGAGAGAAAGGGAAAAAGATGAGGAATATACCAATAGAGAGATGGATGAAGAGAGAGGGCGGAGAGAGATAGAATGGCGCAGCCGGAAAGAGAGTGAGAGAGAAAGGGAAAAAGAGGAGGAATACCGTAGTTTCGCGTGTATAAGACGCACTTTTTTACACAAATTGTCCCACCCAAATGGGGGGTGCGTCTTATACACAAAGCTAGATATCTAGGGTGTTTTACATCGAGTATCCAGGCCACACAGGGAATTCAACTCTACCTCGATTCATTGGATTATTTTGCCTAATTACACTTATAACGCGGCAGGGACAATGCACATCGATGTTTGTCGTGGCATCTTCCAATTGAAATTACAGTACTACCCTCGGTCAGACGTTATTGATTGCAATCTATACCATGCCTAGGACAATGGGTATCAGCCACTGACATAGAGTGATGAGCATTCATGAACCACTTCGCACTTTTCGATACATGTTTTACCGGTTTTCTAGCGTTATTCGTGAGAAGATGATCTGCCTCAATATTTCTGAAAGGGGGGTGCGCACTATACACAAAGCTAAGGTCTATACATCATTTTTAAGGCCTGAAGAAGGGGTGCGTCTTATATACAGGTGCGTCTTATACAAGCGAAACTACGGTATACCAATAGAGAGATGGATGAAGAGAGAGGGCGGAGAGATAGGATGGCGCAGTCGGAAACAGAGTGAGAGAGAAAGGGAAAAAGAGGAGGAATATACCAATAGAAAGATAGAAGAAGAGAGAGGTTGGAGAGAGGTAGGATGGCGCAGCCGGAAAGAGAGTGAGAGAGAAAAAGGGAAAAAGAGGAGGAATATACCAATAGAGAGATAGAAGAAGAGAGAGGGCGGAGAGAGGTAGGATGGCGCAGCCGGAAAGAGAGTGAGAGAGAAAGGGGAAAAGAGGAGGAATATACCAATAGAGAGATGGATGAAGAGAGAGGGCGGAGAGAGGTGGGGTGGCGCAGCCGGAAAGAGAGTGAGGGAGAAAGGGAAAAAGAGGAGGAATTAATACCAATAGAGAGATGGATGAAGAGAGGGGGCGGAGAGAGGTAGGATGGCGCAGCCGAAAAGAGAGTGAGAGAGAAAGGGAAAAAGAGAAGGAATATACCAATAGAGGGATAGAAGAAGAGAGAGGATGGAGAGAGGTAGGATGGCGCAGCCGAAAAGAGAGTGAGAGAGAAAGGGAAAAAGAGAAGGAATATACCAATAGAGGGATAGAAGAAGAGAGAGGATGGAGAGAGGTAGGATGGCGCAGCCGGAAAGAGAGTGAGAGAGAAAGGGAAAAAGAGGAGGAATATACCAATAGGGAGATGGAAGAAGAGAGAGGGCGGAGAGAGGTAGGATGGCGCAGCCGGAAAGAGAGTGAGAGAGAAAGGGAAAAAGAGAAGGAATATACCAATAGAGAGATGGATGAAGAGAGAGGGTGGAGAGAGATAGGATGGCTCAGCCGGAAAGAGAGTGAGAGAGAAAGGGAAAAAGAGAAGGAATATACCAATAGAGAGATGGATGAAGAGAGAGGGCGGAGAGAGGTGGAATGGTGCAGCCGGAAAGAGAGTGAGAGAGAAAGGGAAAAAGAGGAGGAATATACCAATAGAGAGATAGAAGAAGAGAGAAGGCGGAGAGAGGTAGGGTGGCGCAGCCGGAAAGAGAGTGAGAGAGAAAGGGAAAACGAGAAGGAATATACCAATAGAGAGATGGATGAAGAGAGAGGGTGGAGAGAGGTAGGGTGGCGCAGCCGGAAAGAGAGTGAGAGAGAAAGGGAAAAAGAGAAGGAATATACCAATAGAGAGATGGATGAAGAGAGAGGGCGGAGAGAGGTAGAATGGTGCAGCCGGAAAGAGAGTGAGAGAGAAAGGGAAAAAGAGAAGGAATATACCAATAGAGAGGTGGAAGAAGAGAGAAGGCGGAGAGAGGTAGGATGGCGCAGCCGGAAAGAGAGTGAGAGAGAAAGGGAAAAAGAGGAGGAATATACCAATAGAGGGATGGATGAAGAGAGAGGGCGGAGAAAGGTTAAGGATGGCGCAGCCGGAAAGAGAGTGAGAGAGAAAGGGAAAAAGAGGAGGAATATACCAATAGGGAGAGGGCTGAAGAGAGAGGGCGGAGAAAGGCTAAGGATGGCGCAGCCGAAAAGAGAGTGAGAGAGAAAGGGAAAAAGAGAAGGAATATACCAATAGAGGGATGGATGAAGAGAGAGAGCGGAGAAAGGTTAAGGATGGCGCAGCCGGAAAGAGAGTGAGAGAGAAAGGGAAAAAGAGGAGGAATATACCAATAGAGAGATGGATGAAGAGAAAGGGTGGAGAGAGGTAGGATGGCGCAGCCGGAAAGAGAGTGAGAGAGAAAGGGAAAAAGAGGAGGAATATACCAATAGAGAGATGGATGAAGAGAGAGGGCGGAGAGAGGTAGGATGGCGCAGCCGGAAAGAGAGTGAGAGAGAAAGGGAAAAAGAGGAGGAATATACCAATAGGGAGAGGGCTGAAGAGAGAGGGCGGAGAAAGGTTAAGGATGGCGCAGCCGAAAAGAGAGTGAGAGAGAAAGGGAAAAAGAGAAGGAATATACCAATAGAGGGATGGATGAAGAGAGAGGGCGGAGAGAGATAAGATGGCGCAGCCGGAAAGAGAGTGAGAGAGAAAGGGAAAAAGAGGAGGAATATACCAATAGAGAGAGAGAATGGAAAAGAGGAGGAATATACCAATAGAGGGATGGATGAAGAGAGTTGGTGGAGAGAGGTAGCATGGCGCAGCCGGAAAGAGAGTGAGAGAGAAAGGGAAAAAGAGGAGGAATATACCAATAGAGGGATGGATGAAGAGAGAGGGTGGAGAGAGGTAACATGGCGCAGGGAAAGAGAGTGAGAGAGAAAGGGAAAAAGAGGAGGAATATACCAATAGAGAGATGGATGAAGAGAGAGGGCGGAGAGAGGTAGGATGGCGCAGCCGGAAAGAGAGTGAGAGAGAAAGGGAAAAAGAGGAGGAATATACCAATAGAGAGATGGATGAAGAGAGAGGGCGGAGAGAGGTAGGATGGCGCAGCCGGAAAGAGAGTGAGAGATAAAAAGGGAAAAAGAGGAGGAATATACCAATAGAGAGATGAATGAAGAGAGAAGGTGGAGAGAGGTAGGATGGCGCAGCCAGAAAGAGAGAGAGAGAGAAAGGGAAAAAGAGAAGGAATATACCAATAGAGAGATGGATGAAGAGAGAGGGCGGAGAGAGGTAGGATGGCGCAGCCGGAAAGAGAGTGGGAGAGAAAGGGAAAAAGAGGAGGAATATACCAATAGAGAGATGGATGAAGAGAGAGGGTGGAGAGAGATAGGATGGCGCAGCCGGAAAGAGAGTGGGAGAGAAAGGGAAAAAGAGGAGGAATATACCAATAGAGAGATAGAAGAAGAGAGAGGGCGGAGAGAGGTAGGATGGCGCAGCCGGAAAGAGAGTGAGAGAGAAAGGGAAAAAGAGGAGGAATATACCAATAGAGAGATAGAAGAAGAGAGAGGCTGGAGAGAGATAAGATGGCGCAGCCGGAAAGAGAGTGAGAGAGAAAGGGAAAAAGAGGAGGAATATACCAATAGAGAGGTGGAAGAAGAGAGAGGGTGGAGAGGGGTTGGCGCAGCCGGAAAGAGTGGGAGAAAAGGAAAAAGAAGAGGAATATACCAATAGAGATATGGTAAAAAAGAGAGAGGGCGGAGAGAGATAGGATAGTGCAGGGAAAGAGACAGAGGGTAGGAAAAAGAGGAATATACCAACAGAGAGATGGCAAATAAGAGAGGACGGGACGAGATACTATGGCGTAGGGAAAGAGAGAGAGATGGAAGTAAAAAGAGGAATATACCAATAGAGAGACGGAAAGAGTGAGAGTGGAGAGAGATAGAATGGCGTAGGGAAAGAGAGTGAGAGAGAAAAGGAAAAAGAGGAGGAATATACCAATATGAAGATGGAAGAAGAGAGAGGGCGGAGAGAGATAAGATGGCGCAGGAAAAGAGAGGGAGAAAGAGAAGATAAAAAGAGTAGAAATATACCAGTAGAGAGATGTAAAAACAGGGAGTGGAGACAAATAGTATGGCGCAGGGAAAGAGAGAGAGAAAAAAGGAAAAAGAGGAGGAATATACCAATAGAGAGGTGTAAAAAAGAGAGAGTGGAGCTAAATAGGAGAGAGTGGAGAGATGTCAGGTCTGCGCAGGGAAAGATAGAAAGAAGTAAAAAGAGGAGGAATGCACCAATAGAGAGATGGGAAAAGAGAGGGTGGAGTAAGAAAGGAAGGCGCAGGGAAAAAGAGAGAAAAAAAGGGAAAAGAGGAATATACCAATAGAGAGAGAGAATGGAAAAGAGGAGGAATATACCAATGGAGAGAGAGAGAGAGAGAGAGAGAGAGAGAGAGAGAGAGAGAGAGAGAGTCTGAGAGAGAGGGGGGGAGAGAAGGAAACTTATAAAAATAGAGAGATGGAAGAAGAGAGAGTGGACAGATAGGTTGGCGCAGGGAAAGAGTAGAAGAGAAAACGAAAAAAGGAATATAGCAATAGAGAGATGGAGAGAGAGAGTGGAGAGGTCGGATGGCGCAGGGAAAGAGTAGAAGAGAAAACGAAAAAAGGAATATAGCAATAGAGAGATGGAGAGAGAGAGTGGAGAGGTCGGATGGCGCAGGGAAAGAGTAGAAGAGAAAACGAAAAAAGGAATATAGCAATAGAGAGATGGAGAGAGAGAGTGGAGAGGTCGGATGGCGCAGGGAAAGAGTAGAAGAGAAAACGAAAAAAGGAATATAGCAATAGAGAGATGGAGAGAGAGAGTGGAGAGGTCGGATGGCGCAGGGAAAGAGTAGAAGAGAAAACGAAAAGGAAATATAGCAATAGAGAGGTGAAGAAAGAGAGAGTGTAGAGATAGGTTCGCGCAGGGGAAGAGCAGAAGAGAAAATGAAAAAAAGAGGAATATAGCAATAGAGAGATGGAATCCACCAACAGAGAGATGTTTCTATTTAGAAAGAAGAGAATGTTATCAGAGATTACAAACTTGAGTTCGATATGAATCATTATGATGTTGTTGTTGTTGTTGTTGTTGTTGTTGTTGTTGTTTTTCAATTCCATGTTCGTACGGTTCAAAACTGTGTCTCTCCTCTGACGCACTACGCCATTCCATGTGTACAGGGTCAAAAACTGGTGCGTCCGCTTCTCGACTTCAATGAACACATAATTAGATCGATATATGATATCTAACCATGTTTTAACGCCAAAGTAGCGCGCCATTTACATTGGACCAGGCATAGTGACCGGGTAATGATTTCTCACTTGAACTCGAAAACCAATTCCATCTTAGTTTCTTCCTGACATATTCTATCTTCCAAATATACATGTTGGCAGTGTATAATGCGCTAATACTAAATCTGTGGGCTTACTGTCCCACTCTTTGACCCCGTGTACAAGGTATGGCAGAGTGTCTCAGGGAAGAGTCCCAGTTTTTGACCTCAACGCTTGTTTATTGCAATTGACGCATGGCTCTGCACTAGCTTTTGATTACCTCACTCGCCCACAGAGTGACCCAGTTTTTGACCCCGGAACCTAATTTGGCAATAGAGGCATACATATAAGACATGCATAACAATGCTTTTATTCTAAATGCATATTGAGAAAGGTACTTTGAAGTTTAAAAAATCCTTTTTGTTTCTTTGTATTTTTACCATTTTAGTGGCGGTATCCCCTGCTGCTTCTATGATTTCGTGGGTTGACTGTGCAGCCAACTGCGTCGAACTTGACTTTGTGTCTACTCTGATATCAACGGCAATAACTACTTACAAGTGCATATCGTAATTCAAAATGGTTGTGTACGGAGATGATTATAAACTCCTTATTCCCCAAAATGGAATAGGCCGATGTCTGCGTTCTGTATAACTAATAGCATTGTAAGGCGGTAGTAGTAGTAGTAGTAGTAGTAGTAGTAGTAGTAGTAGTAGTAGTAGTAGTAGTTTGGAATTTGGAATTTAGAATTTCGTTTTTAGTCACATTCATACCAATTGTGGCTAATTCGTGATTAGACAGTTGTAAGTAGTGGAGGATACCGGTAGTAGTAGTAGTAGGAGTAGTAGTAGTAGTAGTAGTAGTAGTAGTAGTAGTAGTAGTAGTAGTAGTAGTAGTAGTAGTACTAGTAGTTGTTGTTGTTGTTGTTGTTGTTGTTGTAGTAGCGGCGGCGGCGGTGGTGGTGGTGGTATGTATGTATGTATGTATGTATGTATGTATGTAATTGCAATTGATCTTATTATACCTCACGTGAAAATCGTAAGCCGTTATTGGCTTACAAAGGTTGGCCATTCCATCATGTCCACCGAGCGAAATGTCCACCGACAAAACGTCCACCATTCTCACTGGGTCTACCGGCAAACATTGTTGTTTTCTTTGATACTTTACCAAATTGGGGTTTGTTTGGTATAATAAAACAAATATGCCATGCCAGTGTGGGTATCCTCCGCCCGAGGGAAAACCATCCTCCCTCTGGGAGACATTCCATCATGATACCCACACTGGCATGGCATATTTGTATAATGTCGTATAACATGTAAAATACATTCGCAAATAATACAAACAAATAAGACAGTTTTAACAAGTTGCGGGCTATACGAGTTGTTAACACGCGGCAATACATATACATTGTGATTACATTACAGTAAGCAGAAAAACAAATAAACAACTGAAAGAAACAGTGAGGAATAGATCCATTCTTGATATGATGGATTAAGGGCTTAACCTTGGATGAAGAAAAGAATGGATATGTAGCGAGAGACCAATTACTATATGCCCTAAAGTTACATGCTGGACTCATGCCAGGAGTACCAGATAAGGCATCAGCGCGAGGTCACGTGGGAACAAGGTCCAATCAGGGCTCTCGCATCGATTACATCACAGAGAAACCTTATCTCCACCACCAGCTGGGGGTGCCCAGAGCACCAATTTTGGCCTAGTAGCGGCTAATAGTTGACACTAAGGCTTACCATAGGTGGTCATTTTAAAGGGGTTGATAAGAGACATTCAGACCGTCACATTAGAAAGGTGGTCAATGTCATTAACACAATGCAAAACATATTACACGTAGAGCCGGAAATGTGAGTAATTATGGCTGGAAGTTTCTACATTTGTTTAACCCTTTCTCACTAAGAGTGACTCTAGAAAGTATCGTCTGCTACTTTCATAGTTTTGAAAATAACTTGGGAATAAAGCGAAAGTTTATAAACTATTTGCAGGAGAGTTGATGTTTGACTTCTGGTTAACATTTCTCCTTGAAATAATATCTTAAAAATGCTTTTGTTAGATAAATATTTCCAAAATTGTCAGGCCTCCTTTGGCCACCCTGAGTGTGAGGGGGTTGAATTATACAATAGTTCAACTATGATATTGATATAAGATATATGATATGAGATAGATCGGTGGGGAGGCAAGCTCATAGCAAGCGAAGTGCGAAGCGAGACCGAGGTACTGAGGTAGAGACCTTTTGGAAGCTAGGCAGGGTTAGGCCCCAATAAACACGAACTTAAATAGCATCAGTAGTACCCGCACCGCAGGGAAGTGACCCAGTTATTGACCCCGAGGAAATCACAGAGAGAGGGAGAGAGGGGTGGGGGGGGGGGGGGTTAGATAAGTAATAACATCTAAGATGAATAAGATAAGTGGATCGATATTCGTGCTAGTATGGGGAAAGGGATGGAAAAGGAGAGATGGGGCACTCTAGTGTGGCAAAGGGAAAGTACTGAGAGAAAGAATTTAAAAGAGAAGGTAAATTCTTCTAGATAGATGGAAAGACAGGGTTGGGCGAGAAAGGGGGAGCGAGAAAGGATTGTGAAAGATTAAAAACAGCCTGATATTTAAAGTTTCGTTTGTCGTCACTTTTTCCGCCATCATGAATATATATATATATATAAAAAGAGGAGGAATATACCAATAGATAGAGGGAAAAGAGAGAGTGGAGAGATAGGTCCGCGCAGGGAAAGAGAGAAAGAAGTAAAAAGAGGAGGAATGCACCAATAGAGAGATGGGAAAAGAGAGAGGGTGGAGAGAGATAGGAAGGCGCAGGGAAAAAGAGAGAAAATGGGAAAAGAGGAATATACCAATAGAGAGAGAGAATGGAATAGAGGAGGAATATACCAATGGAGAGATGGAGAGAGAGAGAGAGAGAGAGAGAGAGAGAGAGAGAGAGAGGGGGGAGAAGGAAAATTATAAAAATAGAGAGATGGAAGAAGAGAGAGTGGAGAGATAAGTTGGCGCAGGGAAAGAGTAGAAGAGAAAAGGGAAAAATGAATATAGCAATAGAGAGATGGAGAGAGAGAGAGTGGAGAGGTCGGATGGCGCAGGGAAAGCTAGTGAGAGAGAAAAGGAATATACCAATAGAGAGAAGGAGAAAGAGAGAGAGTGTAGAGATAGGTTCGCGCAGGGGAAGAGCAGAAGAGAAAATGAAAAAAAGAGGAATATAGCAATAGAGAGATGGAAAAAGAGAGAGAGGGGGATCCACCAACAGAGAGATGTTTCTATTTTGAAAGAAGAGAATGTGATCAGAGATTACAAACTTGAGTTCGATATGAATCATTATGATGTTGTTGTTGTTGTTATTGTTTTTCAATTCCATTATAGTACTTTTCAAAACTGTGTCTCTCCTCTGACGCCTCCGCCATTTGGACGGAATGGTCTCCATTCGGTGGCATTTGGGGCGGGGACAGCTAGGGGCTCGTGGCGACAGCCAATCGGGTGCGAGAGTAGTTGGGCGGCATGCGAGCAGAGAGTGATTGACACACCTTTAGCCAATCGGGTCCAGGAGCGTGCCTCAGCGCGTGGCTGGACTCGCGAAATTAGCCCACTTCAGCTCCCGCTGTTAGTTGTTTTAAGAATTCTGAGTAGCTCGGTCACGTCTCGGATCCCCTGCCGCCGGATTGGAAACTTTACGTTTTTGACAAGTTTTGAGTGAAAATGCCGAGGAACTATACGTGTAAAGCTTGTCATACGATACATGCACCTCCGACGGGGAAGGCATGTCAGAGAGTGGCCACGGCGCTACATGAAGGGCAGGCGGGGGACCAGTCCCAAGAAGTCATGTCGGTACTTATGGGATTACAAAAACAGATGGCGGAAATGCAGGAAGAGTTTCAGCAAATGAGAGAAAAGAGAGACGATGTGGAGGTATCGGAACAGGGTTCTGAGGAGGAGGAAAGTGAGGAGACGGGAGAGGAGACGGACGAGGGAGCTACTGCGGCGACACCACATTCGGTTCGTAGTGATATCAGACTGATGGCTAGAGCGGCGGAACGGCTTAATAGGCTGAGTGTGGATGAACTGGAGGAGGAGGAGGGCCAGGATATAGGATATATTCGTACCCGAGGTAAGAAGTCTGGCTTGGTTATGCTGGCTTCAGACATTGTCAAAAAGCAAATCGACTGGCCTCATTTGTACGTCACCAGGATGGTACAGGGCGATCGCAAACCAGTGGCATATCGTGATCTTAAAGTCGAAGAATTTGTCTACGGTTTTATCGAAATGTTGAGAGCACCGAACTGTAAACTCGATATCATGCGCATGATCGACATCCTAAGCATGGTCATGCAAGACACAGTCGATTTCTCGTGGAGTAACGCAAGAGGGTTCTACGAAAAGGTGGGACTTGACGTCGAAAAGGCAGGTTTAAAATGGACAGACACCAATCGCATCGACGGGATGCGAGTGGTGTATTCTCGCACTGTCTTTCCTGAAGCGAAAGAGAACAAAGATAGCGCAAAAGGGGGCAACAAGCCGACACAGGCTAACATCCGTTGCTGTGCCCTGTTCCAGAGGAATGCATGTGAGAATCAGAGAGACCATTTTCCGTTTAAACATGCATGTGCACACTGTTATAAGGCCTGCAGCGGGATATTTCGACACGCAGAAGCAGATTGCCACCGCAAAGCATCAGAAGCGGCAAAAAACAAGCAGAGGAGGGAGTAAAAGCGCTCCCTCCGACAATTCCAAAAGCGGGTGATGCAGGGCAGCAGGTGGGTGAGCGGGACGGTGGAATGGTGAGACATTGTGTCAGTGGGGAGAGCGAACGTTGTCGTAAACAAGGTCAGTCCCGGGGGTCGGACGAGGCCCCAGGGGAAACGGGGTCATGCGGCCCTGAGGTCACTTGCGTGCAGGGGGAGCAGGTGCATGACGGGAGACGGGAGTTGTTCGCCATCTATAAGCAGGTAGCGAGCAGGGGATGCCCCAATCACGTGGGGGCCAGGATACCAGTTCCTAGCGGGTTGCGGATTTCGTCCTGGAGATACTTCCTGGACGATTACCACGATGATAAGTTGGCGGACTACCTTCAATACGGGTGGCCGATCAACTTTGCGGAGGGTACCATCCTTCAGTCCACGTTGGACAATCACCCCTCGGCATCACAACACGGCGAACATCTGGATCACTACATCCAGACCGAATTGGCGCACGGAGCGCTGCTGGGCCCCTTCGAGAGGCCCCCCATTACCCCAGTACATATCAGCCCCTTGATGACAAGGGAGAAGAAAGACTCAGCACACAGGAGGGTAATTATGGAACTCTCCTGGCCCCCAGGAGGGGCCGTTAATGACGGTGTCACAGCAGAGGTCTACATAGATGGACCAGGTACCATTTCGCTCCCTACTGTAGACTATATGGAGCAGCGGCTCTTAGCTCTGGGCCCCCAGGCGTACATATACAAAACAGACTTGGCCCTGGGGTACAGACAGATGAGGGTCGATCCACGGGACTGGCCGTTACTGGGCTTTCAACACAGTGGGAAGTTTTACTTAGATATATGCCCCCCTTTCGGCCTACGCACATCCGCTATGTTCATGCAGCGGACCTCGGAAGCTATTTGTTTCATTCACGGGAAGAGGGGGTACTATTCTAGGGCATACTTAGATGACTTTGGGGGGCGGAAGCCGATGTAGGGAAGGCAGACAAAGCGTTAAATTGCCTTCAGGGTGTCATGGAGGACTTGGGAGTGCGGGAAGCTATGCATAAAGTGTGCCGGCCGGCCAGACAAATGATCTGGCTGGGCATACACTTTGATGCCGACAACATGACAATGACAATACCGCAGGCTAAGTTAAGAGAGGTAATGGACATAGTACGGGAGTGGGAGGGGCGCACTCGAGCCACACAGAGAGATATGCAAAAACTACTAGGTCTGTTACATTTTGTGGCGAGTGTTTCCCCCCCTGCTCGCATCTTCACCAACAGGATGCTGCAGGACTTGAGGGAGGCGCCACCCAGGGGCGCAGAGACACTGTCCTTAGGTTTTAAGAAGGACATCAGATTTTTTGCGAATCTGTTACCGGAATTCAATGGGGTGAAGTTGATGGACAAAAATAGTGTAGAGTGTCAGGATTGCTTGGAATTGGATGCGTGTATGACTGGTTGCGGGGCGTTTGCGGGTAGAGAGTATTATGCTGAGGAGTTTCCAGCAGAAGTGCTTCACGAGGGCCACACAATAGCACATCTAGAACTTTTAAACGTGGTGGTGGCCCTCAAGGTATGGGCTAAGCAGTGGTCTAAGAGTAGAGTCAGGGTGTCGTGTGATAACACAAATGCTTGTCTTGCAATACAGAGTGGTCGGTCTAGGGACGAGTTTATGCTACAATGTGTACGGGAATTGTTTTTGTGGTGTGCATGGTATGATGTGGAGTTGGTGGCGGTGCATTGCCCGGGAGTGAAGTTGTTGAGGGCGGACGCGCTCTCTAGGGTACATACGAGTGATAGGTATAGAGTGTTGCTGGAGAGAGATGAGGAAATAAAGAGAGCGAGAAGGGTGAGAGTGCCGGGAGATGTTTTCAGGTTAAAGAATGATCTTTAATAAGTCGGTTTTTCTCTTGCAGATCACCAACGGCTGAGAGGGGGAGCGCAGGCGAGGATTCGACAGGCATTCAGGCCGGGCACACGCGCCAATCAGCGTTCGCACGTGTTGCTGTTCATAGCTTTTACTTTGCATTTTGGGCTACCGGATTTCCCCGTGACGGTGCCCACGTTACTTTGTTTTGCAGAGTTCTTGGTGAGGTCATTCAAGGCACCTAAATCGGTAGTTAATGCGCTGGCGTCGGTGAAGGGTTTCCATTTATTGCAGGGCTTCGATACTGCGGCATTCGATGACACGAGAGTGGCACACTTTCGTAGATCATTGCCCTTGACCATGCGACACGAGCTGGCGCCAGCGAGGGCCTTGCCGTTGCAGCTGCTTAACAAGCTCTGCATACGGGCACAGGGGGCAGGTCAAGCGGGGCTAGTGTTTGGCACGTTTCTTTCGGTTCTATTCTTCTCGATGGCTAGAGCTTCCTCGCTCTTGCCAAGCTATTCAGGCCGTTTTGACCCAACACGGTTGCCAACACTAGATGATGTGCGAGAGGAGGGGGATGGCTGCTCCTTACTTCTAAAGTGGGGTAAGACAGCACAGGATAGAACACAGCAATTCAGGGTACCGCTGTTGCCTGTGGGGGGCTCGCCGGCGTGCCCAACTACGCTCTTGCGTGGCCTGCGGGCCTCCCTGCAGGATGGAGGGCCAGATACACCTCTTTTTTCGTTTTCAGACAGAGTAGGGAAGGGGAGAGGCGGTACCAGGTCTTTGGATCTGAGGCTGGCAAGGGCATGGCTGGCGTTGTTCCTAGAGTTGCTGGGGGAGCCCAAGCACGCTTATACCCTACACTCCTTCAGACGAGGGGCGTGCACGCTGGGGTTCTTGAGGGGAGCCTCGGTAACGGATCTACAACAGCTGGGGGGTTGGCGAAGCCAGGCTGTGCAATTGTATTTCCCGGCCATGGAGGCTAGGGGGAGGGCAGCGGCACTGCTTTCTTCAACCTCTCACGCGAACACTAATTAACTCTTGGCTCTCGAATATTTGGCCTTGGAATTAAGGTTAAACAGCACTAGGTGGTGGAAAGAGGGGTAGCATCACCACACACCAATTGGGGTTTGCGAGTGCCAACGAGGGCAGTGGGGTTAATCTGCAGTGTATTTGTTTTGGTTAAGTGCAAGTACGCAACATTTTCGATACTTTGTATCAATTAAGCATATCATGTACGAAGCAGAATTACATTGGGTAATTCATCCGTTGTATGGGTACTTGCGTGTACATACTGTTTTACTATACCACTACTAGTTAAGAGTTAATGGATACAATGTTACTATTTTTCTGATACAATGTTGCAATTTCTACTTGTAAATAAACTGTTCTGATCCGCATCTATGAGTCCTGGTTGTCCCTGTATCCTAATGTGGACAGAATTGTCTCCATTCGGTGGCATTGGGGGCGGGGACAGCTAGGGGCTCGTGGCGATAGCCAATCGGGTGCGAGAGTAGTCGGGCGGCATGCGAGCAGAGAGTGATTGACACACCTTTAGCCAATCGGGTCCAGGAGCGTGCCTCAGCGCGTGGCTGGACCCGCGAAATTAGCCCACTTCAGCTCCCGCTGTTAGTTGTTTTAAGAATTCTGAGTAGCTCGGTCACGTCTCGGATCCCCTGCCGCCGGATTGGAAACTTTACGTTTTCCCGCCCGCCCGCCCTAGGGTTTGGTGTCGCCACCAGCACATCTGTTGCTGGATGCATCAGACGATTATAGACCACGTCGGTCATGTATGTGCCTTGGAATTAAGGTTAAACAGCACTTGGTGGTGGAAAGAGGGGTAGCATCACCACACACCAATTGGGGTTTGCGAGTGCCAACGAGGGCAGTGGGGTTAATCTGCAGTGTATTTGTTTTGGTTAAGTGCGAGTACGCAACATTTTCGGTACTTTGTATCAATTAAGCATATCATGTATGAAGCAGAATTACATTGGGTAATTCATCCGTTGTATGGGTACTTGCGTGTACATACTGTTTTACTATACCACTACTAGTTAAGAGTTAATGGATACAATGTTACTATTTTTCCGATACAATGTTGCAATTTCTACTTGTAAATAAACTGTTCTGATCCGCATCTATGAGTCCTGGTTGTCCCTATATCCTAATGCCATGTACACAGGGTCAAAAACTGGTGCGTCCGCATCTCGACTTCAATGAACACATAATTAGATCGATGTATGATATCTTAACCATGTCTAACGCCAAAGTAGAGCTCAATTTACATCGGACCAGGCAGAGCGAACCGGTAAAATGATTTCTCACTTGAACTCGAAAATCAATTCCATCTTAGTTTCTTCCTGACATATTCTTTCTTCCAAATATACATGTTGGCAGTGTATAATGCGCAAATACTAAATCTGTGGGCTTACTGTCCCACTCTTTGACCCCGTGTACAAGGTATGGCAGAGTGTCTCAGGGGAGAGTCCCAGTTTTTGACCTCAACGCTTGTTTATTTCAATTGACGCATGGCTATGCACGTGCTTTTGATTACCTCACTCGCCCACAGAGTGTCACAGTTTTTGACCCCGGAACCTAATTTGGCAAAAGAGGCATACATATAAGACATGCATAACAATGCTTTTATTCTAAATGCATATTGAGAAAGGTACTTTGAAGTTGAAAAATCCTTCTTGTTTCTTTGTATTTTTACCATTTTAGTGGCGGTATCCCCTGCTGCTTCTGTGATTTCGTAAGTTGACTGTGCAGCCAACTGCGTCGAACTTGACTTTGTGTCTTCTCTGATATCAACGGCAATAACTACCTACAAGTGCATATCGTAATTCAAAATGGTTGTGTACTAAGATGATGATAAACTCCTTATCCCCCAAAATGGAATAGGCCGATGTCTGCGTTCTGTATAACTAATAGCAGTAGTAATTCGGAATTTGGACTTTATAATTTCGTTTTTCGTCACATTCATGCCAATTGTGGCTAATTCGTGACTAGCCAGTTGTAAGTAGTGGAGGAAACCGGTGATAGTAGTAGTAGTAGTAGTAGTAGTAGTAGTAGTAGTAGTAGTAGTAGTAGTAGTAGTAGTTGTTGTTGTAGTAGTAGTAGTAGTAGTAGTAGTAGTAGTAGTAGTAGTAGTATATATGTATGTATGTATGTATGTATATATGCATGTATGTATGTTTGCATGCATGCATGCATGCATGTATGTATGTATGTATGTATGTATGTATGTATGTATATATGTATGTACATGTATGTATGTATGTATGTACATGTATGTATGTATGTATGTATGCTTGCATGCATGCATGCATGCATGCAAGCATGTAGGTATGTATGTATGTATGTATGTATGTATGAATGTATTGCAATTGATCATGTCGTATAACATGTAAAATACATTCGCAAATAATACAAACAAATAAGACAGTTTCAACAAGTTGCGGGCTAAACGAGTTAATACGCGGCAGTACATATACAATGCGATTACATTGCAGTAAGCAGACAAACAAAAAAGACAACTGAAAGCAACAGTGAGGAATAGATCCGTTCTTGATATGGTGGATTAGGGGCTTAACATACATGTAGGTGGTCATTTTAAAGGTGTTGAAAAGAGACATTCAGACCGTCACTTTAAAAGGTGGTCAATGTCATTAACACAATGCAAAACATAATACACGTAGAGCCAGAAATGTGAGTAATTGTGGCTGCAAGTTTCGACATTTGTTTAACCCACTTACACTCAAAGTGACTCTAGAAAGTCGTCTGTTACTTTCATAGTTTTGAGAATAACTTGGGAATAAAGCGAAAGTTTATAAACTAATTGCAGGAGAGTTGATGTTTGACTTCTGGTTAACATTTCTCCTTGAAATAATTTCCCAAAAATGCTTTTGTTAGATAAATATTTCGAAAATTGTCAGGCCTCTTTTGGCCACCCTGAGTGTGAAGGGGTTAGATTATACAATAGTTCAACTATGAGATAGATATAAGATATATGATATGAGATAGATCGGTGGGGGGGGGGGGGGGGGGGGGGCTCATAGCAAGCGAAGTGCGAAGCGAGACCCAGGTACTGAGGTAGAGACCTTTTGGAAGGTAGCCAGTGTCAGGCCCCAATAAACACGAACTTAAATAGCATCAGTAGTACCCGCACCGCAGGGAAGTGACCCAGTTATTGACCCCAAGGAAATCACAGAGAGAGGGAGGGGGGGGGGGGGGGGGGTAGCTCATAGCAAGCGAAGTGCGAAGCGAGACCCAGGTACTGAGGTAGAGACGTTTTGGAAGGTAGCCATCAACAGTACCCGCACCGCAGGGAAGTGACCCAGTTATTGACCCCGAGGAAATCACAGAGAGAGGGAGAGGGGGGGGGGGGGGGGGGGGTTATATAAGTAATAACATCTAAGATGAATAAAATAAGTGGATCAATATTCGTGCTAGTATGGAGAAAGGGATGGAAAAGGAGAGATTGGGCACTCTAGGGTGGCAAAGGGAAAGTACTGAGAGAAAGAAGTTAAACGAGAAGGTAAATTCTTCTAGATAGATGGAAAGACAGAGGGTTGGGCGAGAAAGGGGGAGCGAGAAAGGATTGTGAAAGATTGAAAACAGCCTGATATTTAAAATTTCGTTTGTCGTCACTTTTTCCGCCATCATGAATTATATATATATATATATATATATATATATATATATATATGTATACAAATCCCACCATTAGTCGACAAAAGACCAACCGTTGGTCGACAATTGTCGCCCATATGGTAATATCTGCTGTCGACTAAAGGTCAAAGCTCACCAATCGCATACAAAACAGGTTAGAGTTAATTAATTTATGTCATTCAGCAGTGTTCATCAAGCAAAGGTTGAAATATCATTTTCTTATAGCTGGTATTCATAGTTTGCAAGTTTTGACAAATTTAATTTTAGGCAGATTTACAACAACACCCATTAGTCGACGCACATGTTTTTCTTAATTTTCTCAAAAAATAGGGAATATGTTCTGCGTTTGTTATGTTGCACACCTAAAGAAGAACTTATCATACCCATTTTGCATCATAACATGCAAAATTACTTTACAAAAATTAAGTTATACAAGATATATATTTTTGCCTCTCCACTTTGGTCCTATAAAAGTTGGGTCTGATTAGCTATAGGTGGAGCTGCAAATTTGGTGCACTCACTGAAAAGTTGCTCTGTGGTAATGTTGATATCTACTGAAAACATTGAGCAACTAAGAGTAGATACAGCATTTTGTTAACAAGAACAATATAAAACTGGGGCAAAAGAAGAGCAATCAGTTTTTTTCTCCAGTGTTGATGTTTTTAAGTCATCATTACTACTGATACAACTGCGTCAGTTTTCTGATCTGCGTCCTTCTACACAACAGTGATATCATTCGGGCTGTTGCCTGGTACATTGGTCACACCAAGAGAACCCTCGGTGAACGTATGCGTAAACACTTCAGGTATGTCACACAACACAATTCCAGTCAAGAGGACCACCAAGGTCTTGGGAATATCAGACTACATGTCTTACTATTTGGACAAAGGGATCCGGATTCACCCAAAATCTTTTAGGATCTGACTAGAACTTGAGCAGCTATGGATCCATAGATTTCACTCCACAACACCTATGGGCCTAAACGTATTCGACTAACTGGTCGGATGTGGTACACCATGCTGGTATTGGACCTGTTTGCCCCTGTTTACTTTATTTTGTTAACAAGAAAGTGATATCAACTATTAATCATCAGTTGAATCTATTAATTTCAGTCAAAGTTAACTCATAGATAGGTGATAGCTGCAGTGATATGTCTACTTAAGGTAGAACCCTATTCGATACACGGGTCATTTTCAAAACTTGAATACTAGTATCTGAAAACTGAGTTTAATTAAGACAGCGACATTTGTGCTATTGTAATGGTTACTAATGGTTTGCTACTACTACTACTACTACTACTACTACTACTACTACTACTAATATACGTATTACTACTACACGTGCGATTTTTAACTTGCACACGCCCTGAACAATTTGTGAGAACACAGCAGTTCTTTTCGATTGACTTGCATTGACGACCTTGTTAGTTGCGAAACAAAAGGGGGGGGGGGGGTGGGGGGTGGGGATGAGAGGGTTCAACACACCCACTTACAGACATATCCCAATTTACTCGAATTTCCTGCAGTTATAAACTTTTTAGCGTAAATGACGCCCCCCCCCCCTGCATAACCATATATCTAAAAACAACTGACCCCGCCCGAATCAGGATTCCAAGTTCTGACCCTGGTAGTAGTACTTAGTAGTAGTAGTACTAGTAGTTCCAGTAGTAGTATTGGTAGCTCTAGTAGTAGTAGTAGCTTAGTACTTCTAAGTAGTAGTAGTAATGGTAGAAGTAGTAGTAGTTGTAGTACTAGTACTAGTATTGGTAGCTCTAGTAGTAGTAGTAGTAGTAGTAGTAGTAGTAGTAGTAGTAGTAGTAGTAGTAGTAATGGCGGAAAACAATGGTTTTGACTTTTCATAATCAAAGACAATGTATAGGTTGTTGTCACATCTATAGGGAGTCTTCATCCTGATCCCCATTTGGAAGTAAAAATCAATCCCATTCCTGTGAGAAAAAGAAACAAAATTCCTTGATACGTTAAATACGGCTGCAAGCCGTTCCCTTATTAGCAAACTCTGAAACTGGCACCCTCAGCAAGTGGGTTAGACTAGTTGGAGAATCGGCATCATTTCTAGCCAGGTCACGTGGCTCACTATATCTGCCCTGAAAGAAAGCGGATACCAGAAAACACACATTTTTAACATGTAGTATTGGATTAGCAGGGCTTGCAGTCTTTTTCAATGGAAAGGTTCCCATGTCCGTGTCAGGCGCGCCTGTTTTTCCATGCACTCTTTTCTTCAAATTCCTCCACACCATATGCTGTGAACGGCAGCCAGTCCTCACAGCGTACATACAAAACTTAAAAAGTAGTGCATGCGAGACAAAAATTAGTGGCACAAATATGTCCGACCTTCAAGCACATGTGGGGGGAGTATAGAAAAACATTGGCATCTATTGAATCACACCTAATCATTTAGACCTGACCGGTGTCTCATACGAATGTCTATTGCCACGACAATTATCATGAAGCCGGCAACTCGCGCTAACCTGACAGGGGTTGACAAGATTGGTGACGTCATCGACCGCGTAGTATTGGCGCCAAATTCAAATACTGTACCAAGCCTGTACACTCGTCTCGTAATTACTTTATCCCGGAATCGTGCAGTCATGACACGCTACTGACTGCCTTTCACGGATTTATAAGGGTTTTAAGTATGGAATAGGAACATTAACTTGTAGTAATGTATAAAATCAGAATTTATCCTTAGAAAAAGATTTATTCTATTGGCGTGGATGGCTAATTTATCTAATCAGATTTGGCTCACTTTTAAGTTGTGTCAGATGTATTAAATGTAAATCTAGCCAGTATATCAAACTACTTAAATATCTGAATCAAGGTAATTTACTTAATATGATAATTTACTTAAGTTATGGTGATGAGAACCATTGTAAGCTAGTTAAATGCACCTGTGCAAGTAGTGAGATTATGTCATTTGAGTGAAAAGTTGTAAATATTGAAATGACATAGAATATGGGTTGACTAAGGACGCTTGGTTATGATATTTTCTACCTGCTACCACTCAGGAGTAGGGTTAAGATGGTGTTTCTTGAATTCCTGGTTTGAACCCCATGTGCTACTTTAATGAAAAAAAATCAAAATTGCTCATTTAAATGTTTCTAAAATTTGTCTGAACTATCCACGCAATGCTCTTAGCTGGAACATCAAGGAAATTACATGTCACTCTATTAGCTTTTGAATCTCAGATGGTTGAAATTTATGAAGTAGGATTTTCTTTGTAGAGTTTAATGGAATTTAAAATGGTTAAAAGACTAGTATTCTATAGAAGATATTGTTTAGGAAGTAAACCAGTTTATACACGTAAATGATTAGAATTAGTGCTGGGGTGGGTGGTGTAAATGAATGTAAGACATACAAAGTGATTTCAAACAGTTTACTTCCACAATTATGGAGTGTGCAACCAGTGATGCCCTGTATTTGGGCCTTGGATCTGTGCGCCGACCATCAGTTTCGGCGCACGGATCCCCACAACCACACTACAACAAGCCCTATTTTTGCAACAGCTGGCGCCCCATGCAAAACAGCGCGATTTCCCTCCTGAACAGTTAATATAAGCACCTATCTCACAACCTCTTGCATTGGGTTATTTCACTGGATTACTCTATGGCCAGTTCTGTTTAAATGTTAATGTAAATATTGGGATGGCTTAGCATCTGCCTGCCATCGCTCACCACTGCACGGTTTCAAATCCCAGCAGGGGCATGGGAGAAAGTTGCTAGTGACTTGGAGTAAGCCGGGTTGTTTTGCCGGGTACACTGATTTCCTCCACCACTTACGACAGCCTAGTCACAAATTAGCCTAAATATGGTACAGAAAGTGTTGATAATCGAAATTCCAAACTTCGAAATGTTTTCATATGAAGCTTTTCCCAACATTTATTAAAATCGGAGAGATCAGATCAAACCCAAGGAAAGGGGAGGGAAGTAATTCATTACAAATATCTTTTGCTGATGAGAAATACATAAAGCATCACCAAATTCTTTGAAGATTACTCTACGTTGTCAAACTTACAGTTCTCCTGTACCCTGCTTTGTTTGACTGAAGGTGTCCTGAGGAGGAATACATCAAGATTAGCAAAATAGTTGAAGAAAGTTCAATACCAAGGGGAGACTAAATCATTCTTTCTATTTTTGGTGTAAGCTGCTTCTGTTTCACTATTCAATACATACTTAGGCGCAGACTATTTGATATTCTAGAATATCCAATGGTCCGCGCCTAAGTATGTACTGAATAGTGAAACAGAAGCAGCTTAACAACGAGCCTAAAAAGTCCCTAAGAAATACTCCTAGCATGAAAATAAACGAACTGAGAAAGAATGATTTAGTCTCCCCTTGGTGTTGAACTTTCTTCCACAGTTTTGTGAATCGTAATATATTCCTCCTCATTACACATTCAGTCAAACAAAGCAGGGTTCAGGCAAACTAAGTTTGACAACGTAGAGTAATTGTCAAAAAAAATTAACAGAGCATCCATTAGAAATCAGAATCTCTAAACTGTCATACGTGTGGAGGGGCGCAACACTTGACAACACTACGCATGCTCTATCAGTGTATGCCTCATTAATCGTACCACGTTCAGGAAGCTGCTTTGGCGATGCTTTCTCATCAGTAAAAGCTATTTGTACATAATGAATTACCACCCCCCCCCCCTTTCCTCGGTTTTGATCTGATCTCCCTGATTTCCATTCGAAAACATTTCTAATTTGGCTTTTCGATTATCAACTCTTTTTCTACCATATTTATGCTAATTTTGACTAGCCAGTTGTAAGTAGTGGAGGAAATCAGTGTTCTCGGCGAAAACCACCGCTGCAAGCAGATGCTAGGCCATCCCAATAACCACATTAACATTTGAACATAACTTTATGACACTAAATGGCCATAAAGTAATCAGGTAAAGTATCAACGAAATTCGTTTTTGTTTTTTTTCACAGAAATAGGGTTGTTTTAAGCTACTAAATGGGAATCGGGATGAAGGCTCCCTATGTGACAACAATGCATACAATCAGTCTTTTATTATGAAAGGTTAAAACCATTGTTATCCGCCACTACTACTATAACTACTACTATTACTACTACTACTACTACTACTACTACTACTACTACTACTACTACTACTACTACTACTACTACTACTACTACAGATACTGAGGGCCTGCTCTGATGACCGTTTGGTCTAAGGCTCCGCCACCGATTGCACACAGTCACTCACCACTGCCTGGGTTTGAATCCCGGCCTGGGCATGTGAGAAAGTTGGCAGTGACTTGTAGTTAGGCAGTAGTTTTCGCCGAGTACTACGGTTTCCTCCACTACTTACAACTGCCCAGTCATAAATTACCCACAATGTGACGAAAAATGGAACTAGCTACTAATACTACTACTACTACTTCTACTACTATTAGGTGTGGAACCTGGAACCCCGATTTGGGCGGGGAGAGTTTATTTTAAATATATGGTTATGCAGGAGGGTCATTTACGTTAAAAAGTTTATAACTACATGAAATGCGAGTATATTTCGGAGTTGTTTATATCAAAAGTGGATACATTAAACCCTCTCACCCCCGCCCCCCCTTTGATTCGCACCTGACTATGTCGTCAATAAATGCAAGTCAAAGTCGCACGTGTAGTAGTAATACTCATAGTAGTAGTAGTAGTAGTAGTAGTAGTAGTAGTAGTAGTAGTAGTAGTAGTAGTAGTAGTTTGAATTTGGACTTTCGTCATATTTTCTGCAATAATGCGACTAAGTCATGTATAACCAGTCGTATCTGGTGGTAGTAGTGCTATTCATAGTAGTAGTAGTAGTAGTAGTGGCTAGATTTTTCGTCACTTTTTCTGTCATAATTCAACTTAGTCATGACTAGGCGGTTGAAACTAGTGTCGGAAACCGAGGACCGGAATATGACTTAATTAGGTAGTGAATGAATTAATATTTGTACTATGACAACTGTAGGTACCCCCACTGCTGAGAACAGTTGTCAGAAAATAGGTCTATAACTGCATGAAATGCAAGTACATTTGAGAGTTGTATATATCGTAAGTGGATATGTTAAACCCTCTCAACACCCCCCCCCCTTGATTTGCAACTGACTAGGTCGTCAATTAATGCTCGTCAATCAAAGCCAGCTGTTGTAATCGTGTTCAGGGCACCTCTTTTTAGTAAGAGTCGCACGTGCAGTAGTAATACTCAAAGTAGTAGTAGTAGTAGTAGTAGTAGTAGTAGTAGTTTGAATTTGGATTTTTCGTCACTTTTTCTGCCATATGGCGACTAAGTTGTAAATAGCCAGTCGTATCTGGTGGTAGTAGTGCTATTCATAGTAGTAGAAGTAGTAGTAGTAGTAGTAGTAGTAGTAGTAGTAGTAGTAGTAGTAGTAGAAGCAGCTGGAATTTGCATTTTTTCGTTGCTTTTTCTGTCATATTGCAACTTAGTCATGACTAGGCAGTTGTAACGAGTGGCGGAAACCGAGGACCTGAATATGAAATAATTAGGTAGTGAATAAATTGATATTTGTACTTTGAAAACTGTAGTGCCCCCACTGCTGAGAACAGTGGTCAGAAAATAGGTTGCTTAGCTAAAATGTTAAAAAGGTTATAACTGTATGAAATGCGAGTAAATTTCGGGAGTTGTATATATTAAAAGTGGATATGTTAAGCCCTCTCACCCCCCCCCCCCCCCCCTTGGATTCGCAACTGACTAGGCTGTCAATTAATGCTAGTCAATCAAAGCCAGCTGTTGTTATCATGATCTCACACATTGTTCAGGGCGCCTATATTTATTTAAAGTCGCACATGTATTAGTTATACTCATAGTAGTAGTAGTAGTAGTAGTAGTAGTAGTAGTAGTAGTAGTAGTAGTAGTAGTAGTAGTAGTAGTAGTAGTTTGAATTTTGACTTTTCGTCACTTTTTCTGCCATATTGCGACTAAGTCGTGAATAGCCAGTCGTATCAGGTGGAAGTAGTGCTATTCATAGTAGTGGTAGTAGTAGTAGTAGTAGTAGTAGTAGTAGTAGTAGTAGTAGTAGTAACCATAGTAGTAGCAGCTGAAATTTGAATTTTTCGTCACTTTTTCTGTCACATTGCAACTTAGTCATGACTAGGCAGTTGTAACTAGTGGAGGAAACCGAGGACCTGACTTAATTAGGTATTGAATAAATTGATATTTGTACGTTGACAACTGTAGGTACCCACACTGCTGAGAACAGTGGTCAGAAAATGGGTCGCTTAAATAAAATGTACGATTTTCGTCTGCATTTTTTCTCTCTCTTGAGCAGCATTACATCGACTTATATAAGAATTTCACTATTCTAGTTCTGAATATTACCTATTTAGGTAAATCTATGTAGGGGTTTCAGCATGAAATACATAGTTGTGGGGGATATAAAATTGGTGCTTTCCTATCCCCCCCCCCTCCCCCGCTGGGTTTTTTCTTGAATAGCCCATATCATTACCGCATACTCTTGGTTTTGTTAGGCATGTATATTCTTAACTTATAGTGTAGATATTGCTATTGGAGATAAATCGCTGTGACTCTTTTGGCCCACTTTTATAACATCTCATAGCAGTTGACTGTTCTAAACTTAAGCAATCTAGAAGTTGAAAATCACTGCTTTCTCATCTTTGAGAAAAAAGCCTAGATAATTAGTTATGACATTTAAATGGAGATTTAAATGGCATTTAAATTTGAAATAAATGTGATGGCCTCTGTATAAGTCATTTCTCTATATTTAGGAAATTGTGTTTGGTTATGAAAGCTCCGTCTGAAAACACTATGTATATTCTTTTCTGCCGAGAGGGTATTTTTCTTCATCAGAATACTTTCTAGGCATGATATACCTTGCGTAGGTTGAATAGTCAAATAGAGGCAGTGCAGATTGGAAATAAGTCAGGATAATTAACCCTATAAGCCAGCTTTGGTGCTGCTACCCTTATCACAGGATAGTATACATATAGAATGCTACAGGTAGACCTTTGTTCCTTAAACCTACTAATCTCCTTGTTTGGGTGTTCATTTGATAACGCGTGGCCGCGCTATCACCACTCCTTGCAAATAATTACGATTATATCAGTTAAAGTTGAAACCTGCAGGAGTATATCCTTTGTCTAGAGCCTGAGTGTTTACATGTTTACTCCCATGCTCGAGTCTGAGACGACTGGGGTCAATACATGAGAAACTCACCTCGCCTGGCTATTGAAATTTAAACAATGATTTTTGACACCAAAGCAGCATCCATGTATACTGCAAATGATCCTCGCCTGGCTAACCCACGTAAGGCTAAACCACATGAAAGCATATCAAAATGACCCTTAATAAACCTAGTTTAATTTATCCTATAAGTGACCTCTATTCTTGTGAAGGAAATTATTCATTACGGGTAACATGATCTACTACTACTACTACTACTACTACTACTACTACTACTACTACTACTACTACTACTACTACTACTACCAGGGGTGGAACTTGGAATCCTGATTGGGGCGGGGTCATTTATCTTTGAAATATGGTTATGCAGGGGGTGGGGGTCATTTACGTTAAAAAAGCTTAAAACTGCATGAACCCTCTCACCCCCCCCTCTTTGATTCACAAGTGACTACGTCGTCAATGCAAGTCAATCAAAGAGAACTGTTAAAGTTGCACATGTAGTTTTAATACTCATAGTAGTAGTAGTAGTAGTAGTAGTAGTAGTAAAAGTAGTAGCAGTAGTAGTAGTACTAGTAGAAGTCACCTTTTCTGCCAGGGCGTGTCTAGGTTAAAGTCGCACGTGTAGTATTAATATTCATAGTAGTAGTAGTAGTAGTAGTAGTAGTAGTAGTAGTAGTAGTAGTAGCAGTAGTTTGGATTTGGATTGTTCATCACTATTTTTGCCATACTGCGTCTAAGTCGTTAATAGACAGTAGTATCTGGTGGTAGTAGTAGTATCCATCGTAGTAGTAGTAGTTGTAGTAGCCAGAATTTGGATTTTTTTCGTCACTTTTCTGCCATATTGCAGCTTAGTCTTGACTCAGAAGTTGTAACTAGTGGAGGAAAACAAGCACCTGAATATGACTTATTTAGGTAGTAAAGAATTTGACAACTGTAGGTACCCACACTGCTGAGAACAGTGTATGTTTTTATCCTGCATTTTGAACAGTATTACATCGACTTATAAAAGACTACTACTACTACTACTACTACTACTACTACTACTACTACTACTACTACTACTACTACTGTAGTCCGGCAGCCAGAACCCAATTTCGGGGTGAACCTTATGTCAGGTTTTTTATGATTGATTGCTGTGAAACAATGGCAAAGTTGGCGTTTAGGGTGAGTGACCTTAAAAATGACTTGTATCAATACAAATAGGATGCTTCCCTAAGCCTATACTGCGATTTATGCCACCATCTTTTGAAGATGTTGAACATATAATTATACACTGCCTTAAACTGACCAAAGACAGGGAAGTAATGAATACCGAAATTGCTGAACTAGAATGAGCCAGTGATACGACTTTCTTCACTGCAGGGGTTAAAGTACTACTACGACTACTACTACTACTACTACTACTACTACTACTACTACTACTACTACTACTACTACTACTACTACTACTACTACTGCTGCTACTGTAGCTACCAATACTATTACTAGAGAAGAATGAACGCATTGTTCAGGGCGCGTCTAGATTAAAGTCGCGTGTGCAGTAGTAATATTCATAGTAGTAGCAGCAGTAGTAGTAGAAGAAGAAGAAGAAGAAGTAGTAGTAGTAGTAGTAGTAGTAGTAGTAGTAGTAGTAGTAGTAGTAGAAGTAGTAGCTAGAATTTGAATTTTTCCGTCACTTTTTTGCCATATTGCGTCATGACTACGCAGTTGTCACTAGTGAAGGGAACCGACGACATGGATATGACTTATTTAGGTAGTAAATAAATTGTTTTTTTTTATACTTTGACAGCTGTACGTAACCGCACTGCTGAGAATAGGGGTCAGAAATAGGTCTCTTAACTGACGATTTTTGCCTGCATTTTGCTTTCTTTTGAACAGTACATCGACTTATATACAACTTTTTACTATTCTAGTTCTTAATTTTACTGATTTGGTTAAATACTACTACTACTACTACTAGCACTACTACTACTACTACTACTACTACTACTACTACTACTACTACTACTACTACTACTACTACTACTGTAGTCCGGCAGTCAAAACCCATTCTGTTGGTGAACCTTGTGTCAGGTTTAGCCTTAATGTCGCATTTTCAAGCCTCTGTATTTCAAAAACACAAATACATGTACTTACATCGAGCTGATATTCACCAATCCAATAGCAAATATAGACAAATAACATTCAATCCCCACCCCCCCCCCCCCCTTTGGGGGTGAATCTTGTGTCAAGTTTTTTTTCATGATAGATTAAAAGAGAGCAAGGCATGCCTTTTCAAAAAATGTTGGATGACACCCTGGCATCCGTGAGCATTTTGAGATATTGGCCTATCTTACCCGGTTTGTCACAAATTAGCCTAAATATGGTAGAAAAGGTGTTGATAATCAAAATTCCGAATTTGAAATGTTTTCAAATTAGTCTCTTCTTTATTGAAATCAGAGAGATCAGATCAAAACCTAGGAAAGGGGGTGGAAAGTAATTCACTACAAATAACTTTTGCTTATGAGAAATACATAAAGCATAGCTAATTTTAGCACTTTCCTGAACGGGGTACGACTAATGAAGTATACGCTGACATAGCATGCACCGTGTTTTCAACTGGTTGCGCCTCTCCACACTTTAGTTTAGAGATTCTGATTTCTAATGGATGCTGCATTAAATGTTTGGACAATTACTCTAGGTTTTCAAACTTACTACTACTTCTACTACTACTACTACTACTACTACTACTACTACTACTACTACTACTACTACTACTACTACTACTACTACTACTACTATAGCTACCAATACTACCACTAGAGAAGAGCAAACTGTTGTTTCGTTTGTTCCCACACATTGTTCAGGGTGCAACTAAGTTAAAGTCGCACATGCAGTAGTAATAATCATAGTAGTAGCAGTAGTAGTAGTAGTAGTAGTTTGAATTTGGATTGTTCATCACTTTTTCTGCCATATTGCGGCTAAGTTTTGAATAGCTAGTTGAATCTGATGGTAGTAGTGGTAGTAGTAGTAGTAGCAGTAGCAGTAGTAGTAGCAGCTAGAATTTGGGTTTTCCATCACTTTCTCTTCCATATTGCGGCTGTCATGAATAGCCAGTTGTGTCTGGTGGTAGTAGAAGTACTCATTCATGTAGTAATAGTAGTATTAGTATTAGTAGTGGTAGTAGTAGAAGTAAAAGCTAGAATTTGAATTTTTCCGTCACTTTTCTGACATATTGCAGCTTAGTCATGACTAGGCAGTTGTAACTAGTGGAGGAAACCGAGGACATGAATATGACTTATGTAGGTAGTAAATCAATTTGACAACTGAACATACCCGCACTGCTAAGAACAGGGGTCAGAAATATGTCTCTTTACTAAATGTACGATTTTGCCTGCATTTTGCTCTTTTGAACAGCATTACATCGACTTATATAAGAGTTTTACTTTCTAATCTAGTTCTCAATTTTACTCATTTGGGTAAAAACGTCTTCCTCTACTACTACTACTACTACTACTACTACTACTACTACTACTACTACTACTACTACTACTACTACTACTGTAGTCAAACCCTATTTTGGGGGTGAACCTTGTGCTTTGTTTTTTATGATTGATTAAAAGAGCGTAAGGCATGCCTTTTCAGAAAATGTTAGATGACACCCTGGCATCCGTGAGCATTTTGAAATATTGGCCTATCTTACCCACCCACCCTTTGGGGGCAAAGTAGCTCAGTTGGCTAGGTGTCGGACTAGGAATCAGTAGGTCGCTGGTTCAATTTGGTCTGTCCTTGGACATGACAGTTTATTCCATATTGCTTCTGTCTACCCAGCTGCAAATTAGGTACCTAGTTCAACTAAGGCAGTGCTTAGAGCGTGTGCGCTATATGCTTCCATTTGCTCTGGAATATCCCCCGGGGGATTGAAATGGTGCACTAATTATGAACAAATAGTTCTTAATTTTACTCATTTGGTTAAATACTTCTTCTTCCTCTACTACTACTACTACTACTACTACTACTACTACTACTACTACTACTACTGAAGTCCGGCAGCCAAAACCCATTCTTGGGGTGAACCTTGTGTCAGGTTTTTTATGATTGATTAAAAGAGAGTAAGGCATGCCTTTTCAGAAAATGTCGGATGACACCTGGCATTCGTGAACATTTTTTCAGATATTGGCCTCCCTTACCCCCCCCCCCCCCCTTTTAAACATAAATGTATGTACATGTACTTATCAATTTTTACATTCAACTGTTCATGTCCTCCACACAGCTTAATCCATTTCAAGCTACTATCCACTTTGGTCTTGTGTATAGTAAATGGATGGAACTTGATACTAAGCATGTGTTGTTTTAATAGTACCGGCTGATATTATTTCACCCCCCCCCCCTCCACCATGGGTATCTTTTAACCACCATCTCAAAAATTATTCCGTCAATAGACATCATTATTCATTAGTAACCCTTTAAGAATGCTAAAAAACTAAAATGGGAAAAGACATCATTTACTGCTGCCTCTAGTAGTAGATAACTACTGACCATATGTGTATGAGGCCTTTGGTTGTACCAGGGCGGCTTCTATTCCATCTATTTTTTCCCGACCACTCTAGAGGGAGGGTAAATTAAACTTTACTTCTTCTCGACCAATTGAAAGAGAAAATAATAAAAACCTCTTGCTTCACCACCGTTTTGAGGGGAGATAAAATAAAACTTAATTTTTCCTGACAACTGGTTGCATTCTTCTTCATTCCCAAACTATAATCATAGGACATCATTAATTTGTTATGTATAATGTACACCAACCAGTGGTAATATAAACCCGGAATGTGATTTAAATGATTTTTCTATGGCATACAGTTAAAATGGATGTTTATGTAGACATGATAAAACGGTTTCTAGGACAATATTCCCCTGGACACTTTCCATCAGGACAAAATCCCCCCGGACCAAATCCCCCAATTCCAATATCCCCCCCCCCCCCTCTCATAAAACATTCTTAAACAACCTCTATAACAGTGTGAGCAAACTAATCATTTAGGGGTCGTGCCGCAAACAAGCAATAAAAAATAAAACTCAGACATTGATATCAAATTAGTTTAGCAGCGAATTATATTGGAATGGAAGGGCATTCTGCTCTAAAGTTTAGACAATTGAGATATATATATTGTGAAATAATTCAAAATTCGGCACCCCCCAACTAGAATCTAGAATTGGCTGGGTGGGGGGTAAATTGCTCCCCACCCATCAACTCCCCCCCCCCCCCCACCCCAACACTTTTAAATGGAACAGCCCTTATTGGCAATTTCTTGAGGTCATTTTAAAGTCTGAACAACTTGAGTAATTGAGTACTCAACTCAATGCTTGTTCACCAAGTGCTCGTTGGCTTGCTTATTAAACCATGCAAATATGGTCAGATCTAGATTTATTTTCATTACTAACTTGTTTATTACCGGTGCAATATCTAAAATCAAAAGTAAATGAACAGTAACACTTATAACTTTATTTAGATTATTAGTACAAAACATTTTTTACTAGAGGGGGGATATTTTCGGGGGGGATTTTGTCCAGGGGGATTTTGTCCTGGGGGTATATTGTCCTGCGTAATATTGTCCATGGGGATATTGTCCCGATACCGAAAAAAAACACCATCCTTAAGCGACGGTTACTTGATTTATTGGTTACCGGATTTGCCGATCAAAGTGGCATAGACCCCACGGGAAAGTAAATGTAATCCCCCCACTTTATTTTGTGCTCTGCCGCCAAGCTGTAGGAAGGTACACCAAACCTACAATAAATGTACCATGGATGGTAATAAAACTACAAAATTACAAGAATATTAAAACCAGAGCAATACAACATTACAACAGCAATGCAATACAGCGTTGTTGAAATGCATCATCTTATTAAAAAATCATTCTTTTGATATTCAAAAATATGGTTTTAATATGTATTTTAGTACTAGCCAAAAAGTCACTTTATTTTTTTACCTCCCTCCTGACTGTTTGCTTACTTAGATTTCCGTGTGTTAAAAAATGAAAAAAGAATCAACTCTATTTTTAATTACCTCCCTCCCGACCCTGTGAAATTGGTCTTGGAAGGATCCGGGAACCAATTAAAATCAAGTAACTGTCGCCTTATAAGTAATTCCCCCAGATGGTTGGTTTTGTTGATAGAATATATAGCATATGTCAGCTGATGGTTGCAATTGTTGAAAATAAAGTATATGTCGCCATAAGGTTGGTTCTGGTGATGTACTATGATTGGTGTCCCTTAATGGTTGGATTTGTGGAATCACAAAATACCCCTTAACCATCGGGTGACACATCAAAAAACTATACCTTTTAAAATAAATCAATCATGGAATATTTCACCACAAATTGACATATCTTTTGCAAATAGCTTGCCTTGCTTAGTGTAGTTCTCCTCACACCTTAAATGGCAGATATATGAAGTGTCACCCAATGGTTGCCAAAAATAGCATGGTCACCTAATGGGCACTTTTGCTGTTATATATATATATATATATATATATATATATATATATATAAATATATATATATATATATATATATATATATATATATATATATATATATATATATATATAAATAGATAGATAGATAGATAGATAGATAGATAGATAGATAGATAGATAGATAAATAGATAGATAGTGATGAGAGAGAAAAGTAAAAAGAGGATGAATATACCAATAGGAAGATGGAAGAAGAGAGAGGGCGGAGAGAGATAAGATGGCGCAGTAAAAAGAGAAGGAGAAAGAGAAGGTAAAAAGAGTAGAAATATACCAGTAGAAAGATGTAAAAACAGAGAGTGGAGACGAATAGCATGGCGCAGGGAATGAGAGAGAGAAAAAAGGAAAAAGAGGAGGAATATACCAATAGAGAGGTGTAAAAAAGAGAGAGTGGAGCTAAATAGGATGGTGCAGGGAAAAATAGAGAGAAAAAAGAAAAAAGAGGAGGAATATACCAATAGATAGAGGGAAAAGAGAGAGTGGAGAGATAGGTCTGCGCAGGGAAAGAGAGAAAGAAGTAGAAAGAGGAGGAATGCACCAATAGAGAGATGGGAAAAGAGAGAGGGTGGAGAGAGGTCGGATGGCGCAGGGAAAGCTAGTGAGAGAGAAAAGGAGAAAATAGAGAGATGGGAAAAGAGAGAGGGTGGAGAGAGAGGAATATACCAATAGAGAGAGAGAATGGAAAGAGGAGGAATATACCAATGGAGAGATGGAAAAAGAGAGAGAGAGAGAGAGGGAAAAAGAGAAGGAAAATTATAAAAATAGAGAGGTGGAGAGATAGTTTGGCGCAGGGAAAGAGTAGAAGAGAAAAGGGAAAAAGGAATACTCTAGTATTGCAATATAGAGATGGAGAGAGAGAGAGAGTGGAGAGGTCGGATGGCGCAGGGAAAGCTAGTGAGAGAGAAAAGGAGAAAAGGAGTATACCTATAGAGAGATGAAGAAAGAGAGAGAATGGAGAGATAGGTTCGCGCAGGGGAAGAGCAGAAGAGAAAATGAAAAAAAGAGGAATATAGCATGCGCAATTAAGAGAGATGGAGAGAGAGAGAGAGAGGAGAGGTCGGATGGCGCAGGGAAAGCTAGTGAGAGAGAAAAGGAGAAAATAGAGAGATGGGAAAAGAGAGAGGGTGGTGAGAGAGGAATATACCAATAGAGAGAGAGAATGGAAAGAGGAGGAATATACCAATGGAGAGATGGAAAAAGAGAGAGAGAGAGAGAGGGAAAAAGAGAAGGAAAATTATAAAAATAGAGAGGTGGAAGAAGGGAGAGTGGAGAGATAGTTTGGCGCAGGGAAAGAGTAGAAGAGAAAAGGGAAAAAGGAATACTCTAGTATTGCAATATAGAGATGGAGAGAGAGAGAGAGTGGAGAGGTCGGATGGCGCAGGGAAAGCTTAAGTGAGAGAGAAAAGGAGTATACCTATAGAGAGATGAAGAAAGAGAGAGAATGGAGAGATAGGTTCGCGCAGGGGAAGAGCAGAAGAGAAAATGAAAAAAAGAGGAATATAGCATGCGCAATTAAGAGAGATGGAGAGAGAGAGAGAGAGAGGAGAGGTCGGATGGCGCAGGGAAAGCTAGTGAGAGAGAAAAGAGGAGAAAAGGAATATACCAATAGAGAGAAGGAGAAAAAGAGAGAGGGGGGGGATCCACCAACAGAGAGATGTTTCTATTTTGAAAGCAGGGAATGTTATCAGAGATTACAAACTTGAGTTCGATATGAACCATTATGATGGTGTAGTTGTTGTTGTTTTTCAATTCCATGTTCGTACTTTTCAAAACTGTGTCTCTCCTCTGACGCACTACGCCATTCCATGTACACAGGGTCAAAAACTGGTGCGTCCGCTTTTCGACTTCAATGAAGAAATAATTAGATCGATATATGATATCTAACCATGTTTTAACGCCAAAGTAGCGCTCTATTTACATTGGACCAGGCATAGTGACCGGGTAAAATGATTTCTCACTTGAACTCGAAAACCAATTCCATCTTAGTTTCTTCCTGACATATTCTTTCTTCCAAATATACATGTTGGCAGTGTATAATGCGCAAATACTAAATCTGTGTGCTTAGTGTCCCACTCTTTGACCCCGTGTACAAGGTATGGCAGAGTGTCTCAGGGAAGAGTCCCAGTTTTTGACCTCAACGCTTGTTTATTGCAATTGACGCATGGCTATGCACTAGCTTTTGATTACCTCACTCGCCCACAGAGTGTCCCAGTTTTTGACCCCGAAACTAAATTTGGCAAAGGAGGCATACCTATATGACATGCACAACAATGCTTTTATTCTAAATGCATATTGAGAAAGGTCCTTTGAAGTTGAAAAATCCTTTTTGTTTCTTTGTATTGTTATCATTTTAGTGGCGGTATCCTCTGCTGATCTATTATTTCGTAAGTTGACTGTGCAGCCAACTGCGTCGAATTTGACTTAGTGTCTTCTCTGCATGATATCAACGGCAACAACTGCTTGTGCTTATCGTAATTCAAAATGGTTGTGTACGGAGATGATGATAAACTCCTTATCCCCCAAAATGGAATAGGCCGATGTCTGCGTTCTGTATAACTAATAGCATTGTAAGGCGGTAGTAGTAGTAGTAGTAGTAGTAGTAGTAGTAGTAGTAGTAGTAGTAGTAGAAGTAGTAGTAGTAGTTTGGAATTTGGAATTTAGAATTTCGTGTTTAGTCACATTCATACCAATTGTGGCTAATTCGTGATTAGACAGTTGTAAGTAGTGGAGGAAACCGGTAGTAGTAGTAGTAGTAGTAGTAGTAGTAGTAGTAGTAGTAGTTGTTGTTGTTGTTGTTGTTGTAGTAGTAGTAGTAGCGGCGGCGGTGTCCGGCGGCGATGTCCGGCGGCGGTGGTGGTGGTGGTGGTGGTGGTATGTATGTATGTATGTATGTATGTATGTATGTATGTATGTATGTATGTATGTATGTATGTATGTATGTATGTATTGCAATTGATCTTATTATACCTCACGTGAAAATCGTAAGCCGTGATTGGCTTACAAAGGTTGGCCATTCCATCATGTCCACCGGCGAAATGTCCACCGGCAAAACGTCCACTATTCTCACTGGATCTACCGGCAATCATTGTTGTTTTCATTGATATTTTACCAAATTGGGGTTTGTTCGGTATAATAAAACAAATATGCCATGCCAGTGTGGGTATCCTCCGCCCGAGGGAAAACCATCCTCCCTCTGGGAGACATTCCATCAGGATACCCACACTGGCATGGCATATTTGTATAATGTCGTATAACATGTAAAATACATTCGCAAATAATACAAACAAATAAGACGGTTTTAACAAGTTGCGGGCTATACGAGTTGTGAACACGCGGCAATACAAATACATTGCGATTACATTACAGTAAGCAGACAAATAAAAAAGAACTGAAAGAAACAGTGAGGAATAGATCCATTCTTGATATGAATTAAGGACTTAACCTTGGATGAAGAAAAGAATGGATATGTAGCGAGAGACCAATTACTATATGCCCTAAAGTTACATGCTGGACTCATTCCAGGAGTACCAGATAAGGCATCAGTGCGAGGTCACGTTGGAAAAGGGACCAATCAGGACTCTCGCATCGATTACATTACAGAGAAACCTTATCTCAACCACCAGCTGGTGGTGCCCAGAGCACCAATTTTGGCCTAGTAGCGGCTATTAGTTGACACTAAGGCTTACCATAGATGGTCATTTTAAAGTGGTTGATAAGAGACATTCAGACCGTCACATTAGACAGGTGGTCAATGCCATTAACACAATGCAAACATAATACACGTAGAGCCAGAAATGTGAGTAATTATGGCTGGAAGTTTCTACATTTGTTTACCCATTCTCACTAAGAGTGACTCGAGAAAGTATCGTCTGCTACTTTCATAGTTTTAAAAATTACTTGGGAATAAAGCGAAAGTTTATAAAATATTTGCAGGAGAGTTGATGTTTGACTTCTGGTTAACATTTCTCCTCGAAATAATTTCCCAAAAATGCTTTTGTTAGATAGATATTTCCAAAATTGTCAGACCTCTTTTGGCCACCCTGAGTGTGAGGGGGTTGAATCATACAATAGTTCAACTATGATATTGATATAAGATATATGATATGAGATAGATCGGTGGGGAGGCAAGCTCATAGCAAACGAAGTGCGAAGCGAGACCCAGGTACTGAGGTAGAGAAGTTTTGGAAGGTAGCCAGTGTTAGGCCCCAATAAACACGAACTTAAATAGCATCAACAGTACCCGCACCGCAGGGAAGTGACCCAGTTATTGACCCCGAGGAAATCACAGAGAGAGGGAGAGGGGGGCGGTTAGATAAGTAATAACATCTAAGATGAATAAAATAAGTGAATCGATATTCGTGCTAGTGTGGAGAAAGGGATGGAAAAGGAGAGATGGGGCACTCTAGGGTGGCAAAGGGAAAGTACTGAGAGAAAGAAGTTAAAGAGAAGGTAAATTCGTCTAGATAGATGGAAAGACAGGGGGGTGAGCGAGAAAGGGGGAGCGAGAAAGGATTGTGAAAGATTGAAAACAGTCTGATATTTAAAATTTCGTTTGTCGTCACTTTTTCCGCCATCATGAATATATATATATATATATATATATATATATATATATATATATATATATATATATATATATATATATATATATTTATATATATATATATATATATATATATATATATATATATATATATACATATATATATATATATATATATATATAATGATAAAAGAAGAGCCTAATAGCTAGACCATGTGAGCTGAGTGCCGTACCCATCACGCGACTTTTTCAAAACCTTTTGTTGTTGGTGCAGGTATTTGCGTACCTGTATCTGCTGCTATAAGTACCCTGGACACTCGGAGGGTGAGTCAGTGAAGCACACCCCTCTCACGCATACCACATATCCCAGAGGGATACAGCAACAGCTCTCATAACAAGGCTGGGACTGCGAGAACTACACACACAGAACTCGGGTACCCGACCACGCCAAAGACGACAGGTAGCCAATATTACTAGTAACAGGTAACCCATCAATACTCATAGAGATCTTCCATCGGTTCTATGATGCTTTTGGCAATAATTTGGAAATTACAAATAATTTTATAAAATATTTGAAGGGGAGAGCTGTTGGTTATGGGGCGCCGTTTGTAACATCCATACTTTTGTTGACAGAAGCAAATTTTGTCCAACAAAAGTCACTTTTGTCCAACAAAAGTCACTTTTGTCATACAAAAGTAATTTTGTCTATGACAAAAGTAATTTTGTCTACGACAAAATTACTTTTGTCGGACAAAAGTGACGTTTCCCAGACAAAAGTTGATTTTGTCAGACAAAAGTAATTTTGTCATAGACAAAATTACTTTTGTCTGACAAAAGCAATTTTGTCTTGACAAAAATTGCTTCTGTCAACAAAAGTAATTTTGTCATAGACAAAATTACTTTTTTTGAGACAAAGTTACTTTTGTGTTACACTTGGCGAGACCAAGGCACTAGGACAGAATTCTGAATCAGAATTCTGTCCTAGTGCCTTGCATCGGTTATAGATGGCGTGTACCGTTTGCCTATAGACTGGTTGAAGCACTCGCCGATGAGGGCACATGCATTCGATACACTAACGTTTGGCTGGTACGAACTAATACCGGCCGAGTGTGTCAATGAAGTCAATGAAGAAATAGGAAGTGTAAGCTTACACTCGTGATGGGGCATTTACAAGCTTAAAATACAGGCAGGAAATGAAATTTTGTAAAACTCTTCAAAGCATCTCGATCGGGCTGCAGTATCTAGAACGAGATACTGCATCTCGATCGAGCGTTGGAGATGCTTCAACTCGTCTATTCGATCATGCCCGCCATCTGCCATCGCCGCACGACACTAAGACAAAATTTCTTTTGTCGAGAAAGAATTACTTTTGTCGAGACAGAATTACGTTTGTCGAGACAGAATTACTTTTGTCAACAAAAGTAACTTTTGTTGAACAAAAGTACTTTTGTCGTGACAAAATTTGCTTTTGTCAACAAAATACATGTTATCATGTTTACAGACACTGTTCAGCTTTATTATATATTACTCTGCTGGGTTTGTGAAAAGAATTGATGATAAATTTTATCATACAGAGTATGAAATAGAGCATGCCAAATAGAGGCCCAGAATGGGCCAGAATCATCTAAGAAATGTTTTCCATTTGTAGAGGCAATATGTTTGTCAATAATGAACTGAGATCTTAGAATAGTTTGTATCTGATATACTTTGGAGCCCTATCATATTGGTGTTCATTGAATAGCTCTCGCTGAGTACCTTCAGATGAGTACCCATGTGCCAGGGTTTCAGTCATTTTTCATGTTTTTAGCATATTTTTGTATTGGCCTACATTTGGCCTATTTGGCCACCAGCAGCATAAGGGTTAAGAAGAAATGATGATCGATTGAATGCTAACAATAGCAATATCTTTGATTGTGATGAAGTGTAGTTCTTTGGTATAGAAGTTAACGTACTACATATCAATAAGTCTTCTGCTCATAAGCACTAGGGGTGCAGATGCAGCCGGCCGGCAGCCTGCGCCCATTAGAATAGCATAGTGAAGCTAGGGCAGGCCCCCTTGAAGTTCCACATAATGTGCTTAAAATGTCACTTAGTATCATCCATTTTTCCTGAAAAGATGAATGTGACTCAAGGGAATATTCTGTTGAAACTTGTAAACTTTATTTGGGTAATTAGACTCAGCTTTCCTGTTGTTACATGAGTGTAATTTGACTCCCTTCAGCTTCTCACTGGGTAAAGCTTATACCAGAAGAAATCTTATGTCTGCTACAAATTTGTTTTAAATCATTTATCCTCCCTGTTCTTTGTAATTTAGTCTATGAAATAAAGTCAATATATATTGTACCCCCCTTTTCAGATACTAGTAGTTGTACACCCTTATACGCAAAATTTCTTCCCCACATGGGCATGGCCAATGCTAGTTCTGTAGAAGTCAACTTAACAGTCAGGTTGTCTCACAGAAATGATTTGACTGATATGACGTTACAAAAATTGAAAATAAAATGTGAACTGTTCCCAGCTTACAAACTTCAGGGTTAGTGGTAATAAGGAATACCTTGTTGCTAGAGCATTCTCTGTATAAAAAAGAAAGCACCAGTTGTTATTTCTTAGCAAGAGCGGGAAAGGATATTAGCCAGATCATAAAGGGACCTTCTCCTAAAGGGAACTTACTGGACCCTTTGACAGAACTTGACTGTTGGTGAATAAATATCCTGGTGCTATCAATACTCTGTTTATGAATAAGCATAGTAGTAGTGTTGACAGTGCTCAAGTCTTAATCACCTACCAATTAACTTTAAACTGTCTTCTGGACAATAAAATGAAGGAAACTGATTATCCTTTTATTTCCTATTAAATTTCTATTCTTACTTACCATCCTAAGTATGGAGTTATGAATACATTTCTTTTTGTGACCCCCTCCCCCTCCCACCTGCACACTCCTTGAACATATCCATGCAAGTTACAGAATTCCCCTGCCCATTTTCTTAATTTCCGCTTGCTGTTATGGCAGCCCAAAACAGCACAATTAGTATTAAGTATGATGGGAATCAATTATCTATATTTTCATTCAGCCCTGGAGAAGGAAAGAAAAGTGTTGAGAAGGTTTTGAATTGTATAAGTCTTTGGTATATATACATACATCCTTAGATGAGCAACCACTATATTTTGATCCAAGATACATCCTATCAGTATGTCTATCTTTAAATGCCTAATATAAGTAATATTGAAAAATAAAATACAGTATTTATGCAAAATACATTCAATAGATGTTTGATAAGCTCAATATTGAATGATTTTCCTTAATACACCCTTGGATGTGTTGCATTCTATATGTTAACTGATCACTCTGCTCAGTAATAAACTAGAATGTAAACAAGGTAGATTAACTCCTATGGCCAATCTTTTCAACAGATAATATCTCATTTAAGGGCTTTTGAATGGATGCAAAATTCTCATCATATGTTCATAATATCCTTACTTTGGTAGACATCGCTGCTTATTCACAAAATCCAGGTATTTTTACTGCAAACACATCATTTATGATGAGCCATGCATAAGCTGCACTGGTCATCCTATGTGTTTGTATGGAAAGGAAGTACTTCCGGGTCAACATAGCACCCTTTGACATCTGGATTTACATAATGGCTGGCCACATGGGGGCTTCTACGCAAGTCGCTTATTATATTGTGTGTGTGTGTGTGTGTACACACATACATACAGAGAGAGAGAGAGAGAGAGAGAGAGAGAGAGAGAGAGAGAGAGAGAGAGAGAGAGAGAGCCTTTAGGGTTTACTCTTTTTTCCAATTTATACACTATATTCACTAAGGGTATAAACGTACGTTTTCTGAGGACTCTCCGTACCCCTAAAGGTACCATATATAACCCTTATGCAAGGCAGAAATTGACTTTTCGGTATTCAACCCAAATCTTTTCTCAAAACATTAAGGAGATTGGTGTGTTACGCTTTTGTTTGTGGCAGGCTAAGAAGCTTGACCCATCTAAATGAAAAGGTCAAATCTGGAAATAGCGAAGCACTTCTTACTAACGTGTAGACAAGGTTCCTAGTCCCTAAAAAGTTGACATTCCCTTCTGTGTTGACCAATCAGTGTGGTGTAGTACCGGGTATTGTAGATAGATGGCACCACCTGATCCTCAGATCTCTAGAGGATTTAGGTGTCATACTCAAACTGATTCCTGGTGAGATAAGTGCAATCTAAATCACCATGACCACGTAGAATATTTGGTGCTTTAGTAACAGAAAAACATATGACAGCCTAAGAATCTAGGCAAAGTAACGTGGTCGTGGAGGCTCGGGAGCCAACAGCCTGGGGTCATCGAGATCTTTTAATACACATGTAGGTCACCGGAGACGAGAAACTCTGATATGGGGTGTCAATAATTTTAAGTCAAGGAGCACAGCAACTTTTAGTGTGGGCTATTCGACAGTCGCTTTCACTATTGTCGCCAGGTTACACCACCATATCAGCAATGTTAAAGACCCAACTGACTCAATAGGTGGTATCAATAAATGAAGTTCATACATCTTCTGGGATATAATCTGTATTTGAAAATGCAACTAAAAATCTAGACTAGGTTCCTTAGTTCCCAAAACGTTGACTTTCCCTTCTGTGCTGACCAAGCAGTGTGGTGTAGTACCAGGTATAGTAGATAGATGGCACCACCTGATCCTCCTATCTCTATAGGATTTACTCAGACTGGATCCTCTATTCCCCTGGTGAGATAGGTGTAAACTAAATTGACCACTGTGACACCTAGACTACTAGTATTTGGTGCTTGGTAACAGAAAAAAACATAACAGAAAAATTCATATGGCAGCCTAGAAATCTAGGCTTCTAAAAATCTAATACAGTTATTTAATCATGGGGAATGAAAATACCCGAGTTAAGGTGATAATCTAGTACAGCAAGATGTCTTTGGCTGGCCCATAAGCATGGATATCAAAACAAAAGATTGCACATGAGGAGTGGTCACCCGCCACGACTCTCGACCTCGCAACTTTGTATTGTACGAGCACAAAAGGCGGGTCCCATTGGGCCCTCCGTGTCAAATTGGACCCAAACAACATGGGTGTCTGCTTCGACCATGCAGATTCCCTCGAGATAGACCATTTTGACCAATATTTTCATCTCATTTTTTGGCTGAAAGTGAAGTTGTTTTAGAATATGACAGATATGAACCCCCTTTAGGTGCAAGGTCATGTCAAAAGTACCTCATAGTATGACAGGACCTAAAAATCGCCATTAACTACGTAAACCACGTGCTGTTAGTAACCTTAAAGCTTATTGGAACATTCAAAAATGTTTTTCATATACTCATCGTGCAGATTCCTTGTTTAGGTAGGACCTTGCACCTTACCAAAGACATGAATGATCAAATGGTAGAGTTTGGTTTTCAAGGAAAGGATGAGTCTTGACATTTTGCCAAAAAACGAAACACAGCCAGATATGTTTGTAAAGGGTGCCACATCAACTCAAAATAGCAAATTAATGATAGGTTTATCATTATTCTGTAACTATGAGATGTAAGCTATACAATATCAGAAGTGCCGTTGTCTACGTTTAACTCAGTTTTCAGATATTTAAGTTTAAAAAATGACCCGGGTATCGGGTAGGGTTCTACCTTAAGCATTAATTAAAGGGTTTTCCTTGTCGCATGTTTTGAGGTATATGTCGCACCAGCTGGTGCGACAATGCGACAGTTGTACACCTCTGTCTGATACTGACCTTGTTTTGTAAGGAAATCAGGTAAGGTAGATTTGTTCATTGCAATAGTGTATGCCGATATGTGTTATACGGTGATTAGATGGTCTTTCAGTGTTATTTTTGAGTGTAAACAATAAATCTAAATAATACTAGTACATATGACGAAAATGTGAAAATGTATTAATTTGCCAACTAATCATTAGAATAGTTGCAAATGTTTGATCTTTTTTTAAACTTTTAAATCATATTTATCCATTCCTCGTAAAAACATGTCAGCATCAGATTTGCAAAGATTGCAGTAATTCTGAATTACACGAATACAAGAGTACATTGATAGTACAAGTAGTAATTATTGTGTACAGAAAAGGCATAAACATTAGTATATCCTGATAAAACATATACACCCAAATATTTAGGTCTTCAAACGTGTTTCAAGTAGTGAGTAAACGTTTGTTCTTGGAAATCCAGCATTTGATATTGAAATATTACTGAAGGTTTTGCTAATATGTTGCCCTAATTCTATCGTATGCATGGGTATTTTCAGAACATCTGATAGGGGTTCATTTGTTAAATTTGGTTCATTTTATCTAAAGCAAATTTCCGCCATGGGAAATCAGATATGTGCTTTATCTATCAGTTTATGTATACATACTAGTAGGTTATGTATACATAACACCAATGTATCGCCTGCAATTGTTGTTTAACTGTCAAACACATTTTGTTTGAATGGGTTTATTTTATCGAATCCAGAAATAGACATTTTAGGAACTCTTAAAGCACTAAATGGCCTTTGTGTACCGATATGCCTTTAAGCAATCATTCATTCATTCATTACATAACCTAGTTGGTTAGGCATCAACCATTTGATATCCTAGGGGACCATGTACATTTTTCGAGGACCGATCTTTTCTTTTCCAAATTTTAAGGGACAGATTATCATAACCATCAACCGTGTTGTACCTTTATTGAAGCCAGGAGGTTGTTCGCAATATTATATGTATTAGAAATCCTCATTTCGGCCCCACCCTCGGGAAATTGTGAAGATGTCACACAATAAGCGAGTACTTAGCATATTTGACCTCTCCTAAGCCTCAGCTTTCATAAACTATACAGTTTATTCTTTTACATCGACCAAGGTATTGGTCAATCTTTACATAGACGTTTAACTTAAAGAACAAAGGTCCCGAGCCTCCTTAACGCTTATGCTGCTGATGGCTAATTTTGCCATTACAAAAATGCTGCAAAAAAACCTCAAAAATGAAATTCGGAGACATGGCTAGCCATCTAAAGGTACTCAGCGAGAGCTATCCAATGAATATCAACATGACAGGGATTTTCAAAAGTCTGTGTGTCCTCAGCATTGGGAGGGTTAATTATACCTGGTATTACTGATTGGGATAAACAACTCTGTCAAAGTATTACTGGAAGTTAAACGTTGCAAACGATTGAAACCTTTTTGATCATTTGTTCCTGTTACACAACGTTGTAGGTAGACGTTGACTGTGGAATGGAATGCTAATGCACTTAAGCGACATGAATTTCATGGTAGAAACCTTCATTGCTCTACAGATCATATGGTATTTAAAGAAAATATATATCCTGCTACGTTCTGACGCTAATTGCGAAATCTCAAATTACTACTACAGTACAGACATTTACATCCTGCTCCAGTTGACTGCACCTCGGACAGTGCCTAGTTGACAAACAGCAATAGATAAAATGTCAAGAAATTAGCCAAGCACATCAATGACCCACGTAGTTTGGGAATCAAAGCTATGTTAGGTTGTGAGGTCATCCATTCATTCATGTCTAGGAAACTGGGTGGCAATTTGGCGTGCGGTCGTGAATAATACCCGGGCTGCTCAGGCACTTAGTGCAGCAATTAAGTGTCGGCACTGTACTACTGCTGCTGCTGCTGCTGCTGCTGCTACTACTACTACTACTACTACTACTACTACTAC
>OZ012695.1:16739300-16756028 GCA_963942565.1 Maea johnstoni
ACAAAGAAGATAACACATTTCTCATTCCCTACTCCTATTTCCCCCATTACCTCCCCCCCCCCCCCTCCCCAACCACTTCAAAGTCATCAGATTGATTACTTATTATACGAATAGTGAGTATGCAGATATCGATAGATATCATATTAAAGGTTTATTCAGGACTTTCCCCCAATCACTAGAAACTTATTCGTGGTGTACATGCACCACAGTATTGGTTAAAGTAAGCAATCACTGCGGCTACCTCTACGCCCCTACCAGGACATCCTGTGACCATCTCCCCACAAAACTTCCTCAAAACTAGTATTCTTTGGGCCAAGCACCCCCCTTCCACTTACTTGAAACGTGCCGCAGTTCTTGTTGTGAGTGAAGCAACTCACTCCCTGGTCCCATTTTGTGACCTATTCTAACAATGATAATTTGTTAAAAGCAATTTAAGAAGCCCAGTACATTCCAGTACAACAGAGAGGTTGACCAATCATCAGCTAGAACCAGCTGATGGAGCACAATAATCACAATATGATAATCACATTATGCACATGTATGTATATATATATATATATATATATATATATATATATATATATATATATATATATATATATATATATATATATATATATATGTATGTATGTAGATATATATATTAACCTTTCGTCTTACAGGTAATGTCAGCAACGAGGCCTATGTACCTAAGGCCTGCGGTATGCAAGTCCGTGGTGAAGGTTCCGTTGGATGCAGTGCCGCGATGGGTGGTTGGACTCTTGGGTCTCCAGGTACCTGTTTGCCTGACAGTGTTGGGATTCCTTTTGGAAAGAATGGAATAAAGCATATTAATATGCAGGTAAAAGCTTACATCTCTCTCTCTCTCTCTCTCTCTCTCTCTCTCTCTCTCTCTCTCTCTCTCTCTCTCTCTCTCTCTCTCTCTATATATATATATATATATATATATATATATATATATATATATATATATATATATATATATATATATTAATGTTGTACCTGAAAAAATGCCATCCCCAATAAACAGGAGAAAACAAAAATCGGTTGATGGATAGGTATCTCTTTATATAGCATATTGTTCTTTCCTTGTGAAAAAGATAGCACATCACTAAGGCCACAAGAACTGTTTTACCACCTTTACAGATATAACAGTAAACATATTGGTGTACACCCAAGTATTATGGTCTACCTGTTACCTAACTAGTGTGTCGCCACTGACTGCTTGCAACTTCCAGGCCAGGATTTGAACCGGTGCAGTAATGAGAGACACTAAGCCATCAGCGCCAACACCTTAGACAACTCTGGGCCTTATTTGTATGTTGTTGTTTTTGACAATAATAGGGGATCATTGTTTTACACAGATTTTATGGCACTAAATGGGATCTGTGTGCTGATTTACCTTTAAGAAACCATTTTTTTCAATCATTTATACAGGGCATGCCTTACTGTATAACTTTCTTTGTAGATCCATTGGAATAACCCAGATTTGCGGTCAGACTATGAAGATGCCACTGCAATGGTTCTCTACTATGTACGCAAGAACAGTGTAAAGAGTGACGCTTCAACTTTCGTTGTAGGACAGAGGTAAATCACTATTTGCCCATTTATCCAAGCGTCAGTAACTTTTCCATATTGGAGAAGGATGAATATTTGTTTTTATGTCACTTTCGAAAGCATAGGTCATATAACGATAATCCAGATCCAAGAAGAAATTCTATCCTTTTCACTACCAGTTCAAAGGGATCTTTCAGGTGATGATGCACCATAGATACACGGCACTACACAACGCCGCACATTTATATAGTGCTTATGAGGAGTTAGCAGAGATAAAAACCTCTTAACTCACACTTGCGGGTCAGGCCACAGGATTGTGTTGATGGCTGATAGGTCAATCAGTGTTTGCTATAAGATCTGGTTTTGATTTTTTTTAAATACTAGTTTGTTCGTCTTTCAAATAAATTAGCACTCACTTCATTTGCATAATTCTTCTTTAAGAGTGACCTGTCCTATGAGCCTAGTAGTCTAAGGCATAATCACTCCATGAGTTAGAATCTCACTTGAGGAATGTGAGAAAGTAGCTAGTGACTTCAGATTAGGTTGTTGGTTCTTCAGGGTACTTAACTGAGCCCCAACCTCCAATGGTGGTCAATCACTGCTGATCCGCAATATGGTTGAAACAGTGACATATTTTCTAGATATTTCTCTCACTTGACTTGAATCCGACTCCAGGCGTGTGAGAGAGTAACCAGTGATTTGGGGCTTGCGGGTGGATTTCTCCGTGCACTCCTCATAGCTTCAACTTCCACACCTGGTTATTTACTACTGAGTCTGAATATGTAAGAAATAGTGACAACAATCCAAATTCCGCTATAGTTTACTGACATCAGTAAGTCCTTATATTGGTTAGGTGATGCCTGCCATGCCGGATTTAAACTGATCTCTATTGGTGGAAATGTAACTTAAACCCAATGTCCCCTATAACACGACATAATTTGCTTGTCTATTAAGAAATAGTAATCATTCATAAGTGAAATGCTTTTGCATATTGTATGATTGAGTGTACTGTTGCTAAATTCAGCCAGATTGATTGTGCATAGGATGGATTGGCAGGCCTCCAATGAGTTGACACTAGCTTTTATCATAAACAAGAGCATCACTTTTATAAAAGCCATATTCTGTAGATAAAAGCTAAAATACATTATCAAACTGGTACTAATTTCTTGGTATTTGTATAATGATATGTACAGGTGTCTGTTATTGACATACCTTTCGTTTTGCAGGTCCTTGGAATTGAAACCAGGCTTAAAGACGACCACTGAGACTGGCGTGTGTTCCTCACAATGCACAAAAACACTGGCTCAACCAGTCAAGTTACTGGATATACGCTTCCACATGCATTATCTAGGTAAAATCTCTCTCTCTCTCTCTCTCTCTCTCTCTCTCTCTCTCTCTCTCTCCAAAAGAGTGACATTTTAGAGTGTTGATGTTTGGTAGGAGAGGTTGCAAGCTAGTAAAGAAACTTCAAATCATTCAAACAAACACCATTGTGGATGGCTTTGAGGTCGCCACCCAGGTAGGATTTGCTGCAGTGATATTCCCAAGGGTCTCGCCAGCACAACAGAACACATGCGCTTTAAATGAGTAGAACTTTATTTACAGAGTTCTCTTGACATGTAACACATTCTGTATTGCTTTATTGTCTGTGAAAGGTAAAAAACAGGATCATGAGATTTTATACAGTTATTTGAAATCCACACAAATAGTAATTGTGACTATACTTGAATGTATTAAATCGTATACACAAAGATGCATTAATACTGGCATACACATCAAATACAGATATCCTATATATCAACAGAGCCTGATGCTGTCAATTCTATAATTAGATTTTAAACTTAGAAATAGAGGTGTCTCCAATAGATTTAAGTAAATTTTACGAACCTTTGGACTTCTATAAATCCATATGCATGCACAAGGGGTGCTTCTGTTGGCACTGCCTTGTGTACTGAGATGACGTGGGAACTTTTACAACTTTATTTCATGAGCGTCTGGTTGCTATGGAAGACCTTAGGTGTGGCATTAGGATGTTGAATTACCGTTTTACATACCATAAACCTAGCGACAGCTACAAACATTTATTTTTAGAAAGAAACATAAACTTTGACAATCAACCTCCCAATTTCATTCTCAAAACAAGTACCATTTGCCGCATCTAATGACCTTGCATAATTCTAAACGAGGGAAAATGTAGAGAAGTACCGTTTCACTTAATATGTTGATCTGTTGGGAGAAGCTCAACAAAAATTAGTTCAACTGTATGACTCACTAAAACAGGGGTGTCAGATCATGGAAATACTATTTATATATATATATATATATATATATATATATATATATGTATGTATGTATGTATGTATGTATGTATGTATGTATGTATGTATGTATGTATGTATGTATGTATGTATGTATGTATGTATGTATGTATGTATGTATGTATATATATATATATATATATACATACATACATACATACATACATACATACATACATACATACATACATACATACATACATACATACATACATACATACATACATATATATATATATATATATATATATATATATATATATATATATATATATATATATATATATATATATATATATATTTATATATGGATGTTTATATTATATAACCACTTATTTTCAGGGCGAGCAGCGCTCTTGGAGCACTATCGTGGTGGTGTTAAGATCAGGGATATAGCTATCGAAGAGGTGTTTAACTATGATACTCCAGTCACCTTCACGTAAGTCCATAATTTGAAATGTCTAGATCTGAATGAACGAATAATGGCTTAAAGCTATACCAGCACACAAAGACCATATAGTTAGGAATTACTTTATTATGCTCTGACATTATTGAAGAACAAAACACAAAATCATTGCCATCCTTATCAATAAGGAGTCTAATGATATAGTGTGCTTATTACATGTGCACTGAAGAGGACCAGTGTCAGCACTCAGCCAATGGGGACAGGTAATTATTGTCTTTGCGCCTAAATGGCCTTTGTGTGCCGATGCGCTTTTAAGCATGCATTTATTCATTCTGTGTTTGCATTACACTGGGATGTGTTCTCTTAATGTAAGTGGTCATATTTTTGTAGGTATAAAATGCAAGTCACACAACTATTGCATCTGACTGGGACATCAAACAGAGCCATGTGGTTAGAATGCTTTCATGTGTGAATCCTCAGCTTGAATCCCTACCGAAAAGTAAATAGTGAATTGGCATAGTAACTCTGCAAATATGCAAATTTGTGAATGCATGCCAAAAGTCATTTGAAACTGAAAGAATTCTTCGAGCTTTGTGAAGAGGGGAAGTATACTTTAAGGCTAACATTTCGGTTTTACTGTAACGTGACCTGAGTTGTTCAATGCATTAAAACCTTGAACATTGATCCCTGCTGACGTTCTATGTTATGCATGGTGCAATAGTTTTTGATGGAAAACTGGCATCATTAGCCCTTTCCTTTTCTATACTAGTACCTGTAAATGAATGAATAAAATTGATTTGCTTCTAAAGACCCATGATATGAGGAACAAAAGAAAGTTTTGAATCAAGTAAAATGGATTTTTCCTTTCCACAGGTATATGGGTTATTATATGTAACCAAATGGGAAGTATTGCTGTTATTAGTGCAATCACAGTGCGAACATTTAATTCCAGCAATATATGCATGGGCAGCCCAGTCGTAATACATGACTGCATGGATCGATGACCTCGAAACTGGAAGTAGCTTTGATTCGCAAGCTACGTTGGTCATTGGTGTGTTTGTCTCATTTTTTTTACTGTTTATCCATAGGTGTTTATACAGCCAGTCACTGGCAGACGTCTGGTTTACTGATGAATGAATTAAATGTCTGTACTCTACATATGAAGCTTGATAAAAAGCCCTGAACTTTTATACCCTGAGATTTACCCCAAAAGTAAATAAAATAGTAAGTAAAGTAGAACCTGCTGTGAATAGTGGGATTCTGTGCATGTGTATATACATTTTGTTTCTTTTGCAGGCTCGATCCCCCTGTTGAATTCTTCCCCGGTGATGAAATGAAGATCCATTGCACATTTACCACGGCTACCCAATCAAAGACCATCTACTTTGGAGAGGCTACCAGTGACGAGATGTGTTTTGCCTTCCTCCTCTACTACCCTGCGCAGAAAAGTGCATCGTGCGTCGACTTAAAAAATGGTCTCGGAGGGTCCTACTGCGCAGTGAGAAACGTGAAGGATAAATGCAGCAACATGCAAAGCCAGTCTACCATGACCTACTTTACTAAGATGGTTCCAAAGGTCGTTGCGGGCTGTGACACAACCGGAAAGGAGTGCAGGTCGACATGCCCGCAAGTCATCAAGGAGGTCCGTCAGAATCCATGCATGGCGGAGGATGTTATTGACCACTATGAGAAGATTCTCATGCTCAGGGCTCAGGGCCTTGGCCAAATGGCCCAAGTGCAGGTCAAGACCTTCTTTGGCGGAATGCGTTCCTGCCCAACGCCAACCAGCGATGCAACTTTGGTCAGACCGTTGTCAATTACACTCATGCTGATCCAAGTTGTTGTTTTCTTGTTCATGAATTCAAAGTAAATTACTACTCTCAACAAGTTGCTCATTCATATTTAAGTTTTGACTACTTTTAATTGTTATCACTCTTTTGTCGATCATGCACAAAACTGAACACTACTGGTATATTCCATTATATCATTGATCGTGAAGGTCTACCTGTGTGTACTTATGCATAATTTATGTATGACTGTATAGAGTGTACATGGAAAAACAAAACTGTGAACGAAAATATGTATATGGAAACACACACAGGAAGTGGGTTTACATAGAAAAAATAAAATATGTATACGGAAACATACGAAGGATATGGGTTTACATAGAAAAACGAAAAGCCCCATAAGTATCCGAGACATAGGATTCTCCTCTTAGATAACGAATGGGGGGGGGGGGGGGGGGGGGAGGGTCAGCACAAGAAGAAAAGCTAGGGACAATTTTTTACAAGAGAGGAAACATGAAAGATTCTTGTGATTATCTATTTTTAGTTTAGATTTAACGTGCGTAATATTTACTTCTCATTGCTGTCATTTTTGCCAGTTTGAAGCAGTCTGAGAATAAGAAAAATAAGAGCATAAATATATTTGTATAGATATGCAAGTGTATAGATATATAAGTTTATTCACACCGGTTTGCAGATTGTCTAAATATGTCATTACCATTATTCCAAATCCGAATAATGTCCACCAAGAGAAATGAAATATATATAGGCAACTTGCATTGAGAAAACCTTACACATAAGCGGGGAATAGGTTAAACAAACAAAAGCCCTTCCTGAGTGATCCCCGGGCGATTATGACCAGTTTAAGATTCATGGATTTGACTTAGAATACCATTTATGTTTTCATATTTATTTTCTTTTGTTTGGTTGAATTCTCCAATATATATTTGTATTATTTGTATTATTACTATATTACTATATTACTATATATACTTTTGTAGTGAAACTGCGAGTCAATAAACTATATATATATTGAGAAATGTCTTTGATTGTTTTAAGTCCACCTGTGAACAAATTAGGATGTCTTGGAACGTTTTACATGTTATTGTTTCATTGTTACAGATTAAAAACTAGATGAAGGTAACCACAAATAAAAAGAAACTCACGAATAGCTGCCTTATTCCTTGTTATTTTCAATCATGAGATCTTAACATCTCCACGTACAATTTGATGCTTAACGTAATCCTCATCAGACAACCTTTCAGTTACTAGATTATTTGAGTTCCAAAACAGCAAAATATATATTCCTTACAATTATGATGCGTTTGTCCAATCTATTGCAATAGCCCATCACAGTAAGTGCTTTGACTAATATATGTTTAGGGGTTGTTTTTTGCATTTTTTGGAAACCATATTGATATGCAAATTCGGGCCTTATGCAGAATTCTCTATATCAGCACCCTTAAAATAGCGTAAAAATAACTAACGATTTTGAACATGAACGTGCCTATTAACCGTGGATATGTCCAAATCTGTACCGAAACCTTAGCACCCTTTTTACAGATTTCTGATATTGCCGATCGGGGTTATATGTGCAGCACCAAACACCCGCAGTAAACTATCGTTGCATTTAGTAAGGTTCAAAGTTGTTGACCTAGGATAAGTTCACATTTTAGATTTGGAACCCGTTCTTCAAAGACTGTATTGTGGTGATGACCTAATCTCTAAAATACATGGATGAATTACTCATGGTCCATCCCCTGAATGGCAGCTCACACTGTAGTCACAGATCTGTGGTGATCTGGTTCTTGAAGAACAACATCTAGTACGTCTACATCTTAGATTAAGGGTCAACTGCGTAATTAAAAGTGTGCCGTTTGGAGACGTCATCGCACCTAAGACTGGTGTGGGAACGGATCCGCTTTCGTCACCACAGTATTTTTCGCTTTCCTCTCCTAAAATACAATTCATTTATGAAAGGACCTGTTCTGGTTTACTATACAAATTACCCAATTTTTTCAAGTTTCATGAATTTAACTGAAACTCATATGATTATGTAGCTGAGGTATTGCTTGTTCATAATTGCTAACATATTTCCTAACCCTCGCCCTGGATATTGCATATGACCACTCTGAAATGACATGTGTCAGCATATTTGCATTGAAACACATTTCAGTTATAATTGTACCCAGGTGATCAAAAACCCATTTTATGGGTTAACCATAAGGATGTCGGAGGAGATCCAGTAATGACATTTCATAGAAGGCCTAACTTAATGATTTTTATGAAAATCAGAAATTTTCAATGTAGTGACATTGACCAATGACCTTCAACAAAATGGCTGCCTCCATGCCTACTAATGAGATTTGAGCCTGTGTGGAAATGGTTCCAAATAGTAACTTTGCCCACCGAGCGCGTTCAAGCCAGGTTAATATGTTATGTATTATTAATAAATACAGATTATGTGAATTTCATTTGAACGCGCTCGCTGGGCAAAAGGGTGAATTTTGTGATTTAGTGACCCTTGGTCACTTGTATAAAATTCACTATACTAGATAGTTCAAAAGAGCATATGCAGGGCAATACACTATCAATTGAGGTCATTTGAGAGACAAAGAATCCCTAGGGAACAGCTACAGGTCAGGTTACTTGAGTTTCATTTGTGTGAGTGCCCTGCATGTGCTCTTTTGAACTGTCTAGTATGGTGAATTTTATACAAGTGACCAGGGGTCACTAAATCACAAAATTCACCCTTTGCCCAGCGAGCACGTTCAAATGAAATTCACATAATCTGTATTTATCAATGATACATAACATATTAACCTGGCTTGAACGTGCTCGGTGGGCAAAGTTACTATTTGGAACCATTTTCACATAGGCTCAAATCTCATTAGTAGGCATGGAGGCAGCCATTTTGTTGAAGGTCATAGGTCAAAGTCACTACATTGAAAATTTCTGATTTTCATAAAAATCCATAAATACAGTCTTCTATGAAATGTCATTACTGGATCTCTTCCAAAATCTTCATAGTTAACCAATAAAATATGGTTTTGATCAACTGGTGTCGTGAATTCTCACGAATATTTGTACTTTGTATATATGTTGACTTCAATATTAAGTATCATGCCCATTATGGAGAAGCAATTGTTAGGACTATGTACATTATGGGTATGACATATTATCAACCAATGAGAGAGCAGGAAAATAGTGACCGGGACTAATACACAGTGACAACAAAGATGACTACTGGTTTTTGGAGGGAAATTTTGGAAGTAGAGTTTGAAGACAACTGAAGTAGACAACTGGAGACAACTACAGAATACATTCATTAGTATAAGGATTTCTTACATTCTTCACTATATGGCGCCCAATAAGGGACTTGATCAGCAGTTAGTGGATTGCATCAAACTGGGTCATCAGACTTTATCAACACTTAGTGGACTTAATCAAAACTAGGTCATGAGGAAAAGGAAACTTTGTGGATCACTTCTTACTGGACTTTAGTAAATAGGTCACCCTCTAGTGAACTTTGACTACAATTCAAGATGTCACTTTCATACATCAAAGGAATTCGCACAAGATATTACCATCTTTTGGAAAAGGAATTAGTGACATCCAAGAGGCTTTTGGAGCAAGACTATGAAGGTGATGATGATGAAATTACATCATTATTGAGGAAAATCACAGCAAGTTTGATGAAATTCCATGACTATATAGAGAAATTTGAAAGTGCTTGTGAGAAATTAGCCATTGCAACTGAAACAGTGGAAGATGAAACTCAGAAACAGAAACTTAGTGTGGAGGATGACAGGTTTGCAGACTTTTTATGTCACGTGATTGAAAACCGCAGTGAATTAGCAGCTTTTGAGAAATTCCTTAGAGAGCAAAAAACTGAGATGCAGAAGAAAGACAGTAAGCTTGATGAGCTCTTGGGAATTCAAACTGAACTTATGAAAAAACTTGTACATCAAACTACTGAAAAACTTGTCATTTCTTCTGAAAGTGTGAGACTTCCTAAAATAGAAATACCTACCTTTGATGGCAATATTCTGACATTTAAGGAGTTTTGGGATGCATTTGAAGTATGTATTGATAATAACAAGAGACTTTCTCCTGTAGAGAAATTTACTTACCTGAAAAGCAAGCTCCTTGGTGATGCACTGAAAGCTGTTGAAGGACTCTCTCTTTGTAGTGTAAACTATTCAGTAGCACTTCAGATTTTGAGGGAAAGATTTGGTGAGGAGCAGTTAGTGATTAATGCACACTACAGAGCTCTAATGGATATTCATATGCCTACAAATTGCAGTGTTTCCTCACTGAGAACATTGTGTGATGAGATGGAAAAACACTTCAGAAGCTTGGAAGCTTTAGCGCAAGACATTACGTCGCCAGTCTTTGTATCCATCATCCTGTCAAAACTACCAAGGGAAGTTGTTCTTCATTTGGAAATGAACAAACCGCACCATGAGAGGTGGACTGTACAAATACTTCGTGAACAGTTATCACACTATGTTATTGCCTGTGAGACTGCTGACACTCAAGCTTTCACAAGTGAACTTGAACTTGCTGAATCAAGCATGTCGTCAGAAAATGTGTCATCTAAAAAACTTACAAGATCTACTGCTGAAGCACTTGTTGCAGGGGCCAAACCAGCCCAGGTCAAGTGTGTCTTCTGTGAACAGGATCATTGGTCAGATGAGTGCAAGAAATACCCCACAATGGATTCAAGGAAAGAAAAGATCAGAGGACGGTGTTTCATTTGTCTGTCAAAATATCACCTCATCAGAGAATGTGTTGTGAATAGACCCTGTTATTACTGCAACCAGAGGAGGAACCATCACAGGAGTTTATGCCCTGACAAGTTTACGACCAAACTGGATTGCATGCATATTGCTCAAGAAGAAAAACCAAAGATGGTAGAGATTTCTAGTCTTGTTTCATCAGAGGAGATGGTATTGATGCAGACAGCCTCAGCTAGTGTAGAAAACCCAAGATGCCAGGCTAAGGCACTAGCAAGAATTCTTTTTGATTCAGGAAGTTATAGATCATATATAACTGAAAATCTGGCTGAACAATTAAAACTAGAACTTGGAGATGAGCAAGAAATTTCACTTGTGACTTTTGGTAAAGAAAAGCCAATCACTCTCAAAACCCCTACTACAAAAATCAACTTACCTCTAAAGGATGGAACTCAACTACTATTAACTGTGAATGTAGTTCCAAAAATCACTGGTGGTATACAGAGGATGCCAATTGATACCAAGATATTTGAAAACCACCTTTGGAAAGATTTGCAGTTGGCTGATAGTCTTCCTACTCAAACTGAAAAAACTCAAATTGACTTGTTGTTGGGCAATGACTACTATCTAGACATTATTGAACCTGTTAGAATGGAGTTAAAACCTGGACTTTTCTTACTTGGCTCCAAGTTAGGATGGATCTTGACTGGCAGGACGCAAGTCGATGTTTCTGCAAGTGATACTATGATGCCGGCTCTATTAGTACATACCTACAGTGAATCAACGATCCTGCAACCAAACTGCTTTTCCTTGCCAGATTCATCCATGCCTACTACACCGTCACTAGAGGACTTCTGGAGTTTGGAGAAGATTGGTATTACTGATACCTACCTGGAGTCTGATGATATGAAAGCCATGCAGGACTTTAGTAACTCCATCAAGTATGAAGATAGCCGGTATTGGGTTACATGGCCTTGGAAAGAAAGAGAGATATACTTACCTGAAAACTTTGAATTGGCTAAAGGTCGATTAAAATCACTAGTGCACAAGCTCCAAAGAAATCCCGAACTTCTGAGGAAGTATGATGACATCATAAGAGATCAAACTGAACGCAATGTTATTGAAAAGGTGGAGGAAGAAACTTCTGAAAGCCGAAAACATTACATTCCTCATCATGCAGTAGTGACACCTAGCAAGACTACTACAAAGGTCCGAGTGGTATATGATGCATCTGCTAGAACTCAGAAAGACAATCCCAGTTTGAATGACTGTCTCTACAGGGGTCCTGTCATACTTGAGAACCTGTGTGGACTTCTCATGAGATTTCGTTTCAATGAAGTAGCAATACTTGCAGATATCGAGAAAGCTTTCTTACAAGTTGGTTTGCAAGCTAGAGATAGAGACGTGACTAGGTTTCTGTGGTTGAAGGACATCACAGACCAGAACATCAAAGGAAATGTTCAGATTTACAGATTCTGTCGTGTTCCATTTGGAGTAGTATCAAGTCCTTTCCTTCTTGCTGGTACAATTCAACATCACTTACAAAATGAGAGCAATAGCATTGCAGAGAAAATCAAAGACAGTTTATATGTTGACAATGTGATAACAGGCACACAAGATGTATCTCAAGCACTACAGTTTTATAGTGAGAGCAAAAGGGTGTTCACAAAAGCATCCATGAATCTTAGGGAGTGGACATCCAATTCAGAAGACTTTATGTGTAACATTCCACAAGAAGATAGAGCAACTGGGAGGATTGTTAAGGTACTAGGAATGATTTGGCATGTGGTTGAAGATATTCTGAAAACTAGAAGTGAGATAGACATTACTAACCCTGCCAGCAAGAGAGATGTTCTTCGTGCTATATCATCTATCCATGACCCTCTAGGTCTGTTCATTCCAGCAACAGTGGAGGCAAAGTTGTTTGTTCAGACATTATGGATGGACAATTTAGACTGGGATGATAGTTTGTCTAGTGAACGGCAGATGAAATGGGAGAACATTGCAAAGGAACTTCAATTCATTGAGATGATGAAAGTCCCTAGACACATACCAGTTAGTGAACAAGATCACAAAGAGTTAGTATGTTTCACTGATGCATCGGAATCTGTGTACGCTGCAGTTGTCTACATACTGACCTTCTCCAAAGGAATTTGTGCCAACCTGATATTTTCCAAGCTCAGACTTGCCCCCATGAAGAAATTAAGTATACCACGCTTGGAACTTTTGGGAGTCCTGATAGGAGTGAGATGCCTGAGCTTTGTTGAAAGTGAACTCAAACAACATATTCATAGAAAGATACTCTATACTGACTCACAGTGTGTTCTCAAGTGGTTGACAAGTACCAAATCTCTGTCAGTCTTTGTTACTAATCGATTGAAAGAGATAAAGGCAGCAGATATCCATTTCCGGTATGTTGCAAGTGCTGACAATCCTGCTGACATAGCTACCAGGGGAATAACCCCAGAGAATCTGCAAAACTTTTCTTTGTGGTGGAAGGGCCCTGATTGGTTGATGACAGCCCCAGAAACTTGGCCCACCTGGAATGTGGATGAGGTCAATCGAAAGGTGATCGAGGCCATCGAATCTGAATACAAGGACAACAAAGTGATGTATGAAGCTGGATTGACTGCAACAGACAAGAACATTACAAGCCCTCCATTAGGGATTGATGATGCAAAGTTTTCCTCATTGAAGAGACTCATTAGGGTTACAGCATGGTGCCTTAGATTTGTCACAAGACTTAGAAAACAAGGAAAGGATATTGGTCCATTGAACGCCAAAGAATTGTCAAAAGCCAAAGTAATGTGGGAACTTTTTGTGCAAGAACGTGGATTTTCTGAAACTATTGTGGCATTGAAATGTCAGAAACCAAGCAATCTTGCTCAGCAACTTGGCCTACAGGTAGATGACAATGGCATATTGAGATGCAAGGGCCGACTTACACATGCAGGTATTGATGAAGATGCCAGACTACCAAAGTTATTGCCAAATAAGGATAACTACACAAGACTAGTTATTCATGACACACACAAAAGGTTGTTTCATGCTGGAGTTAGTCACACCCTTGCTCAAGTGAGAAGTGAATACTGGATTCTGAAGGGCCGAGCATCAGTGAAAGAAGTTCTTAAAGGATGCAGAACATGCCGCAAGTGGGAAGGAGGCCCTTACAAGATGCCCTCTATGCCACCATTACCTTCACAGAGAGTGACTCAGTCTCATCCTTTTACTCATACTGGACTTGACTACTTTGGTCCTCTGTATATAAGAGACAACTCAGGGAGCCGAAAAGTGTGGGTGTGTCTCTTCACATGTCTAGTGGTCAGAGCAGTTCATTTGGAACTGATACGGGACATGACATCAGAGCAGTTTTTGTTGTGTATGAGACGCTTCATAGCTCAACATGGCACTCCACACAGTTTCATATCAGATAATGCAAGTCAATTCAAATTAGCAAAGAATGTGATCACCAAGGCCTGGATAGAGGTGGAAAAGGATACAGAAGTCCAAGATTATGTGAGTCAGAAAGGAATCGAATGGCATTTCATTAAGGAGATGTCACCTTGGATGGGAGGATGTTATGAGAGGATGGTGGGTCTTGCAAAACGAGCCTTACGAAAGACTCTAGGAGCCTTATCATTAACTCATGATCAACTTCAAACTGTCTTGATGGAAATAGCCTCTGTGATTAATTCAAGACCCCTGATCTACGTTACTGATGATCTGAACTCCAATAACACACTTCTTACACCTGCTCATTTTCTCACTATGAACACTTCAACAGGTATTCCAGAAAGTGGAGATGTTACAGATCCAGAATACCTCCAGAAAATGAGTTCTACACAAAGACTATTAGATGCATGGAAAACTGGTGTGAAGCATGTGGATAGGTTTTGGACAATATGGAGGAAAGAGTACTTACTGAGTCTGAGAGAAAGAACTGAGAAACATTTATCAAGTCCAAGAGTTCAGTCCCATTGTTCACCCAGTGTTGTGATGTGGTGATCATTCATGAAAATTTGCCACGAGGAAGTTGGAAACTTGGCAAAATTCAAGAACTTATCAATAGTCAAGATGGCAAAACTAGAGCTGCAAGAGTACTATGCAAGAAGAAAACTTTAGTGCGGCCTTTAAACCTGCTATACCCTCTGGAATGTTCAGAATCAGATACTGACAATGATTCAAAGGAAGACAATCCTGACTCTTTACGTGATGGAGTTGATAGGCCTCCAAAAAGGAAGGCTGCAATTAGAGCCAGAGAATGGCTCAAGAAAACTCTGAAAGACTAATCTAAATCCTCTAGTGGGAGTGTCGTGAATTTTCACGAATATTTGTACTTTGTATATATGTTGACTTCAATATTAAGTATCATGCCCATTATGGAGAAGCAATTGTTAGGACTATGTACATTATGGGTATGACATATTATCAACCAATGAGAGAGCAGGAAAATAGTGACCGGGACTAATACACAGTGACAACAAAGAAGACTACTGGTTTTTGGAGGGAAATTTTGGAAGTAGAGTTTGAAGGCAACTGAAGTAGACAACTGGAGACAACTACAGAATACATTCATTAGTGTAAGGATTTCTTACATTCTTCACTATAACTGGGTACAGTTATAGCTGAAATCTGATTCAATGCAAATATGCTAAGACATGTCATTTCAGAGTGGTCATATGCAATATCCAGGGCGAGGGTTGTGGAATATGTCAGCAATTATGAACAAGCAATACCTCAGCTACATGATCATATGAGTTTCAGTTAAGTTCATGAAACTTGAAAAAAATTGGGTAATTTGTATAGTAAACCAGAATAGGTCCTTTAATCCGAAAGAGTGTATCTGTCCCTTGTTACCAAAATTAAGCGAGCTGTCAATACATACAAATGACTCGGTGTTTCTGATTTAAGCCCAGGGTTGAGTACCATTGTTCGAAGTCTTGCAACTTCTAAGATTCAATTTTGCATTACGAATTGTGTATTACATCATCGATCCCTGATAGTTTTGAGCTCAATCTAGTAATGACGTATACGAAGGATGATAAGAAAATGTCATTTCATATGGTACTTCTGCGAAGCTTCTCTAAAGAAACCTTTAGTTTCGAAGACAATTAGACAGATGCCACCTTTCTATGTATCATATCAGTGTTAGTATTATTAACTATATATAGAGGGCGTAATGTACTCAATAGTGTATGCTGCCACCTACCATGAGCAACGGGAACGAAATGTCCATTAGACCAATAGTGCTTGAAAACCGTATTGGGGCAGAGTAGTGCCAATTTCGCATCCTGAATATTAAGGGAAATACTAAGGTCGTCACATCTTCAGGGATATTAGGCAAGAGAGAGAGAGAGAGAGAGAGAGAGAGAGAGAGAGAGAGAGAGAGAGAGAGAGAGAGATCCAATGCCTGCACCAGTTGGCCAGGCATCTGGCACTGCCTGGTTGTACAGATATCCATATATAACATGTCAAAAAAATAAGCTGAGCACATAAATTACCCATGTAGTTTGCGAATCAAAAGTACGGTCAGTTGTGAGGTCATCTATGCATCCATGCCCAGGAAACTGGATAGCAATCTTGCGTAAGGTCATGGTCATGTATGTCATGTATATAAATATATATATATATATATATATATATATATATATATATATATATATATATATATATATATATATATATATATATATATATATATTTATATATATATATATATATATATATATATATATATTATATATATATATATATATATAATATATATATATATGTATATATATATATATATATATATAGGCAATAAAGGCAATGTGACAAATTATTTCACGTTTTCTGTATTTGAATTAAAAATCACCCAGTCTTTAAACCCTGTATCAATACATACACATATATATACACACATACATACACTGGCATACATA
>OZ012695.1:16756228-16781891 GCA_963942565.1 Maea johnstoni
TATATATATATATATATATATATATATATATTAATATATATATATATATATATATATATATATATATATATATATATATATAATATTATATATATATATTATATATATATATATATATATATATATATAATTATATATATATATATATATATATATATATATATATATATTATATATATATATATATATATATATATATATATATATATATATATATATATATATATATATATATATATATATATATATATATATATATATATTATATATATATATATATATATATATATATATATATATATATATATATATATGTTATATACATACATACATACACATATATATATATATATATATATAGAGAGAGAGAGAGAGAGAGAGAGAGAGAGAGAGAGAGAGAGAGAGAGAGAGAGAGAGAGAGAGAGAGAGAGAGAGAGAGAGAGAGAGAGAGAGAGAGAGAGAGAGAGCTTTTACCTGCATATTAATATGCTTTATTCCATTCTTTCCAAAATGAATCCCAACACTGTCAGGCAAACAGGTACCTGGAGATCCAAGAGTCCACCCACCCATCATGGTCCTGCATCCAATGGAACCTTCACCACGGACTTGCATACCGCAGGCCCTAGGTACATAGGCCTCGTTGCTGACATTACCTGTAAGACGAAAGGTTAATATATCTATCTACATACATACATATATATACATATTTATACATGTATGTATATATATATATATATATAAATATATATTATATATATATATATATATATATATATATATATATATATATATATATATATATATATATAGTATATATATATATATATATATACATGCATACATGTGCATAATATGATTATCATATTGCGATTATTGTGCTCCATCAGCTGGTTCTAGCTGATGATTGGTCAACCTCTCTGTCGTACTGGAATGTACTGGGCTTATTGAATTGCTTTTAACAAATTATCATTGATAGAATATGTATGTATGTTGTTTATTGGCTATGACATAAAGTCATAAAAATACAGTTCATACAGACAAATATAAATCATAACATAAATTCACAATAGAACAGAAAAACATTAAAGACAGGGTTTACAGGGCATGAGAGTTGTTATCCCAATTTTGAGAAACATATCTTAATCAAAGTCCATTGTTATTGCGGTCATAAGGTGCTGTGGGAGAGGGGGCAAAAAACACATTTGCTGAGCATTTCCATATATCCACCATAACCTCTTCTGTGAAGTCTGTACAAGGTTTTCCCATAAGTTTTAAGAAGACGTTCATTATGTATGTTAATATGCTCATGCTCATAGATAGCGCAAATTTGCTCTATTTCACAAAACATCACATTCCTTTTGACTTGTAGAGCAGGGCATTGCATTACCATATGGAAAGGGTCATCCATTGCACCGTGGTCGCATAGCGGGCAGAACTTAGATGCCATAGGTAGACGTTTCAGTCTGACGTCATCAGTTCTGAGCAAGCTTGCATGACAGACTTAATTTTGCCATAATTTCGCATTCTTTAAGTAGGTAATGGAATCTGTCTAAGAGTTGCCACCAAACTAGATACCGAGGGGGTGATACATATCCTATTTATCATCTCTAGACTTTGGTGGCATCTTACCCTCTATACACCAAAATACCTCTTCCAACTCCCATGCCCTCTTCCAAATTCTTTCCCTCCAGTGTGCTCTGCTATACAATTGCCCTCTATACACCATATTCTTAACCTCCTCGACAATACCAAACAATACCGCTGTATTAAGCAAATCATATACAATACTTCCATGCTCATTATTTTCACAGTTTTCAGTATTACTAAAGAAATATTTTGCGCGGTTAATAAAGACAACCTTTACCATGTCGTCCACGTCACGAGATAAAATTGAGTGGATTAATAACAGCTTTTTGATTTCTATAAACCGCTGAATTCTCATCCACCCGAGCGCGAAATATGTACACAGATTTGGAGCTTTTTGACAGAATCTTTGATCACGTTTTCCAACGAAGGTTTGAAATGACTCGAGCAGACTTAGGCATTTGTCATTAAAGGGGCCATAACTCTGCTCCAAAAGTGGCTATTGGAATCACTATACTCCAAAAGATCACACAGCATGCGTAGATGGACAGCCCATTTCTTCGAATACCAAGCCCAGAAATTGCGTTCAAGGCACGTCTGCCCTTAGACAGTCTATCGTCTATACCAGAAATGTCACCTTCAAAAATACAGGCTCTGACACCTAAATGATCATAATTATCCCTCTCACTCACCCTCTCATTGCCTATGTAAAATTTCTCTCAGTTATCTTTACTTTGTGTTCTCTTTTGCTCTCACCAAACACCAAAACTCCACTTTTCTTGGCATTGAAATCAAAGCGCCAAGTGCGCCCGTGGTCATGTACAATTTGCATTACCCTATTCAGGTCTGTTTGTTGCCTACAGCATGCAGCTAAATCATCAGGGTACCCCACGGGCGCGCTTGGCGTACGGTATATTTTACAACACACCCCTGAGTTTTGCACAGTTGAGAGTAAGGAGTTTATGAAGGCAGTATATTTTTATTAAGGACATATATCCGCCCTGATGAATTCCACATTTTAATTCATACCAGGCGGACATATGTCCTTGAACCTTCACGGAATAGGTCACAAAATGGGTCCATGGAGTGAGTAGCTTCACTCACAACAAGAACTGCAGCACGTTTCAAGTAAATGGAAGGGGGGTGCTTGGCCCAAAGAATACTAGTTTTGAGGAAGTTTTGTGGGGAGATGGTCACAGGATGTCCTGGTAGGGGCGTAGAGGTAGCCTTAGTGAATGCTTATTTTAACCAATACTGTGGTGCTTGTACACCATGAATAATTTTCTAGTGATTGGGGGAAAGTCCTGAATAAACCTTTAATATGATTGCATACTCACTATGCGTATAATAAGTAATCAATCTGATGACTTCGAAGTGGGTTGGGGAGGGGGGGGGGGGGGAGGTATTTGTAACAAATGGATGCAACCTGCTGTCTACTTTCAGCAAGTCATGTTGCATGAGGCCATAGACTGGTTTCCTTGCAGACATCAGGCTGTATTCCCTTTTTTAAGAGGATATATATATACACACGCACACACACGCACATAAATATGTATATATATATATATATATATATATATATATATATATATATATATATATATATATATATATATATATATGTGTGTGTGTGTGTGTGTGTGTGTGTGTGTGTGTGTGTGTGTTCATGTGCAGCCCTTACCTGATCCAGAACAGCCAAACATTATGATGTGATGCGCAACTTCTCGGTTATCAATCAGAGGCTTGAAGGCAATCATGTGATAGTCGTCATCCGCCGGAAGATCAAACATGGCGCAATAGTAGTTTGTTTCTGTAGGAGGTACTTTAGTCTTGGCCAACTTCAGAGTGACGTTCATCACACCTGTAAGATATCAAAGGTTACATCAAGACGTCGACAGCAAAGGATGGAGAGAGAAAAAACATGGCAAGTTCCAAAAGGATTTATTAATTTGGGTAAAGATGAATACAACAAAAAATCACATCATTCACAGTCATAAATTCCATATGGAAAAATTTGGCCGTATCTTTCTTGCTACTTTCACTTATTCTGCCTACACATTTTAATCTATCCTACTGGCTATATTTTGCAATGAAAAAATAGAAAATACAATATATTCATTATTCTTCTATTTTATATCAGCTATTCTAGTTTGCGTGATTGTTTCTTTTTGAGATTTGTATAATACATGCATTATGTACTTATGTACTTCTACTACTACTGCTTCCGGTGATGCTTCTGCTGCCTCTACTACTACTTCTACTACTACTACTACTACTACTACTACTACTACTACTACTACTACTACTACTACTACTACTACTACTACTTCTGCTGCTGCTACTACTTCTACTACTACTACTACTACTACTACTACTACTACTACTACTACTTCTACTACTACTACTACTACTACTACTACTACTACAACTACTATTTCTTCTTCTTCTTCTTCTTCTTCTTCTTCTTCTGCTGCTGCTGCTGCTACTGCTACTGCTGCTACTACTACTACTACTACTACTACTACTACTACTACTACTACTACTACTACTTCTGCTGCTGCTACTACTTCTACTACTACTACTACTACTACTACTACTACTACTACTACTACTACAACTACTATTTCTTCTTCTTCTTCTTCTTCTTCTTCTGCTGCTGCTGCTGCTACTGCTACTGCTGCTACTACTACTACTACTACTACTACTACTACTTCTACTACTACTACTTCTACTACTACTACTACTACTACTACTACTACTTCTGCTGCTGCTACTACTACTACTACTACTACTACTACTACTACTACTACTACAACTACTATTTCTTCTTCTTCTTCTTCTTCTTCTTCTTCTGTTGCTGCTGCTGCTACTGCTGCTACTACTACTACTACTACTACTACTACTACTACTACTACTACTACTACTACTACTACTACTACTACTTCTGAATGTCACTTACCAGGCTGGTTGAGTTGCGGGCATTTGAGTTCATCATATTGGCAGAATTCCCATTGGTTATTATTAGCACATCGTGGACTGCCAGTAGGTTCGCAAACACCTGTAACCGAGAATGGAATACACGGTGAAATGTATGTTGGAGGAAACTTGTGGAAGAAACTGACAAGCCACTATTACAGTCGGATTTTGCTCAATTACACTTCAATCTCTGAACTTATATTGATGTAAGAACAGAACCCTAGACGTGCGTGCGCCAATTCTTTGAATGTATGCGGGCTACGGCCGCCAGCCCAATGTGTTCGCTTGCGCTTCTTTGCTTCCTGTTTTTGATAGCAAGTAAAAACTGGAGACGGCTGGTGATCGAGTGACCGCACAGATAACTTTACAATGCGATTTTCTAACACTTAAAATCACTCTTTCATGATCGTGCGATGTTCAAATACTGTATCCTTGGCTTTGTCGGTGTTGTTGCGCTATTTGTGTTGGTAGTGACCGTGTTTAAATTCGAACTACTTGCTGGGGGGGGGGGGGGGGGGGGGGGGGGGGGAGTTGGTCCGATGCTGCACACAACATAACATGGGTTCAAAACAAGGGATCATATACAACAACAGCTGAATTGTACCAGTTCTCAATAAAGTATAGTGATATAGAACTATAACAGCCATTGACATGCGGTCGCCTTGTCTCCGCACAACTTCGCATTTTCCATCAAAATATTACATGCTCAATACAAAATTTCCTTTCTAGAATTGAGTCCTTCTGGATTTGTGATACTAGTATATGATAATCAGGTAAAAGCAATTACCCATTTAACTACCTATCAAAGCTATATGTAGCTTTGACGTCAACATAACTTATGCCCAGGCATACCAGAATCAATCGGGCCTGCAGTCGTGTGAAACGTCGTGGCTTCCTGCACATTTATTCCAGGAATTGCATGTCTGTACTGAAGAACTCACCTGGATGGGAGAGTCCGCTGACATTAACTAGGTTCATTCCAACTTTCCAGGTGCAGTCAGGATCGCCCAGCTCCTGTCCATTAGTTCTTCCATCTCCATCAGAATCCTCCCTACACAGTTCCTTGGTCCATTTCTGAAAGCATTCAAGACATGATTCGAAGGTAGTTCTCAGTTTGGCCACTAGGTGGCACCAGACGTAGTTTAGGTTTAAACATATTCTCCCCCGTTCCACCAGAATCCTCCCTACACAATTCCTTAGTACGTTACAGAAAGCATACACGACATAATTCGATAGTAGTTCTCATTTTGACCGCTAGGTGGACAAAGTTGCTAGGTAAATTCACATTTATCCCACCAGATGAATAGAAGATTTTGTTCTAGAGATTTGAGGACAATGTGGTGCCATCTATTTACAGTTGCGGGTACTACACCACACTGATTGGTCAACACAGAAGAGGATGGGACCAGGAGACAGTCCAGCATTATACTAACCTTGCCATGCTTTTCAAAGGCCACTCCAAAGGGGTTTCTTGAACCTCCACCTTGAACGTTTTTGTGCCCCACACCATGCCAAATGAGGTTGGGTTTGCAGGGGTGGGGTATCCGGTCACCGTTGGGTATCGCCTGCTGGAAGGAGTAGTAACCACAGCAGGAACTGACCAGGGTCAACAATACAAGCCCAGTAAACATCCTGCTCGTCTTCCTCCTGGTCTGGTGGAGTGTGGTTTAAATCTGAAAGCAAAAACGGCAATTGTAGTAGTAGTAGTAGTAGTAGTAGTAGTAGCAGCAACAGTAGTAGTAGTAGTAGTAGTAGTAGTAGTAGTAGTAGTAGTAGTAGTAGTAGTAGTAATAGTAGAAGTAGCAGCAGCAGCAGCAGCAGTAGTAGTAGTAGTAGTAGTAGTAGTAGTAGTAGTAGTAGCAGCAACAGTAGTAGTAGTAGTAGTAGTAGTACTAGCAGCAGCAGCAGCAGCAGCAGCAGCAGTAGCAGTAGTAGTAGTAGTAGTAGTAGTAGTAGTAGTAGTAGTAGTAGTAGCAGCAGCAGCAGCAGCAGCAGCAGCAGTAGCAACAGCAGCAGCAGTAGTAGAGTGCCGACATTTAATTGATGCACTAAGTGCCTGAGCAGCCCGGGTATTATTTACGACCGCACGCAAAATTGCCACCCAGTTTCCTAGACATGAATGAATGGATGACCTCACAACCTAACATGGCTTTGATTCGTAAGCTAAGTGGGTCATTGATGTGCTTGGCTCATTTTTTGACATCTTATATATGGGTGTTTGTCAACCAGGCACTGGCAGAGGTGCGGTCGACTGGAGCAGGAAGTAAATGTCTGTACTGTAGTAGTAATTTGAGATTTCGCAATTAGTGTCAGAACGTAGCAGGATATATATTTTCTTTAAATGCCATATGATATGTAGGGCAATGAAGGTTTCTACCAAGCAATTCATGTTGCATGTCGAGTGCATTTCCATTACATTTGAAACATTTAACCACAGTAAACGTCTACCTATAGCGTTGTGTAACAGGAACAAGTGATTGAAAGGTTCCAATCGTTTGCAGTGTTTAACTTCCAGTAATCCTTTGACAGAGTTGTTTATCCCAATCTATTATTCCAGGTAGTTTACCCTCCCAATGCTGAGGGTACTTGCGTCCAAAGAACAAGGACACACATACTTTTGAAAATCCCTGCCATGTTGGTATTCATTGGATAGCTCTTGCTGAGTACCTTTAGATGGCTACCCATGTTTCGGGATTTCATTTTTGAGAATTTTTTGCAACACTTTCGTACTGGCAAAATTAACCATCATCAGCATAAGCGTTAAAGGGCAAATGCACCATCATGATGATTTAGGTTCAAAATGTGCCTATATGTGTCACCTTTCAAATAAGACCACCCGCAAGTCTGTCCTCCTCAGCACTCCTCAGATATGGCTTATGAAAGTTAGTAAAAAACTAGCCTGAGTCTGGGTATAGAGGCTGCCATTATCAGAAGTGGTGCTAATGAAGTGACTGCCAGCCCTGCTTCTGATTGGTTGAGAGATATCAGTGGCAGTCACTTCCAGCCACTGATATCTCTCAACCAATCAGAAGCAGCACTGGCAGTCATTTCATACCACTGATTGTGCTTAATTGGGCTTAATTGGCCTGCAATGTCAGCCTCCATGCCCAGACTCGGGTTAGTTTTTTACTAACTTTCATAAGCCATATCTGAGGAGTGCTGAGGAGGACAGACTTGCGGGTGGTCTTATTAGAAAGGTGACACGTATAGGCACATTTTGAACCTAAATCATTATGATGGTGCATTTGCCCTTTAAGGGGGCTCGGCCGCTCGGGGCCTTTGTCCTTTAAGTTAGACTTCTGTGTAAAGATTGACCAATACCTTGATCAATGTACAAGAAAACCTCAATAAACTATATAGTTCATGAAAGCTGAGACTTAAGAGAGGTCAAATATGCAACTCGCTCATTGTGTCACATCTTCACAATTTCGCGGGGTTGGGGCCGAAAGACAGAGATAAGGATTTCTAATACATATAATATTGCGAACAACATCCTGGCTTCAATAAATATACAACACCGTTGATGATAATGATAATCTGTCCCTTAAAATTTGGAAAAGAAAAAATCGGTGTTTGATAAATGTACATGGCCCCCTAGGATATCAAATGGTTGATGCCTAACCTACTAGGATATGTATACACAACCTAGTATGTGTACATAACCTATTAGGTTATGCCCATATCTGATCTCTCATGTCCGAAATTTGATTTCGATAAAATGAACCAAATTCAACATATGAACCCCTCTCAGATGTTCTGAAAATAACAATGCATACGATAGGATTAGGTCAACCTATAAGCAAAACCTTCAGCAATAGTTCAATATCAAATGCTGGATTTCCAAGACCTAACATTTACTCACTACTTGAAACACATCGGAAAAAAACCTAAATAATTGAGTGTATATGTATTATCAGGATATACTAATGTTTATGCCTTTTTTGTACACAATAAATTCTACTTGTACTTACTGCAATCTTTGCAAATCTAGTGCTGACATGCTTTTAAGAGGAATGAATAAACATGATTTGAAAAAGAAAATCAAACATATGCAACTACTTTAATGTTAATTGGCAAATTGCCACATTTTCTTCATTTGTATTATTTAGATTTGTTGTTTACACTCAACAATAACACAACGACCATCTGATCACCGTATTATACAAATCCGCATACACGATTGCAATGAACAAATCTACCTTACCTGATTTCCTTACCAAACAATGTTAGCATCAGACAGAGGTGTACCACTGTCACATTGTCGCACAAGCCGGTGCGACATATACCTCAAAACATGCGACAAGGAAAATCCTTTAATTAATGCTTAACTCGGGTATTTTCATTCCCCATGACTAAATAACTGTATTAGATTTTTAGTAGCCTAGATTTCTAGGCTGTCATATGATTTTTTCTGGTACGTTTTTTTCTGTTACCTAACACCAAATAGTCTAGGTGCCACAGTGGTCAATTTAGTTTACACCTATCTCACCAGGGGAATAGAGGATCCGGTTTGAGTAAATCCTATAGAGATAGGAGGATCAGGTGGTGCCATCTATCTACCATACCTGGTACTACACCACACTGCTTGGTCCACACAGAAGGGGAAGTCAACGTTTTAGAGACTAGAAACCTAGTCTAGAATTTTAGTTGCATTTCCAAATACAGATTGTACCCAGAAGATGTCTAAACTTCATTTATCGATACCACCTATTGAGTGAGTTGGGTCTTTAACATTGCCAGGAAGGCTGATATGGTTGTGTAACTTGGCGACAATAGTGAAAGCGACTGTCGAATAGCCCACACTAATAGTTGCTGTGCTCCTTGACTCAAAAGTATGGACACCCCTTATCAGAGTTTCCCCGTCTCCAGTGACCTACATGTGTGTAAATAGATCTCGATGACCCCAGCTCTTGGCTCCCGAGCCTCCACGTTACTTAGCCTAGGTTTCTAGGCTGTCATATGTTCTTTTCTGCTATGCTTTTTCTGTTACTAAAACACCAAATATTCTAGGTGGCCATAGTGGTCAATTTAGTTTACACTTATATCACCAGGATTCGGTTTGAGTATGATACCTAAACCCTCTAGAGATCCGGTCCGAGGATCAGGTGGTGCCATCTATCTACCATACCCGGTACTACACCACACTGCTTGGTCAGCACAGGAGGTCGCCTAGATTTCTAGGCTGTTATATGTATTTTCTGCTAGCACCAAATAGTCTAGGTGGCCATAGTGGTCCATTTAGTTTACACTTATCTCACCAGGATTCAGTTTGATCATAACAACCTATAGAGATATGAGATCAGGTGGTGCCATCTATCTACCATACCTGGTACTACCCCACACTGCTTGGTCAGCACAGGAGGAGATGTCAACATTTTAGGGACTAGGAACCTAGTCTACACGTTACTAAGAAGTGCTTCGCTATTTCCAGATTTGACCTTTCCATTTACATGGGTCAAGCTTCTTAGCCAGCCACCAACAAAAGCTTAACACACCAATCCCCTTAATGTTTTGAGAAAAAATCTGAGTTGAATACCGAACAGTCAATTTCTGCCTTGCATAAGGTTAATATATATGGAACCTATAGGGGTGAGGAGAGTCCTCGGAAAACCTACGTCTATACCCCTAGTGAATATAGTGTATAAATTGGAAAAAAAGAGTACTCTCTCTCTCTCTCTCTCTCTCTCTCTCTCTCTCTCTCTCTCTCTCTCTCTCTCTCTCTCTCTCTCTCTCTATGTATGTACAAACACACATACACACACACACACACATATATATATATATATATATATATATATATATATATATATATATATATATATATATATATATATATATATATATATATATATATATATATACGTACAATATAAATGATATGTAGTACGTTAACTTCTATACCAAAGAACTACACTTTATCACAATCAAAGATATTGCCATTGTTAGCATTCAATCGATCATCATTTCCTCTCAACCCTTCTGCTGCTGGTGGCCAAATTGGCCAATACAAAAATATCCAATGAACACCAACATGATAGGGTTCCAAAAGTATATCAGATACAAACTATTCGAAGGTCTGTTCATTATTGACAAAAATATTGCCTCTACAAATGGTAAACATATTTCTTAGATGATTCTGGGCCTCTATTTGACATGCTCTATTTAGAGGCATGAATACTCTGTATGATAAAATTTATCTTCAATTCTTTTCACAAACCCAGCACAGTAATATATAATAAAGCTGAACAGTGTCTGTAAACATGATAACATGTATTGAAAAAGACCCAGGTGCACAGCAGTTCAGAGTTGTTGAATGCACCAAACGTTAAAACATGACAGGGAATGAAAGAAGATGTCCTAAGTTGAACCTAAGATAAAGATATTTGTTTCTTTGTTGGAAACCTCTTTTCTGGGACCTAAGTACACTACTTTGCGAAGTGCTAGCGATCTGTTTGCGCTAAGGGGGGGGGGGGGCGAGGGAGATCATTGATTACATAACCTGTACCCCTCAAGCACAGTAAAACCTGTACCCAGTTTCTCATTCAGAGCCCTTGACCCTAACCGACAGCGATGTCCATACTCAGGTACGTATACTTTGTTTGCTATTGACTATATGGTATAAACCAACTAGCATCATCTATTTATACAATGAGTTATAGAGTCGGTCCCGGCTATCTTGACCCATATCCATTTAGTAATGACGCACTGTACAATGGGTCCTCTTACACGTCTGACGCTAAATCAACTTGTGATTTTGGAATATCCTACCAAGGTTTATGTTTATGATAAGGTTAGAAATCGGGTCCAGAGTTAGGGTTACAACAAAGGGTTAGGCAGCTTTTAACCCTAACCCTGCACCTGATTCCTGACCACAACCCTAGGTAGGGTTTCCCAAGATCATAAGTTTCCATGGCGTCGATTCCTGAGGTATGCGGGGATTTAGAGTGTACCTCATAGCAAAGGGTCAAGAATACCACGACGTGCTTTCAATCATCGAAAACAGCGGGCACTGAGCGATTTATAAACCCAATTCTGCTGACAGCAGCCCAGAACACAGAACAGTTTAGGTTAAGTGTAAAGGGGAAATCATTTGAAACTTAACAGAAATGTTAATCAGACCACTACCAACAGCTCTCCCCTTCAAATATTTTATAAAATTATTTGTAATTTCCAAATTATTGCCAAAAGCATCCTAGAACCGATGGAAGATCTCTATGAGTATTAATGGGTTACCTGTTACTAGTAATATTGGCTACCTGTCGTCTTTGGCTTGGTCGGGTACCCGAGTTCTGTGTGCGTAGTTCTCGCAGTCCCAGCCTTGTTATGAAAGCAGTTGCCGTATCCCTCTGGGATATGTGGTATGCGTGAGAGGGCTGTGCTTCACTGACTCACCCTCCTAGTGTCCAGGGTATTTATAGCAGCAGATACAGGTACGCAAATACCTGCACCAACAACAAAGGGTTTTGAAAAAGTCGCGTGATGGGTACCGCACCGAGCTCACATGGTCTAGCTATTAGGCTCTTCGTTTATCATTATATATATATATATATATATATATATATATATATATATATATATATATATATATATATATATATATATATATATATATATATATATATATATATATATATATATATATACGTATATATATATATGTACATATATATATATATATATATATATATATATATATATATATATATATATATATATATATATATATATATATATTTATATATATATATATTCATGATGGCGGAAAAAGTGACGCCAAACGAAATTTTAAATACCAGGCTGTTTTCAATCTTTAACAATCCTTTCTCGCTCCACCTTTCTCGCCGCTGTCTTTCCATCTATTTAGAAGAATTTACCTTCTCTTTTAACTTCTTTCTCTCAGTACTTTCCCTTTGTGCCTCATCTCTCATTTTCCATCCCTTTCTCTATGCTAGCACGAAGGTCGATCCACTTATTTTATTCATCTTAGATGTTATTACTTATCTAACCCCCTCTCTTTGTAATCTCCTCGGGGGCAAGAACTGGGTCACTTCCCTGCGGCGCTGGTACTATTGATGCTATTTAAGTCCGTGTTGATTGAGGCCTAACACTGGCTACCTTCCAAAAGGTCTCTACCTCAGTACCTCGGTCTCGCTTCGCACTTCGCTTGCTATGAGCTTCCCCCCACCCCCCACCCCCCCACCGATCTATCTCATATCATATATCTTATATCTATCTCATAGTTGAACTATTGTATAATCTAACCCTAACCACACTCAGGGGGGTGGCCAAAGGAGGCCTGACAATTTTGGAAATATCTTTCTCCCACTCTGAGGTGTATTTTACAGTTAAGGATTTGTGGTCTCCAATGGGTGTTCTTCAACGGGGTCAAAAGGTCAAACTAATGTAATTGTCAATCAGATCCCTCAATTTCAATCAAGAGGTCACTGCTGCTGGGTCAAAGGTAGACCTAACAATGGTGCGCGTGCATTCGAACAAGCGTCACGTACGTGATCTGGCGCCAGTTTCTGGGGAAACAAACGATGCACGTCGCAACAAACGCGTATTACCATTGTTGAAATAGTGCACAGGCGACCTTTGGCTGACCTAGTTTATCAAGCTAACCTCACGGTAAAGCGTGTAAATTTCTCCTTTTCATCGTGGGAGAAACAGGTTCTATCACTCGTGGATGGAAAGAGGAGGAATCTTGCACTCGTGAGTGATTTTGTGTCTTGGGACTCGGCAAGCCTCGTCCCAAGACACAAAATCACTCACTCGTGCAAGATTCCTCCTCTTTTCAACCACTCGTGATGGAACCTCTATATCTAACAAAAGCATTTTTGGGAAATTATTTCAAGGAGATTTGTTAACCAGAAGTCAAACATCAACTCTCCTGCAAATATTTTATAAACTTTCGCTTTATTCCCAAGTAATTTTTAAAACTATGAAAGTAGCAGACGATACTTTCTAGAGTCACTCTTAGTGAGAATGGGTTAAACAAATGTCGAAACTTGCAGCCACAATTACTCACATTTCTGGCTCTACGTGTATTATGTTTTGCATTGTGTTAATGACATTGACCACCTTTCTAATGTGACGGTCTGAATGTCTCTTATCGACCCCTTTAGAATGACCACCTATGTTAAGCCTTAGCTGACCAAACACAAGTGGATTCGAAACAAGCCGGTCAACCTGAACATGCTAGCCTCAACCAGTGTCAACTAATAGCCGCTAATAGGCCAAAATTGGTGCTCTGGGCACCCCCAGCTGGTGGTGGAGATAAGGTTTCTCTGTAATGTAATCGATGCGAGAGTCCTGATTTGTCCTTTTTCCCACGTGACCTCGCACTGATGCCTTATCTGGTACTCCTGGCATGAGTCCAGCATGTAACTTTAGGGCATATAGTAATTGGTCTCTCGCTACATATCCATTCTTTTCTTCATCCAAGGTTAAGCCCTTAATTCATCATATCAAGAATGGATCTATTCCTCACTGTTTTTTTCAGTTGTTTATTTGTTTGTCTGCTTACTGTAATGTAATCGCACTGTATATGTATTGCCGCGTGTTAACAACTCGTATAGCCTGCAACTTGTTAAAACTGTCTTATTTGTTTGTATTATTTGCGAATGTATTTTACATGTTATACGACATTATACAAATATGCCATGCCAGTGTGGGTATCCTGATGGAATGTCTCCCAGAGGGAGGATGGTTTTCCCTCGGGCGGAGGATACACACACTGGCATGGCATATTTGTTTTATTTTACCGAACAAACCCCAATTTGGTAAAATATCAATGAAAACAACAATGAAGTTGGTAGATCCAGTGAGAATGGTGGACGTTTTGCCGGTGGACATTTCGCCGGTGGACATGATGGAATGGCCAACCTTTGTAAGCCAATCACGGCTTACGATTTTCACGTGAGGTATAATAAGATCAATTGCAATACATACATACATACATACATACATACCACCACCACCACCGCCGCCGCCGGACACCGCCGCCGCTACTACTACTACAACAACAACAACAACAACAACAACAACAACAACAACAACTACTTGTACTACTAGTACCACTGCTACTACTACTACTACTACTACTACTACTACTACTACTACTACTACTACTACTACTACTACTACTACTGCTACTACCGGTTTCCTCCACTACTTACAACTGTCTAATCACGAATTAGCCACAATTGGTATGAATGTGACTAAAAACGAGATTCTAAATTCCAAATTCCAAACTACTACTACTACTACTACTACTACTACTACTACTACTACTACTACTACTACTACTACTATTGCCTTACAATGCTATTAGTTATACAGAACGCAGACATCGGCCTATTCCATTTTGGGGGATCGATAAGGAGTTTATCATTATCTCCGTACACAATCATTTTGAATTACGACAAGCCCTGCGGGGAGTCTGCTGGCAGTTAAATTGCACTCAGAGAATGGAGTTATATTCAAAGGAAAATATGAAATATCAATATCACTGTTTCATCAGTGGCAGGACAACCCTAGAAAAACAATGCGAAACCAATTATCTTTAATCATTGGTTAATGCAGGTGGTTAATGTGGGTTAACAATCAAACATGATGCTCTGGACATGTCAAAGCTTTAACAGTATTCACAAAAAGGCCCTACCATCCAGGTGCATGTAATATCTGCCTAATAAAGGCATACTTTGGGCTTATTTCAAATTGTGGAAATGCAAAAAAAAAAAACAAAAAAAAAACTATTGATTTATAAAGTTGTACTTAACTGGAAAGTACCCGCCCTGTTATTCTTCACAAACTCTGGTCATTCAGTAAAATTTACATATTTGTTCGTGATTTCATAACGCTACGTGTATTCTCGAGGGTAGGGTAGTGAAGGTACCGCATTCTAGACGAACTGCGATCTTGCAGTTGGTAGACCCTGCCTGTGCTGCCGCTCAGGAACACGTTGACGTTGAGACCAGAATTTGGAATTTTCATTTTTAGTCAGTTTGTTTCTGACAAATTGCGGCTAGGGCGTATTCAGGGCAGTTGTAACAGGTGGAGGAATTAGATAAAAATCCTTTTTTTTTTTCGTTTGGCAATTCTTTTAATGAAACTACGAGTATTCCTGAGGGTAGGGTAGTGAAGGTATCGCATTCTACACAAACTGCGATCTTGCAGTTGGTAGACCCTGCCTGTGTTGTCGCTCAGGAACACGTTGAGACCAGAATTTGGAATTTTCATTTTTAGTCATTTTTTTTCTGCCAAATTGCGGCTAGGGCATATTGTTGTAACAGGTTGTAACAGGTGGAGGAATTAGAAAAATCCTTTTCTTTTCGTTTGGCAATTCTTTTAATGAAATAAATATTAGAGCACACAGATATCCCTACGACCACACACTTAGGGCTACCTAGCTTATCTACCAAAAGTTCAAAAAGCTCGGCTAACAGATATGAAATTGATAAATGAGATGCTAAACTGGCTGAAGCTCATGCCATTTGCAGTCGTCCTAGTTATTCTCCACGAACTTTGGCCATTCAGTTAAATTTACATATTTGTTCGTAATTTCTTAATGCTATGAGTATTCTCGGGGTTAGGGTAGTTAAGGTATCGCATGATAATGCGATCTTGCAGTCGACCAGTAGACCCTGCTAACGCTGCCGTGCAGGAACACGCTTAAACTTAAATTTGGATTTACCATTTTTGGTCAGTTTTTCTGCCAAGCATGCCGGGAACGCTCAAATCTGACTGGGATCTAAAATCAACCTGCTAGGGCGCATGTAAGTAGGTGTGGATGATAGGGAAACCAATCCGCCGCTTGGTTTCAAGTCTAAGGCATCAATCTTTCATACCCCCGGCAGGGACTCAAATTCAGAAAGGGTCGAGAGACAGCTAGCAGTCATTGGCAACGCCGTAGCCCACACGGTAGGCCACGGTGAAGGTCAGTGGAGGGTATCGGGGCGAATCACCGACACACCATCCACCAAATATTTGCATTCCCCTCGCGCTCCCGATGTGATGACACATCGAGAGGGCGCCCGGGAGAGCGCAACAATCATTGATTGTGCTTAACCTTCCGAAACCAATGATCCTACTTATATAGGTAGATTGGAGTACAGTAATGTGCTTAGAGTAGTTGACCAAATTTTAACTTTTGCAAGTTATTTGATTGAATAAAACTGTTCAACTTTAACTTTATCGAAATAGTAAATAGTTTAGAATATTGCTATTGAAAGAAATATTCATAATTTTGTCACATTGCCGAATTAGGTACCTTTTACACCTCTATGGGTGTATTTGCATCTTGTGTTATCGCCGCTCGATCATGGCTATTAATAGAGCACAGTTCCGCATTTGTCATTCGTCGACCGTGATTGGGTCACATTTTCGAAAATTATTTACTTCGTGCGTATGCCTTGATATAAAAACACATTTGAAGTTAGTTAGTGGTATACTATTTTTATCTATCTATTAAAGTGTCGATAACTGTTCTAATGTAATACTTTTGTTGGGAAATGTTAAGAGCTGGTTCTTCATCTCATTTCAAGCATAACTAAAATGACTGGAGAAGAGCCAGCAGGAACAACAGACTTCTCTGAAAATGTGTTTTTAATATAGAGTGTAATAAGCACAAGCAGTTGTGGCCGTTGATATCAGAGAAGACACTAAGTCAAATTCGACGCAGTTGGCTGCACAGTCAACCTACGAAATCATAGAAGCAGCAGGGGATACCACCACTAAAATGGTAAAAATACAAAGAAACAAAAAGGATTTTTCAACTTCAAAGTACCTTTCTCAATATGCACTTAGAATAAAAGCATTGTTATGCATGTCTTATATGTATGCCTCTATTGCCAAATTAGGTTCCGGGGTCAAAAGCTGGGATACTGTGGGCGAGTGAGGTAATCAAATGCTAGTGCATAGCCATGCGTCAATTGCAATAAACAAGAGTTGAGATCAGAACGACTGGGACTCCCCTGAGAAACTCTGCCATTCCTTGTACACGGGGTCAAAGAGTGGGACAGTAAGCCCACAGATTATACTCTGCCAACATGTATATTTGGAAGATAGAATATGTCAGGAAGAAACTAAGATGGAATTGGTTTTCGAGTTCAAGTGAGAAATCATTTTACCCGGTCACTATGCCTGGTCCAATGTAAATAGAGCGCTACTTTGGCGTTAAAACATGGTTAGATATCATATATCGATCTAATTATGTGTTCATTGAAGTCGAAAAGCGGACGCACCAGTTTTTGACCCAATGTACATGGAAAGGGCAGAGTGCGTCAAAGGAGAGACCCAGTTTTGAACCGTACGAACATGGAATCGAAAAACAACAACAACAACAACAACAACAACAACATCATAATGATTCATATCGAACTCAAATTTGTAAACTCTGATAACATTCTCTTCTTTCTAAATAGAAACATATCTTTATTGGTAGATTCCCCCTCTCTCTCTTTTTCCATCTCTCTATTGCTATATTCCTCCTCTTTTTTCTTTTTCTCTTTTACTCTTTCCCTGCGCCAACCCTCTCTCTCTCTCTCTCACTTGCTATATTTCTTTTTTCCTTTTCTCTCTCGCTATCTTTCCCTGTGCCATCGGACCTCTCCACTCTCTCTCTCTCCATCTCTCTAAAGCTATATTCCTTTTTTCCTTTTCTCTCTCACTATCTTTCCCTGTGCCATCCGACCTCTCCACTCTCTCCATCTCTCTATTGCTATATTCATTTTTTCCTTTTCTCTTCTACTCTTTCCCTGCGCCATCCGACCTCTCCACTCTCCCTTCTTCTATCTCTCTATTTTTATAATTTTCTCTTCTCTCTCTCTCTCTCTCTCTCTCTCTCTCTCTCTCTCTCTCTCTCTCTCTCTCTCTCTCTCTCTCCATTGGTATATTCCTCCTCTTTTCCATTCTCTCTCTCTATTGGTATATTCCTCGTTTTCATTTTCGTTCTCACTCTCTTTCCCTGCGCTTTCCTATCTCTCTCCACCCTCTCTCTTTTCCCATCTCTCTATTGGTGCATTACTCCTCTTTTTACTTCTTTCTCTCTTTCCCTACGCAAACCTATCTCTCCTGACTCTCTCTTTCCCTCTATCTATTGGTATATTTCCAGGGCTGTCCAAGCCCAAAATGCCTGTAGCAAAATTTGAACTGCCTGTAGCAAAATACTTCTACCGTCTGCCACCAGGTGGCGTTTTAATGGTTCAAATTTTATCCACCAGGGGTCATTTAGTTCACAGTTTACACACTAGGGGGAGTTAGATTAAGACAATACAAACTACAATTCAGATTGAATCTCCAGTTCTTTATTCCTATAATACAATGATTCAATCACATTAATAATAAAGTGTGGAAAGTTTGGTAGAATGATCATTATACACATCGTTTTCCACTAAGTAAAATTGATTATACTGCCTTCATACCAGCAAAGCTTTTCTTATTAATGGAAGTACATATAGGATTCTATCCCAATAAATACACAAGTCATTTACATATCACTACTAGAAATGCCTGTTAAGTTGCTCATGTAACCTAGTCATTCACAATGTCAGCTGTAAGATGTAAAACATAATGCAGATACCATACTAGTATCATGTGAACATATCACTTAAACAGCATCAGTCAAATATACATGAGCTACATGACCTAAAGCAGTTTGTTACCATAAAGTGGTTTATCAATACAATTTGTTCACATACTATGCACAAAAAGGAACTGTAGCAAAATCGAAAAGTTTCCCCTTGTATTCTAATTTATATTGCAAGATGAAACGTTAGAAAATTGGAAACACATTTCTTCCATTTTCGCTGTTTGACCCGAGTAACAAAACGCTGTAGATCCTACGGCAATCTTTGTTTTCACTCACACATTACTCATCTAACAGTCAGCTATACTGGAAAATAATTGCAAAGGGATTTTCCTACCTACTAAGAGCTTTTGTCAAATATTCCTAGAAATTGTTTTTTGTAAATAATTCAATGTAAGCAAGGTATTCGACCATATATTTTCACACCTCTGACTTTGCGACCGAAAATGGAGAATTGTGCTTATGATAAATCTCTCCTTGCTTTCAAGAAATTAACAAGTTGCAGACGTTTGACAATACCTGGCACCACTAACGTGACTTCAGGCGGTTGCCAAGTTGTAGACTTCTGACAACAGATAGCGCCAATAACGTGCCTACAGACAGTTGCCAAATCGGTCACAATATTTCAGTATAAAGGTAAAGGTATTCGGTTTATAGTCTTGTATCCACCGAAGTGCTCACACGACCTTCCTCCCCTAGCAGGCACTGTACACACGGAAACCATTTCAATCCCCCGGGGGATATTCCAGAGCAACTGGCAGCATATAGCGCACATGCTCTAAGCACCATTTTACAGCTGGGTAGACTTCGCCAGGGGTTCTAGGGGTTCGACGATCCACTTTTACAATCCGTTGCTTTTTGCTGAGAATTGCTATTTTTCTCAAGTTTAGTTGCAGATTATAGGCTACATATTCATAAGGCTCTCCATAACCCCTTACAAAAAGATGAAACCCCTTTCATCGCCCAAATAGGAGGTGGCATTTCACAAAATCTCACGGAGAAGTACATCTATTACATGTGTTTTTTAGAATGATATTCCCATATTGAACATACGTCCGACAAATTGTTCCGTTTCAAAGGCTTTGTTTTTGTGATCGCATGTGAGTAGGTATGTAGGTATATCTATCTATCTATCTATCTATCTATCTATCTATCTATCTATCTATATATATATATATATATATATATATATATATATATATATATATATATATATATATATATATATATATATATATATTATCATCATTTTTATTATTATTATTAGTAGTAGTAGTAGTAGTAGTAGTAGTAGTAGTAGTAGTAGTAGTAGTAGTAGTAGTTATCATCTCTGTTGGAATATGACACAACTATAACTTGCAATCTTAGTAAATAAGGTCCTTGTTTGTTGAATTAAACACATATCTAAGCTCAACCTAAAAGGTTGTTAATACTTGTGTCTTGTGTGTGCTGCCAATAGTTTGGAAAGTAAACCAGCTTTGGAGCACTTATAATTGTGTACTACTTATACCATTGTATACTGTAATAATTGCATTAATTGTGGGTGAACATTATAATTGCTGGACAATATCTTGGTTTGGGTAAACCAACCTTGTAACACTTACTGATTATTGCCTGGAAATCATCCTATTTATTTAATTTAACTGAACTGGTTTTGATAATAAAACCAAAGGCTAGTAATAATACTGTTGTGGTTCTACTATAATTATGCTTTTGTTAACTTCTGTAATTTTATGTTTGTTGTTTTGTTTACTTAAAGAGTTTATATGGGTCAATCACATTTATTTGACCTGGTTTTTGAAAGAGGTTATATGGGTCACACAAAGTAATTTGACCTGGGTAAGGTCAAATATGAGGAAGCCCTTAATGTTTCAAATGGAGGAAGGTGTAACATTATATATAGAATGTAATATATACCTCCTACAGGAGTATTTAAAAAATCTCCAAATAAACATGGTATATTATCTGGTACTATATAGTATTGACTTTGTCATAGAGTTGGGATGTCCTGTGCTAGGTGACAAACTTCACCAATATATCACTTATGTGCTACTGGGATTGCCTATCAAACTGCATACACTCATACTTAGATGAGTTATTTGACTATTGAATCTTTGAATTGTAGGGGATTGAGGGACCTCAAAAAGAGAATTGATATTTTGGATGGTTTCAGGAAAAGAAATGTAAACATTATTCACTTACAAGAAACACATTTAATAGCATCAGATCTCATTGAACTAAAAAAATTCTGGAATTGTAAATATATCATTTCAGGGAAGAAAAGACAATCACTTGGAGTAATGACCATAATTAATAACAATTTTGAATATAAAATTAATTCCGTTTCCAAAGATTCAGAAGGGAGATACATTTTATGTGACATAGAGCTTCCTAATATTGCAAGATTTTTAATGATAAATATTTATGGACACAACCAAGACAATCCAATTTTTTTTCATACCATTTTTGGAAAACTAGAACAAAATAACATTAAAAACTGGGTGGTGTGTGGTGACTGGAACTTGGTTAATGATCAACAACTAGACACTCTAAACTATGTAAACCAAAACAATCCAAACTCCTCCAGATATGTGAAAACTTTTATTCTAAAATATAACTTAGTGGACATTTGGAGGAAATGTAATCCAAAATCAAAAAATTATTTGTGGTTCAAAAAAAATCCTGCCAAAGCAGCAAGACTTGACTTCTTTCTCATTACACCAACTTTATTGAATATTTTTGCAGATACATATATATCTTTTAAATATAGATCTGATCATTGTAAAATAGGTTTAAAGTTTCACTTAGACAGATCTCCAAAAGGGAAAGGAATTTGGAAACTTAATTCTGAATTATTAAATAACATAACACTTATGGAAAAAATAAAAGAGGGTATCCTTTTAATTGTACAAGTCCATGCCTGCACACCATACCACCCCGATTATGTGAAAACATTTGATAAAAATGAAATTTCATTTATGACGACAATTGATATCATATGGGAAGTGCTGTTGTCACATCTTAGGGGTATCTTTATTGCTTTTGCTGCAAAAAGAAACAGGGATATGTTAAATGAAGAAAAAAAACTTGTAAAAGATATTGAAAAACTTGATGACTTGTTCATTTTGGATATGTCAGACAAGGATTTAGAACAGGAATTAAATGATAAAAAAAGAGATCTTGAAGAGATTTGAGATATTAATTTAAGAGGTGCTTATATTAGATCTCGAATTAAAGATTTTAATTTGGGAGAAAAACCAAACAAATATTTTTTAAATTTGGAGAATTTCAATTTTGTTTCCAAAAGTATTAAAGAACTAGAACTTGAAGATGGAAACAACATTAATAAACCAAATGAGATTTTGGAAGAGATGAGGAGGTTCTACCAATCCCTATATAATAAAAAGGAAATCAAAATTTTAAGTGACTCAAAATTTTCTGAATTTCCAAAGAAATTCAACAAATTGAGTGAAGTGGAGAAGGCATCCCTTGATAGTGACATTACAGTGGAAGAACTCAAAAACATGTGTTTAGTGGTGGGGCAAATAAAAGCCCTGGCCCTGATGGATACACCAACGAGTTCTACAAGACCCTTTGGCCGACAATAAAGATCTTACTCTTGAACTTGATGCAACATTTTTTCAAAGAAAAAGTATTAGTCAAAATCATCTAATGGGAATAATTAATTGTATTCCCAAAGGAGATAAACTTAGAAATAAATTAAAAAATTGGCGTCCCATCACATTATTAAATTCCATTTATAAATTTTACTCCGCCATTTGGGCAAATAGAATAAAACAATTTCTTCCAAAATTAATTAATCACAACCAAACCGGTTTTGTCTAAAATAGATTTATTGGGGAGAACACTAGATTAACTTTAGACATTTTAACTGAATCAATTAAGGAAAACACTAGTGGTCTCCTAATTTTAGTAGATTTCGAAAAGGCTTTTGATTCTATTTCTTGGGACTACATTTCAAAAATTCTAAATTCATTTAATTTTAGTGAAAGCACCATTCAGGTTGTAAAAAGTCTTCAAAAAAACTCATTATCAAAAATTATTCAAAATGGACACTCATCTGAAATCATCAAGTTAGCAAGGGGATGCAGACAAGGGGATCCAATATCCCCTTACATTTTTTTTTGGCAGTAGAGCTCTTGGGTGCGTCTATCAGGGAAAACACTGAATTACAAGGTTATACAGTTAAAGGTAAAGAGCACAGGATATCCCAATTCGCTGATGACACAACTCTCTTTATTGCATATAATGAAAGAAATCTCAGGCTCTGTATGGAAATTCTAGAGGAATTTCATCTTATTTCTGGACTCAAGATAAATGTGGACAAAACGAAGGTCATGAAGTTCGGAAGAAATAGGGACAGCAGTGATATTTTATATCAAGATCTGAATTTAATTTGGACCAACAATTTTATTTCCTTAGGTATTTCTTATGATGTGACAGATCTTAACAATATAACATGCTTAAATATTCAACCAAAACTTATGGAAATCAAATTGATGTGCTTATTAGAATGTGGCGAACAAGAAATCTAACTTTAATAGGGAAAATTACTTTAATAAAAAGTTTATTTATTTCTAAATTTATACATATCCTGCTGTCCCTTCCTAGTCCTTCTGAAATATTGTTTAATAAAATTGAATCTTTATTCGATAACTTTTTACGGAATGGAAAGACTCCTAAATTTAGGAAACAAATATAGGAAAAGACAACTGTTGAAGGAGGCCTTCACTACCCGAATATCAGGTCAATTGATGCAACTATGAAGGTATCATGGTTTAAGAGACTATACAAAACAAATGTAGGTTGGGCTACAATACCATACAGTTATAAAATGGACCAAATCTATGTATATGGTGATGTTTATCAAGAGAAATTATTGGCAGAGGTCAATAATAGTTTTTGGAATGATTGTATTAGGTCCTTATTGTTATTATCCAAAAAACAAGTATATCATGGTAAAGAATCCTTACTGTCGATACCATTGTGGTACAATACTAGAGTGATCCAGTGGAGAATACCCACTTGGGTTAATAAGGGAATTATGATGATAGGTGACAATATGGGTAATGATGGTGTTTTGTTGGACATAGAACAAATACAGAGAAGATCGAATGTTCCATGCAATTTCTTACTTCACTTAAGTTTAGTTTAAAGAAAAAACTCCAACAAATTATTACACCAGGAAATATTTATTTAAGTGTAAATCCCAAAATGTCATACATACTACATGATATTGGAATTAGTAATAATGGAAACAAGAATACATATTTCAATATAAATACTGATAATGCAGAGCTAATACAGGACATAGGAGATAAATGTGAAACCTCCTTCAATGAAGACATATCCATGTCCACGATACAAAATTCATTTAAAAATGCCAAAAGATTTTCAGCTTCGGCTTACCAACATTTCAACCAATTTAAACTAATACATAGGAGAACAATCAACAATCAATTACTTAATAGAATGGATTTAAGTGAAACTGAGAATTGTCTATTTTGTGAGGAGGGTCCAGAGACAATAGAACACATTTATCTTTTATGCAGAAACTCCATTAAAATCTGGAATGATACGGTAGTGTGGGTAAGAGCAATATATGATCCTCAATTTATGATATCAGATCATGAGAAAATATTTGGAGGCATCTTGAATAATGAGGTTATACAAGTCATTATTATGAGTGTAAAAGATGTTATTTACAGAAAAAGAAAGGTTGGGAAAGAAATGACTCTGTTGGATGTTAAAAAATGTCTTCAAAAAAACTTATCTGTTTTAAAATTTAAGAATGCTCTTTCAGACAGAGATGGTGTTTTTGAGAATAGATGTAACCTGTTTCTACAGGATCTAAGGAATGTTATTCATACTAGAAATAGCTGGTATTCAATATAAATACATCATTCATCATTCAACATTTTATCTTTTCAAACAGACAGTCAAATACTTGAAGACATACAATATATTTGTTACACTGTGATACCATGTTATGGAGAATAAAAACCCTGTTACACACGTGTGTGATTTGAAATTAGAAAAAAACTATAACTCGCAATCAGAGAGCTGTATCACCCGAGTCGCAGCTGATAACGAATTTATCTCATAATTGCCCCCTCAACCTATGCATAGATAATAAACGTGAACAAATTTGAAAAGCTGTTTCAAATTAACAGATTGAATGCTTTGCTCAAATTGTTGTTGCATCATGCACTTAGGGGTAAGGAGAATTGGGAATTGCATCATGGGCATAATCCTCTGATGCAATGCTCAACTCTCCCTACCCTAAGAAGTAGCAGGTTAATATAAAAATACTTGGAGGTTAATATAGGATTCTGAGAGGTTAATATAAGGTTCTGAGAGGTGAATTGAAGGAAGTTCACAACACCGCTTCATATCATGGGTTTAAAATTTTGCCAATTGTGATATATATATATAATATATATATATATATATATATATATATATATAAATATATATATATATATATATTTATAT
>OZ012695.1:16787091-16811087 GCA_963942565.1 Maea johnstoni
GTGTTCCCGTTTATCCAATGTCAGTGTTTTGATAAAAGGAGGGGTGTTAATTCAGTGGAAAAATCAGCATTTTATTAAAATAAGGGTGCTTTTTTGGCCAGAAATCAGTGCTTTAGGGGTATTTTTTTTTTTTTTTTGATAACGAGCATATACGACCCCCTAAATACCAAAGTGCCCTCCCCCTCCCCCCACCCCCCCCCCCCCCCCCCGGGTCAAACGGTTGCATGCATATCCCTGCTCGTCTACCCTACTGGCAATTTTCTTTTGTGTCTTGAGCAAAATTGGAAGTCCTCAGCATTGGTAATGAGGTACTGTAGGCAGGTAGGGTTATGCCCTACACCTTGTGGCTTGTGGGGCCTCCCCTTATGGTAACCATGGTCATAAATATGACAATTGGTGCAATATGCTACGATGGACCAAATGTAAAAATGAAACAACCGTTTTTTGGAGAAAATAAAACTTGATTTTTTTTCAACCATGTGAAAGAGAAAATAAAAAACTTTTTATTTTCACGACCATAAGCTAGGGAGAGAAAATAAAATCTTATTTATTTTCACAACCATTTTTGGGAGCGAGAAAATAAAGCATTATTTTTTTCTGACCATGTGAAAGAGAAAAACAATTCTTTTTCACGACCATTTGCTAGGGAGAGAAATAAAAATAAAATTATTTCATTTTTATTTGAGGGGGCGAAAAAATAAAACTTTATTTTTCCCTACCACAATACAGACGGAAGGTGAATATATTTCAAGCAATGACTGGTTGCTTGGCTCATTTTCCTGGCAAAGGGAACATATACATTTGTGAGAGTTGCAAGAAAGACTACGTATGTGATCTTCAGTTTATCATAGAATAGTAAATTGTGCTAAAAGTTATACGACCCTGTGGCAGCAGAGAGCAGCATTAGCGCGAGTTGAGGATAAAACTTATTCAAAAAGCTCAAAAAGGTCACTTTGATTAACTTTAGATTACCAGTCTAAGGAACCAAACGTGTATTATGTTTAGTTTCATGCATGTGTACTGTACTCTATATTTGCAGCCATGGGCGGTGCTGTATTATTATTTACGGTTTTTAAACTTGTATGCCTTTAAACTGCCTCTCAAACACTTTTCAAATGCTTTTAGGAAAGAGTCATAGTACTTTAAGGTAGGATTCACATAGTGTCAGAGAAACACAACCATACAAAGTTATTGCATGTGTTCAACCCTCTCTACATATCCCATAATTTGAACTTACCATGTTGTTTAGCATTATTTTTCTGCCATATTTAGGCTAAGCCATAGAGGACACCAGAGTACCTAGAGAAAAGCACTGCCAGAGCGCAAGCTACTGATCATTTTCTCACAAGTCCTGAGTGTCTCAGAGTCGCCAACAGCAAGCAATGAATTGAAATTTCCAAAACCACTCTCATCAATCAGGCATACCCTCTTCATTTGTATAAAGCTATGTAGGATAGGGGTTAATAAAAACATCATCATTAACAATACACTTACAGTTATCACTGTTTCATCTTTCAGCTGAGGCTCCTACTACCCCCCTTCCAGCCCAAACAACACTAGGTAAGACTAAGCTGATGTACTGTTGCTGCTGTACTAATACACAAACATGTATTTGAGATAAACTTTAAACCTATTTGAGTGGCAACTAGAACAAGTAGGTTTGTTAGAACTGCTTAATCTAGCCTTGCCGGTGATTCACCTAGCAGATGGAAGGCAATTTGATGTAAAAATATTCAGTTCCAGTTGTATATGTTCTCACCTCCTGACACTGTATACAGAGCATGCGACATCGAAGCCATGGTAGTCTCTAGTATTTCAACATTTAAAAATCCAATAATGCCTTATGATGCAAGAACTGTTTAAATCTAGGTTTCATTGAAAGTAAACATAGATAAACATGTTCACTTGGTGGGTTAACTACTGTGTAGCTGTGTACAATACTCCATTGGAGCGTCATTGTGTTTCATTCCTATGTTTCAGAACCTACTCAGGCACCTACCACCCTTCGTGCAATCAAAACAACACAAGGTAGGCCTTCTTGGAATGGAAAGGAATTATGTCATTTCAACTGTTGTGCAAAAGAGAACATAAAACTGTACACAGAATGTAGAACCTTTTGTTCATATCCCTACTCTAATAAGTGAAACTCTGTTGGTAATACCCAGTGGAATTATGACATTAGGTCTCAGATTTGTGATGTCTTCACATAGATATTCAGTTCTAGTAGTATATGATCTCAACTCTTGACACTGTATACAGATCATGTGACATTGAATACATGGAAGTTCCTAGTATTTCAACAATTTATAATACAATAATGTCGTATGGTGAAAGAACTTTTTAAATATAGGTTTCATTGATAGTTAACAGATTTGGTGTTTATTTTGGTGATCATTTGGTGGATTAAGAAGGCAGCTATGTACAATAATTCATTGAAGCATCACTATGTTTATCCCAATATTTCAGCACCTACTCTCTCTCTCTCTCTCTCTCTCTCTCTCTCTCTCTCTCTCTCTCTCTCTCTCTCTCTCTCTCTCTTATTGTTTCTCTCTAGAATATATCGAATATATGTGCAACAGGTTTGCCATAGTATTGAATTACTTATTATTTAAGTAGCAGCTAGAAGCTTAAACGGTATTAGATAATGTTTATGTATTTAGGGTTTATACATTTGGCCCTTCTTCCAATTGTTAGGTCAAAATAGACCATAATGAAAATATGATAATACAATTCTTTTTGACAAAAAATGTGAATGTCACGCTTACAACATCACACCCTCATGAGTTATATAACACAACCTTTTAAAATCATATTCTATCACCTCTAATTTTATGTTTATTGCCATCAACAATTAATTGAAATAGCCAGTACCTTTTGTCGTTGACTCGTGCAACACTCTTGTTAAGAGTAAACCTAGGAAAAGATAATCAATAATAACAACGGTTGTGGGTATTTATTAACCACCAAAGGTCAGTTCCAAGGAACGTACATCTAGTAACTAACATAAGGATTTCAAAATAGATGCAAATGCATCAGGAGGCTTGTCGAAATATGTATAAATCAAATGGGGAAGCGAAAACAGTGATGCTTAGTTCTTTGCCTGAGTGTATTGGTTTCAAATGAACTCATTTTGAGGCATTGCAAAATCTAAACTTAAGCTCATAACAGCACATGATAGTGATCCTCAAGTGATCAAACGGTGTTTTTGTTAAGCCCCTCATCCCATGTAAGACAATTCTGCTTATTGCCAATAGGTCCAGATTTCTTGCATCAAAGAGTATTCTATAGTATGTTATGGCTAAGAACATATATTGTCTTCATCCATAGGTTTGGAAAATATTGTTTTGAATATAGTTATCATTAGGCAACAGAAAGGGATTGAAGCTAAGGTTTATTCTAAACGCCCATGTTGCTGCTGCACTTATATACAGTAAAGACATAATTTTCCTGCACTTACTGTGTGGGCAGACCAAATTGCCTCACTGGTGCCTATATCTAGATAGGGCAACAAGGCCATGACATCACACTGCAAGTGTGTGAGGTTTGTGGGTCATGAATATGTGTGCCTAGTTATATCGATCAAGCATGCCCAAGCAACTACTATACCAGTCGCTGGCAAATGACTGGTCGACCTAAAGGAATTACATATCTTTATTGAGCATATTAAAAGTGACTTACAAATTTTTTAAAAAATCTTTAATCTTATTTCAGGAAGACGTAGAACAACTAGGTCTCCCAGAGGTAAGTCGAATTCATCAGCAAAGTGTTCCTTGCTGAAAGGCATGTGCAGTACTATCAATAATTGAAACTGTAATCAGAGATTGCTTTAATTGAAAACAAAAAAACTAACTAAATGCATGTAATCTTAGCAAATCATTTATATCAGCTCTCATCTCCCCTTCTAGATATTCAACATATCAAACAATCAGAAGCAGCTTTAGGCTGGTTTTATGGACAAAGAATGGGCCATACTGGCTTATAGGATCAATTATATGAGAGGGTATGATATTTAACACACTGATTGTCCTCTCTTGACAATTCAATACCAAACTAGTCATTAATTTTGGTTTCTTTAGCCGAAATGCTTGTCATTCAATGTGTACAATATTTTTAGGGGATCCGACGTTGTTGAACCCATATAGGTGTTTGGCTGGCAAGCAGATAAATTGCATGCTCTACCAGTTCCTAGTTTCTAGCTCAATGTGATATGACTTAATTGCTTGAAAGCGACATAAAGGATATGAACTCCGGCCACACCCTCCATTGATAATGTTAACCACGTTTCATACAGAAACAAATTTCTTGCTCTAACCACAGAGTGAAAGACTAAACCTGTGTATACATTCCAATGTAGGCTGTTCTCGGGACCTATTGAAGCGCCTTCCAAAAGCAGCCTTCAGAAACATTAACTTGAGGAACAAAAGACATGCTACATTAATCAAGACGCAATTGAAGTGGAAGGGTGAGGGCTTTATTGATGGTGTTGTGGTAAGTTGTGTACTTATCTCTGGTTGGTCACTGATTTTACCATCAATTGAAAGATCTATCAGTGCAAGCACAAAGTGCAGACAGAAGGAAACAAAGAAATCCACATCAAGTTCAGAATCTCAATTAGCAAACATGATATGTAAAACAGCCAGCAAATGGTATACACTATAATGTTATTTAATGATAACTGGAAGCAATTTTCAATAATGGATATGGTTAATGTTCATTGTATCTATATCATATATCAGGTATTTGCACCTTTTGCATTTCAATGCTGCAACATCAAATTGGCTCAACCACCCCCATCTTCGTATATGTCATTGATCTCAAAGGGCTCTGACTTGACTCGTGAACTTTAGAAAGTAGTTCATTTTTGATAACATATGTGAAGGTGAATCCGAAGCCAACGTTCACATGCTCAAAATCTAGACGAGATGAGTCCATATGGAGGTATATTCTGACAAGGTTCAGGCACATATGACACCATGCACATTTTGTCAAATGTACCCTTTTTGAATAACCTATGCACACATTTAAATTGTAGATCAAACTAGGCAAGGTTTATGAGATCCAGAAGATTAACATATTACGAGGCATGGGGCATCGAATGCCCAAATTTCTCACATTATTTTACAGTAAGGATGGACGCAATTTCTTGAAAAAAAAGGTAGGTCTGTGTTTTTGCATTATTTCAGTACTATTAATATCTATGGTAAATGTCAAATCAGTACTCCTTTAATGGAAAAATGATAGCAAGTTGGAGTTTCTGGTAAAACCTTTACTTGAAATGTCATTTCTAATACTTGAATCAAATTGGTTGAAAATAGTAGAACATTGAACATTCAAATAAATTTACTGTAAGATGTTGATTATTTAATCGTCCCTATACTGTGGGAATGTCTATGGTCATCATGTTTTATTCTATTTATCATCTTGCCTGTAGCTGAGAGGATCAATGAGCAGAACGCTGTTTAAAGAAGTCACTGTTATGAACCCTCCGATCATGGCAAGTGTTATTAAAGTGAGGGCCACTATACTGCGAATGTTTAAAAGAAAGCCTATCGCATTTGGAATAAATGTCTTTGGATGTACCCCAACAATTCCAAGTAAGTGTTCTGGTTAACTTTTAAGTTTAATTCTATTCAATGGCTTTTTCTTTTACTTAGTTCGTTATATGTCAAAAAGAGTATCATTTCATATGGAGTTATTGTTAATATGAAAATATGCAACTTCTTTTATTGATAAAGAAAACTGTGGGAAGTTTTTAACTACCTGCATATGCAATACACAACCTACACATAATCAAATAGTTGCATGCATATCCCTGTTCGTGTACCCTACTGGCAATTCTCTCTTGTGTCTTGAGCAAAATTGGAAGTCCTCATCATTGGCAAAGGTAGGGTTATGCCTTTCACCTCGTGGCTTGTGGGGCCTCCCCGTATGGTAACCATGGTCATAAATATGACAATTGGTGAAATATGCTACGATGGACCAAATGTGAAAATGCAACAACCGTTTTTTGGAGAAAATAAAACTTGATTTTTTTTTTACCATGTGAAAGAGAAAATTTTCACGGCCATTTACTAGGGAGAGAAAATAAAATCCTGTTTATTTTCACAACCATTTTTGGGTGCAAGAAAATAAAGCATTTTTTTCAGACTAAGTGAAAGAGAAAAAAATCATTTTCACGACCATTTGCTAGGGAGAGAAAATAAAAATCGTTTCATTTTTATTTTATTTTTGGGGCGCGAGAAAATAAAACTTTTTCCCTACCACACTACAGAAGGAAGGTGAATATATTGCAAGCAATGACTAGTTGCTTGGCTCATTTCTCTGGCTAAGGGAACATATACATTCGGAGAGTTGCAAGAAAGACTACATGTGTGATCTTCAGTTTATCATAGAATAGTATTTGTACTAAAAGTAAAACGACCCTGTGGCAGCAGAGAGCAGCATTAGCGTCGGTTGAGGATCAAACTTATTCAAAAAGCTCATAAGGGTCACTTTGATTAACTTTAGATTACCAGTCTAAGGAACCCAACATGTATTATGTTTATTTGCATGCGTTTGTACTATAATCTTTATTTGCAGCCATGGGCGGTGCTGCAATATTATTTAAGGTTTTTAAACTTGTATGCCTTTAAACTGCCTCTCAAACACTTTTTAAATGCTTTTAGGAAAGAGTCATAGTACCTTTAGGTAGGATTCACATAGTGTCAGAGAAACCCAACCATACACATTTTGTTGCATGTGTTCAACCCTCTCTACATATCCTATAATAAGCTAATTTGAAGTTACCATGTTGTTTAGCATCACTTTTTCTGCCATATTTGGGGTAAGCTCTAGAAGAAACCAGAGTACCTGTAGAAATGCACTGCCAGAGCGCAAGCCACTGATCATTTTCTCACATGCCCTGAGTAGCTTAGAGTGGCCAACGGCAAGCAATGAATTGCAACTTCAAAGATCACTCTCATCTATCATGCATACCCTCGTCACTAGCATAAAGCTATACCAGATTGGGTTTGATAAAAAACATCTTTATTAACAATATACTTACAAGTATTACTGTTTAATCTTTCAGCTGAGGCTCCAACTACCCCTCTTCCGGCCCGAACAACACCAGGTAAGATTTTTCTAAGCTGATAATTAAAACTCACACTTTGCTGCTGCACATTTAGACAAAGACCTACATATATTTGAAATAAATTTTAATCCTATTTGAGTAGGAACTTGAACCAATAGGTCTCTTAGAACAGCTAAATCTCCTAGAACAACTAGGTTAACACAAAGTAAGTGTATATTCATTGCAGGATTATCATGGGAATTAGGAAATGTGCTTTTCCATCAGACTTGTAGAACCTTTTGTTCATATCCCTACTCTAATAAGTGAAACTCTTTAAGTAATATTCAGTGGAATGATCACATTAGGTCTCAGATTTGTGATGTCTTCACATAAGTATTCAGTTCTAGTAGTATATGATCTCACCTCTTGACACTGTATACAGAGCATGTGACATTGAATACATGGACGTTCCTAGTATTTCAACAATTTATAATTGAATAATGTCTTATTGTGCAAGAACTTTTTAAATATAGGTTACATTGATAGCTACCACATTTGGTGTTCATTTTGGTGTTCATTTGGTGGTTTAAGAAGGCAGCTTTGTACAATATTCCATTGAGGCGTCACTGTGTTTATCCCAATATTTCAGCACCTACTCAGGCACCTACCACCCACCATGCAATCAGAACAACACAAGGTAGGGAATGGAAAGCAATTATATCATTTCATCTGGGGTGAAAAAGAGAAAATAAAATTGTACGCAGAATGTGGAACCTTTTGTTTAATTCAAATCAGTAAATCTTTTTGAGTAATAGCCTGTGGAATGATCAAATTAGGTCTCGGGTGTATGATGACTTCACCTGACTACCATACCTGGATTCATTGATATCTAAAAACTTACATATCATAAACAGTTGGGAACGTATACAGATTACCATTTTAGTTCTTTTTTGTTTGTTTGAGACCTTCCTTCTCTTCCTGCTCACTGTCTCATTATTGGTTCTCTACGTGCCATCCCCCCCCCCTCTCTCTCTCTCTCTCTCTCTCTCTCTCTCTCTCTCTCTCTCTCTCTCTCTCTCTCTCTCTCTCTCTCTCTCTCTCTCTCTATTCAACTAGAAGCCTAAATGGTATTGGATGATGTTTATGTATTTAGTGTTTATACGTTTGGCCCTTCTTCCAATTGTTACGTCAAAATGGACCACTAGACATGTTGTTGTGAAGGCATGGTCCCACAATGAAAATAAACCTGGAGTAAACCTGGAAATAGATAATCAATAATAACCGGTTGTGGGTATTTATTAACCACCAACGATCAGTTCCAAGGAACGTATATCTAGAAACTAACATAAGGATTTCAAAGCTAATGTTTATTCCAAACGCCCATGTTGCTGCTGCACTTACATACAGTGAAGAAAAAAAAATCCTGCACTTACTGTGTGGGCAAACCAAATTGCCTCACTGGTGCCTATATCTAGATAGGGCAAAACATCCATGACATCACACTGCAAGATACCTAGAGAGGTTTGTGGGTCATAAATATTTGTGCCTAGTTATATCACCCAAACATGCCCAAGCAACTGCTATGCCAGTTGCTGGCAAAGAACTGGTTGACTTATAGGAATTGCATATCGTTATTGAGCATATCAAAAATGACTTACATATTTTAAAAGAATCTTTAATCTTATTTCAGGAAGAAGTAGAACAACTAGGTCTCCCAGAGGTAAGTCTAATTCGTCAGCAACGTTTTTCTTGCTGAAAAGCATGTGCAGTACTGTCAATAATTGAAACTGTAATCCCCGCTGTAATCAGAGATTTCATTAATTAAAAACATAAAGCTTACTCAATGCATGTATCTTAGCAAATCTTTTATATCAGCTCTCATCTCCCCTTCTAGATATTCACCTGATCAATTAATCAGAAGCAGCTTTAGGCTGGTTTTGTGGACAGAGAATGGGCCATACTGGCTTATAGGATCAATTATATGAGAGGGAATAATATTTAACACACTGATTGACCTCTCTTGACAATTTGATACCAAACTAGTCATTCATTTTGGTTTCTTTAGCCAAAATGTTTGTCATTCAACGTGTACGATTTCTTTAGTCATGTTTGTTGTGAGACATGTCCATGGCTAAACTTCTTTTCTCTCTCTTAAGGCAACTGTGGCAATGGTAGGAATTCAAAAAGACCTGCTGGTATTGTGGTTGCATTTGACATCTCTGGTAGGTACAGATACACTGCGCATTTATATCACAGTGTGCAATTGGTTGAAATCTAATACGATTAATTTTTGATAGAACAATTGGATGAATAATAGTTTAAGTTAATTATGATGTCAGTGTTAATTGGCCACTTTACAATCAACAAATGACTTTGATATTCAAATCAGTACTAAGTATGAATTCATTCGCATCTGGGGCATACACCTGGTTTGTATATTTTCTTATTACAAAAAATTTACATCAGGAAATGCAAAATTCAAACTTATGTCACCGGTTACTTTGATAATGGATTGTTTAGATCATTACTTGATTGTATTTGATGGTTCTTTTTTCATGTGAAACCACTCAGATACAAATTGGCCAATTAATTTAATATTGTAATGAAACACAACAATATTGATATCTTTCTTTCATAATGTTTGTGGAAATATAAATTACTAGTTAGATGCAGTCTTGTTATGGTGTGGATTTGGATTTTATTGTAAAACAAGCATTTACAATGAAGTTTTAACAAACATGAAAAAGTAGATTGTTCCCCCTTCCAACAGAAGTCTACATAATGAAGAAATTTATGATATAACACTGAGTTTCAATTCAAGTTATAAGAGTTCCGAACAAAGTCCAACATCAGAAATACAAGACAGTAATAATGCCCAACTTTAGAAAGACCAAGATGTGACTTGACTGTACACTTCTTTCAAAAGAGGAAAAACAGTTACTAATATCTATATTTCAAAATACACTCCTATTCTGCACTCTGTAACATTACGCTTGATAATCTTTATACGATTTACTGAATTTACATATAGGAAAAGTAAACTTATTAAAAGAGAATTAACTTGGCCCCTGTGTAACTTTTCTAATTGTTATTCCACTTATTACCATCATGACACTAAGTAAAGCATGTTGTTCAACATTTGCCTTTACAGGAAGTCAAGCCAGTTCTTTGGAACAACAAGCAAACATTACAGAAGAACTCTACACCTTTCTGACAACGAAAAATGTATTCTGCAAACGCAAAATGAAGATGAGTCTTATGACCATTGGCGAAGGTCAAAATGACACACTGCAATTTCAAACGAAGAACTTCAATAACAATAGAGATTTCAAAAGGGCTGCCAATGACAAAAAGGATAACTTTGTGCAAAAACAGATGGGAAGCAGTAAGTACATTTCCCTGCTCTATTTATCCCCCAACAGCTCCAAATCTAAAATGATAGCAGTCTCTGAAGCATGGGTGCATTGTAAGATCAATCTCACATTCCTTTTACAAATATGTCTGATAAGGGTTAGGTTAGGGGAATATTAGCTCAAAACATGCTAAAATAAAAAGTTGAAATATAATGGGAAAGATATGGAACGATATCACAATTCAGATTTACCATCCTCCCAAGGGACACATTCCATCAGGGTATTCTCATTGGGATGTCATATTTGTATAAGATATATATATATATATATATATATATATATATATATAATATATATATATATATATATATATATATATATATATATATATATATGTATGTATGTATGTATGTATGTATGTATGTATGTATATATATATATATATATATATATATATATATATATATATATATATATATATATATGTGTGTGTGTACATGTTTTCGTATTATGGATTTTTTGGTCATGACTTTCTGAAGCAAAAGATTCCTGACTGAAACTAAAAGATATGCTATAAAATCATGTTAGTTCATACAGATTTTTAGTCCTTCTTTACCTTGTTTTTAGCAACTGTTTAAAACACTTTTTCCAGGTCCATCTGGTCTTACTGACCTAGGAGATGCCATCAAGCGTGCTACAAAGGCAACTTTCTTTCCACAAAATGCAAAGAAGTATCTGTTCCTTGTTTCCGACTTCATAATTACTAAGAACAGTGATGCATTTCCGGATGCAGTTGCAGAAGCCAAATCATTGCATTGGAATGTAAGGCCATTTTTCTGTCCTGATGCTATTTTTTAATTTTTGATAAAGAAAATGTAGCTATATTGGCATTAAATGAGTATATCCATTCAAGTATCAAGGGATCAGGAGAGCGTGTTTAGAATTCTGCCCCAGATTGCCTAAGCTGGAGTGCTAAGGAAATCAAACATACTTAACATGTGAATATGTTTCTTCATTTCATCCGTAATCTTTGTCATACATAGCTAATACTTCTCTAATAGGTAAAAGTAATTATAAGTATGCCAAGAGATGGAATTATATATAAAAAGCACATATGTTCTTTCTGAGTCTTGCAAAGTAAGCATTGTTTTGCAGGAACTTTGCACATTGAAATAACAAATAAGAGATGTTTACTTTTTCCCACAACATTGGAGTGGTTATTTCCATAGTAAATAAGTGTGTTGTTTTGCTGACACTATCTTCCTTATGTCTGGCAAGATCATTTACATATTTTTTTTCTATATATGATGAACAGAATCTACATACATGTTATATTTGATTTTGTTCTCAGGCTGTTCAATTAGAAAATTGGAATCTACTATAATTGTTTTATTTCAAACGATTAGGTTCTATATAATCATCACTTGGCAACACAAATTTTGATTTTGACTTTAACTATGGAAACTAAAGATATCTATAGGTTTTGATGTAAGGGTTGATTTTACAATTCTCTTACTGTTAGAATAGACGTGTTTTTTGCCAAGTGATTTGTGGTTGAAAAGGTTGTACCAAAAATTAACTTTATGCAGGTATTCATTTGTGCTCGTTATTACAGATCATTCCTGTTCTCATGAAGTCGGTGGGTGAGAACAAACTTGGGGAGAGCAACTTCAACAAGGCTGGTGGTAGTGAAAATGGCATCAATCTTCAGAATGACCCTATTTCATCTCAGCGCATTAAACAAGTCCTCACAAGCAATGGCTTCTAGAAAGAGGTCACTCATACATGTTCTAGCATATGTCGTTTATGTGCAGAAGCTAGTGAAAATGGTGGTGAATGAAGACTTGTTCCACATTTCTCTGTAAAATTTTGCTTCAATAAATTGTATTAGCAAGCAATCATGAATTGTTGGTTTTCTCGACCCTATAGTTTACATGTATTATTACAAACTGGGGTTTGTGTCAAAAGCCTCAAAATCAAAACAAATTCATTATTGAGTATCATCATAGGTGCGATTGTGTGTGTATTTGGCACTTACTCCATGCCTTTGCACTTGTATTTTTTTATTTGCTGGTTGTTTTCACTCTGCAGTAGTTAAAGAAGTACTTCCTTTTGATTTGTCTTTAATACAAAAGTTGCTGTTTCGTTCCCTCAGAGGTAACATTTCAAACATTCCTACTTACTGTGACAAAAATTTTAAAAGGAAGGACATAGAATCCTGACACAGAAATAGAGCCCTTTCATGTTGTTAAAATGCATTTCCATTTCAGTTTGAAAAAGTTAGATTTCAAACTTATGAACTCAAATGATATCAAACTCTCATAAATTAAGGATTCAATTTTTGGGGTATTTTTAGTTTAGTAAAACTTTCCAAACAAACTCAATTTCACAAGTAGAAGAGAAGTCATTATTCTAATACAACTCATCTTTCCCTGGGATGCAGACAAAGGGATCCCTTCTTGCTTTATAGTTTGTGTTGTGTTCAAAGGTACTGGCTGACTTCAAGTATGGCTTTGATATTATCACCATTAATGTTACCTGGAGTGTTGACATGCTACTTGAAGTGATGTGCAAATGTTAGGTGTAACACACTGTATCACCCATAATATGTGTGTTAACATAAAATATAACAGACAATTTTAGTGTTGATCAGTGAAAGGTGTTGAAAAGAGCATGGTCCCCATATAGTTTCTGAAGACCTTAAGAGTAACAGCTACGGTGTTAACACTGTCCTGACTTCAAGTTCCAACTTGGTGTTGGGTACCATATGCATTGACTTATAACCCATTGCAGCTAATCAAAAGGGTGTTCTGAGTGATTTATTCATTTCAACAGTTTAATGATAATAATAATAATAATGATGATAATAGTAATAATTATAATAATAATAATAATAATAATAATGATAATAATAATAACAATAACAATAATAATAACAATAATAATAATAATAATAATAATAATAATAATAATAATAATAATAATAATAATAACAATAATACTACTAATAACAATAATAATAGAATGATTATGATTAAAACAATACGAAACAGGAAATAAATGACAATTTTAATTTCAGGTTTGTAGTAGTCTAAAAAATATTTGACATGAATGCAATTTCCTATTACATTGAAGGAGGCAGATAGTTATTTACTCCCTTCACTTCATGTTGCTGTGACAATCATTATTTGACTGAGTGGGACACACATTTTCAAAGGATTAACACCATGTGCTAACATCTGCTTTGGCCTAGTTGTTAACATTGTATTCTGTGTTGAGAGACTGGGATAAACAGATCTGTTAGTGTTACCATATGTATTAAATGTATCACCATACTTGAAGTTAGTCTCTGTCTCATGTATTCATAGAGTGGGGAGGTGTAAGAGGTACCACAGCATTTGATACAGTGATAAAGGTTTCATGATATGCCACTGTCATGACTCTGTTTATTGACGAATATGTACAGTGTTCAATATAACTCATGGTTATGTTTAGATGGTTTCATAAACAATAAAAAGAAGCTAAGGGCTTTTCCATTTAAAAGAGTGGGTGTGGAGGAACGGAAGGTAAAAAGGCTCCCCCTCCCCTCCAGCCATAGTTCGGAATTGAGGACAATGGGAAGTGATAAAAGATCAAAATTTGGCAGCCCCCTCCTCCCGACCATTTAGATCATAATTTAGGGCTCAAGGCCACAAACAAACAATAAAAACGTCAGACAATGATAGTAAATGCGTGTGATATGTGTGTGATCACACATCACCTCACCAAGGAGCGAAGGAACCAAGCAATTTAAACATGAATGTAGTTCGGGAACCACTCAGAAGATCCAATCACAGACGTCCTTATCAAACCCATCGTGGCAGGAGAGGCTGGCAAATGTCTGACTTGTCCAAAAGTGGAAAATCATTCTTAAAAAGCACATGTACCAGTTGCACTAGTACAATGTTACTGACGATGGCCACATGTAACTCTACTATATGGAAATACGTGTTGATTTGTAATTCTCTGCAAGATTTTTATGGAATGCCATCTCTTATAAGGGCGATCCAATGGTTCATCCTTGTGTGAGCAGGGGGGTGGGGTTGCATGAAAATGGTTCGTTTTTTATAGATGGTTTGGAGATATACCTCATTAATCAGGGGATATACCTTATTGATCTGAAACGGAACTTAAGAAAAATGACAATTCTCATATAAAACAATAACTTTATTTGAATCGTAAAAAGGGCTCCTCGAAGCCCTAGAAATTCTTATGAAGCCAGCTGTTTTAGAACCACTTACATTTATTCCTAATATCCCGATCGTGACATGTTTTTCTAACATTTCATCGATTACACAACTAGTGTTACAAATGGAACAAAGTATGTCACACAGTTAGCTAGATAATAGGATATTTGATCACATAGCTCATAGAAAAAGTAGAATTCTGCTCTAGTGAGCAATGGAGCTACACAAATCAAGTAAATAAAGCTTGGGTTCCCCTTTACATTTACGTTTGAATATAAGACACATTTGATAATTACTTAGGATTAAAGAGCTTACTTACAAAATATTTAGGGGAGAGTTATTGGTGTTGGTGTGATTACCAATTTTCCTTCAAATACTGTATCGACATTTATTTTGCCTTCATGATTTTAGCAATATTGGTCAGTCTGCCTTTAGCCACTGGGAGCATCGATCAGTTGTGCCATTATCTCTTTTGTTTAAAGTTTTACTCTATGTAATCAATGTTTGAAACTGGTCATAGTCTCTCTAAGATCCAGTGAGTGGAATGAATGAATAAATGCGTGAGTGTTTAAAGGTACATCGACACACAAGGGTAACTTAGTGCCATAAGATATTATCAAAAAGTGGTCCTTAGTCACTGTTGAAGAACAATGAAAAAGCATCCAGCGAGTGGTCAGTCAATTGTATTGTATTGTATTGTATTGTATGTTTATTGACTGCACTGGTAATGTACAGAATCATAGCAAATACAACGTATAGTAAACAAGGATATCAAAACAAAACAAAAGCGGTGAACAGATATAATGTCTGTGAAAATTAATGATGTAACGCACAAAGGTCTGGTACAAGAAGAACTCTTGCTGTAGGTAGGGGTGTAGTCTGACTAAAGATAATACGCACTTAACAAAAGGTCTACATCCTCCTAAATGTTAGCTTTCTATAAGTAGGATACTTGTCACTTTGTACAGATTACGAGAGTGTGAGATTTGACAGCTTCACACCGCTACACGTAGCCTTAAGAGGGTTGCTTTTAACAGTTTCTTATGACGCACTTATACATTTGAGTAATGTAGCGACTACTTACTGACCATATCTTAAGTGTGGAGATAAATAGGTTCAACGTTAACCCATCAGTGTTTTATTCAATGATCCAATGTTTTCGTTTGTACAAACACCCATGGATTACATATCAAAAAATAAGCCAAGCACATTAATGACCCACCTAGCTTGCAAATGAAAGCTATGTTTAGTTGTAAGGTCATCCATGCATTCATGCTCAGGAAACTGGGTGGCTATCGGACGTGCAGTCGTGCATTATGCCCGGATTGTCCACGTACCACGTTTTTAGTGCAGGAATTAAATGTCAGCACTTCACCCCATATCCACTATTAATCAATGACTCCGACCCTGTCTTACGTAACAACCCTGATAGAAGGTCAATAACCTAGCTCTGCTTATAGTCACGTGGGTTATTTCAATCTACTTATCATAAAAGACTGATTAAACCATCAACACTCGCAAGGGCCAAAACAGTCTGACAATTTGGATGAAACCTTGAAAGGAAAAGCATGTTTGGAAAATATTTGAAGGAAAGATTGATAATCAAAACACTTCCAACAATTCTCCTTTAAGTAATTCGTAAAATCGGTTTCGATTTTAACGTTATTGATAAATGAATGTTGGTTTCACACGGCAATAAGTTAAGCAAACATCAAACGTTTTGTCAGCTCGTCAATGAGAAAAGGCTACTTTTCCTAATGTTTAGATATTGCAGCTGTGGTCTGCGAAGCTTGAATAAGTTGAACGTCATTTCACGTAACCTGGAACTACACATACAAACATACATACATACATAAATACATATTTACATATATGCATACTTGCATACATACATACAAACATACATTCATACATACATACATACATACTTACATACATACATACATACATACATGCATACATACATACAGTGCCAATATTTAATTCCTGCACTAAATGGTTGGGCAGCAAAGACATATAATATGACCGACGGCCAGGTTGCCACCCAGTAGCCTGGGCATTCATGCATGGATGACCTCACAACTGAACGTAGCTTTTATTCGCAAGCTACATGGGTCATTAATGTACCTGGCGTATTTAATTAATATGTTATCTGTGGGTGTTTGTACGACCAGACAGCGGTAGAAAAATTTTTTACAAACCCCTTGTAAGGCATTTGTGTGAACTGAATGGAGTGCGATTTTTTTTCTATTTTTGGGGGAGGAAATGTTCGGATTTCGAAGGAAAAAAATAAAAGATAAGAAAAGAAATTCATTGGTGCTAATAGTCTTCCGTAGCCAACAGTAGCAGGTGCAGCATAACATTTTTAAAATCTTCACTCACTGATGGTTCTAACACTTTGCAGCGCCACCTATCCGTAAGGTGGGCCATGTCAGAACCTGGCCTATGAGGCAGGCTCCATGTAGATTTACAGCTGGCCACTCTAGCTCACCACAACGCCACATCTACTACGTAATCTAGCCATGTGTGATCAGGGGCGTCCAAGTATATAACCCTGGAGCATAGAAATCCAGAAAGACTCAATTCGAGAGGTGAAATTTTGGATTGACGGTGTAATAGTTTGGTAGAACACGCGAAGTTGTGCGGGGAATTTCATTTGAACGCGCTCGCTGGGCACAAGGGTGAATTTTGTGATTTAGTGACCCTTGGTCACTTGTTTATAAAAAAACGTCCAGTCCTGAAGCACAGCAGTAAATGGCCCAATGACTTAAAATGCTGTCACCCGGTGGCATTCATTTGTATGCCTTCCTATCATTAAAACCATTCCTGGGCCAATACGTAGACAAGTTGTCGTGCCTGTATTAAGAATAACATGTAGAGGAAGTATATATTGGCTCAGACTGCCATGCTGTCCGAGAAGTTTAGCCCTTCCAATGCAGAGGCTATACTTTCATTCTTAGCACAAGGATGCAACGATTTTTGAAAACCATCTAAACCCTGTCATGTTGGTATTCATTGGATTGCTCTCCCCGAGTATTCTCAGATGAGTACCCATTTGGCAGGGTTTCAGTCATTTTTGCAGGTGTTTTGCATCATGTTGTATTGGCCAAATTAGCCACCAGTAGCATAGGGATTAAAAAATACCTATTGAGCTTCGCCTGTCGCATGTTTTAAAGCCCCTGTCGCGCGCAGGTGCGACAATGCGACAGTTGGATATTCCTGGTGATGAATATCGCCTTGGCGACAGAAGGGAGGTCAGGATAACTTTATACCCCTTCCACTCTTCACCGAGAGTCAAGGTCAAGGACAATTCCCCCTGAACCCCTATTCCACGTCATTCACCCTTTGATTATCTAGGTAGTGTCTAGTTGACATAGAGGCTTAGATGAATAAAAGAATGGACATGAAGCGAAAAGGCCAATTACTATACACGCTATAGTGAAGACCTGGCTATGTCAGCGGTCTCGAATCTGGCCTAAGTGTGACGTCACTAGGAGAAAAAGACCACTGAGGGCACTCGTATCGTTTATATTACAGAGAAACCTGCGCACCGACATGCGCAGAACACAACGTTTGGGCTATTCGCCGCAGCCAGCCTTTTCAGGTTGACCGGCTTGTTTCTTATCCACTTAATTTCACTCATCTAAGCCTATGATTACGTAGGTAGCGTCTAGTTGACACAGAGGCCACAAGACCTCCTACACGCGGGGGCTGGAGGTCAATGCTTAAGCGCTTTCTCAAATGAACTCCGGCTACCGCGAGACCTTTTAGCGTGCTTGACGCTATGAAAGGGGGATGTGATTATTTGACAACTACTCCTTGGTAAATCCAGGCTAGAAATGTCTGTTGTCTCTGACGCTAGGCAAACATACGCTATTCCACTCGGTATCCAACCCTCCAGACCCGTACCCCACTCCCTCTTTAATACAGGGGTGTCCAAGAATTTAGGTCCTGGAGCACAGATGATCTGTCTTGAGCACATTATCTTAGGTTGGACAAATGGTCCACAAAATTTTCATCAGTTTGGACTATGCTATTAGCTTTATATCTTTATAATGAAGGATTTGTTTGTTTAAAAGATAAGTACACATAATTAAAGAAATATGCATGAGATAATACATTGGAAGATATACGAATCACTACTGACCACGCAGTCCAATGATTTGGCGAATTAAAGGTGCTGTCCCACTGCAAATCTTATGTACGACTTTTTAAATATGTCAAATGTACGACGAAAGCCACGAATTTGTTAGAAAATTGGTGAAAATCAAGTTTGCAGGATGTATAGGAACTGTACGAAAAAGATACGAAATTATAAGAAATTTCACCACACTAGCTACGATTGATGTTCGACAACGTCCGTATACGTTTGTTAATTTTGGCCAAATAATCTGTTATTTCATGATAAAGTGGGTAATGTAAACCTATTTTGAATGTTCAAGTCAGGAGGTACATTTAATTTCTGTACGAAAATGTACGTCAAGGTACGAATACATACGAAAATGTACGATATGGCACGAATCAATGTTCAACAATCCACAACAATGTACGCTAATTTACGAAATTATACGAACATATACGAAATGATGTTAAAAGATATACGTCAATGTACGACAAAAACACATGACTACGACAAAAAAATTGTCGCACGCAAAAGTTTTACATGTTTTTACGATTTTTTAAATCGCGGCTTTAGCTACGAAAAGCTAAGAATAACTGCCAACAACCGCGATAAGCCAAGAAAATGTAAGAAAAGCTGTAAAAGTATTAAGTGGGTATCCCCCATTAAACAGTGCTTGGTGTATTTGGCCTTTTGTACGTTTTGAAGCCTCTGTCGCATGTTGATGCGACAATGCGACAGTTGGACACCCCTATCTCAACAAGTGCGTTTTGCTCTTCCGCACGCTATCGACGTGTCTGCATTGAAAGACGAGTGGTCTAATGCTGCTCTCCCACATACGAATCTAATGTGCGAACATACACGATCTCAAATCTACGATTAAAGCCACGAATTGGCTATAAAATTGGTGTTTTCCACATTCGTTAGATATGTACGTTCAACCACTTTCGTAGCTTGTTGTACCTTGTCGAACATTTGATTAGTGTACGAAAATGTACGTCAATGTACGACAACATACGACAATGTACAACAATGTTCGCCAAAAAATACTTCCCTACGACAGAATTTTTGTCGCACCTAAAAGTTTTACATGTAAAACTTTTTTTTTAATTCGCAGCATTGCCTACGAAAACCTAAGACTGACTGCGAACAACCACAATACATCACAACAACACTCGAATAACTACGACTTTTTAATTCGCACCTTGTCGCACCTTAAAATTCGTATGTGGGAGAGCAGCATAAGTACTTTCCGCTGTCTGCTCACTGTCTCTCATCACAGTCCGGGTTCTAATTCCGGGGCAGATGAGAAAGTTGCCAGTGACTTGGGGTTAGGCGCTGGTTCTTGCAGGGCACTCCAGATTGCCCAGACACTTACACCAGACGAGTCACGACATAGACCAAATTTGATAGAAAAAACGAAAATAATCGAAATCTCAATTTTTCGAATTGCCGAACTCCGGACAAACATCGAATGCGAGCTTTTCCGAAAACTCGCATTCGACTTAAAATTTGGGGGTTTTCCTCATTACCATATCATTTGCATAACGTCGAATTCGTGCGAATTCATGTGAGACCCTAGCTTAAGACAATATAATTGCGATCTCTTTCGTTTCAAACATCCTCCTTCTAACTACACGTATGCACGTTTTCAGCATTAGACCCGTTACAGAAAATTGTGTTGGTCTACTTTGAACACTGGTCAGTAGTAGACCCGTGGCAGACCAGTGTCATTGTAATGGCAGACAAAAGACCGATCACCAATTACTTCTGGCACCATTTATTCTGTCTGGACCGTAGAACATTGGTACACGTTTGCTACAAAATAGACAAACACAAGACTAAGTAAAATATTTAGTATATGTGCTGTGTGCAGTTAGTGCATGGTAGTCGTGTGGTACAGCCTGGTTATGTGGTTAGTATGTGCCAGTTACATGGGAGTCCCTGGGTAAAAGATTAATCACCGGACACAATTATATCACAGAACAACTCAATTCAGCCACATAAGCGTCACAAAAAGTTCGGAAGGTTTTTTGACAAGGTCTGAGCCAACATGAAAACTATTGTCACGCCGCAAGTGCAATTTGCTATCTTCCTACATGACAGAAATGTTCTCAACTTTGTAGTAGTAGTAGTAGTAGTAGTAGTAGTAGTAGTAGTAGTAGTAGTAGTAGCAACTCAATTCAGCCACATAAGCGTCACAAAAATTTCGAAAGGTTTTTTGACAAGGTCTGAGCCAACATGAAAACTATTGTCACGCCGCAAGTGCAATTTGCTTTCGTCCTACATGACAGAAATGTTCTCCACTTTGTAGTAGTAGTAGTAGTAGTAGTAGTAGTAGTAGTAGTAGTAGTAGTAGTAGCAACTCAATTCAGCCACATAAGCGTCACAAAAATTTCGAAAGGTTTTTTGACAAGGTCTGAGCCAACATGAAAACTATTGTCACGCCGCAAGTGCAATTTGCTATCTTCCTATATGACAAAAATGTTCTCAACTTTGTAGTAGTAGTAGTAGAAGTAGTAGTATAAGCAGTAGCAGTAGTTGTTTTTGTGGAAGCACTAATAGTACAAACAGTCGCAACAGCATTCGTCATCGTCGTAGTCGTCTTAGCAGTAGTAGTAGCAGTAGTAGTAGCAGTAGTAGTAGTAGTAGTTGTAGTAGAAGAAGTAGTTAATGTTGTTTTCGTTGATGTTGTTGTATTAGAAGTAGGTAACATTATTTTTGTTGTAGTAGCCATTCCATTTAAGTTGAAACTTTGGCTTTTGGCTTCCCAATGCATGTAAGGATGTACCCCTTTGAACCTTTGGGTATTACAAGCAGCATAACACAATGACAGTAGAGCAAATACTGGGATCCTATCCAAACACCACCCACTCATCTGAGGGGTTCTGATGACGGAGTCACCAGCGTCCATTCACCACGTCTCTGTAATAAGATCTTATATTACAAGGCCTGCCCTGATGGCTTATGCTGCTCTCCCACATACGAATTTTAAGGTGCGACAAGGTGCGAATTAAAAAGTCGTAGTTATTCGAGTGTTGTCGTGATGTATCGTGGTTGTTCGCAGTCAGTCTTAGGTTTTCGTAGGCAATGCTGCGAATTTAAAAAAATGTTTTACATGTAAAACTTTTGGGTGCGACAACAATTCTGTCGTAGGGAAGTATTTTTTGCCGAACATTGTTGTACATTGTCGAATATGCTGTCGCAACATGTTGTACATTGTCGTATGTTGTCGTACATTGACGTACATTTTCGTACACTAATCAAATGTTCGTCAAGGTACAACAACCTACGAAAGTGGTTGAACGTACATATCTAACGAATGTGGAAAACACCAATTTATAGCCAATTCGTGGCTTTAATCGTAGATTTGATTTCGTGTATGTTCGCACATTAGATTCGTATGTGGGAGAGCAGCATAAGTGATCTAAGGCGCTGCGATTGCTCACTGTCTCTCACCACTCCCCGGATTTGAATCTCTGCCGTGAATGTGAAAAAGTAATTTACCAGTGATAAGGAGCTAGACGGTGTTTTTGCGGGATGTCGTTTACCTCCACCACTTACAACCCTTGCTATAAGTTTTATGCATGAATATTTCATGCTTGAAAATGATATTTCCATGCATGAAAATGAAAATTTCGCCCCAGGCATTCTTTTTTCACCCAAGAATGTACGCTACCTCAATGGAATTTTAACCCATGAAGATATGTGGGCATTTTATTTTATTTGCATGCATGGGAATTTTATCATCAAGCATGGATATTATATTTTCATGCATGGAAATTTCATTTTCATGCATGGAAATGGAACATGGAATGTTCATGCATGCAATTTTCATGCCAAGAATTGTTCATGCATCAAACTATTCGTTCCAATTTCGCCGGGTACAATTGACTCCATCTCCAATAAGCAAGTCACAAATTAGCCTGAAATTATCATGAACATTGCATGCATGGAAATGATATTTTCATGCATGAAATTGGAAATATCTCCCTCGCATGACTTTTTCGCCAAAGTATGTACACGACTTCATTCATGGATCTTTCACCCATGAACATTTTAGGGCAAATTATCATTTTCATGCATGAATACTTCATTTTCATAAATGGAAATTTTATTTTCATGCATGGAAATTTCATTGACATGCATAAAAATGATATTTGTAAGCATGCAATTTTCATGCTACGATTTGTCATGCATGAAACTTTTCGTACAGGAACTGACAAGCCACGAATTAAATTACAAGTTCCAATTTCGCCATGTTCGGTTGACTCCACCTACAACAAGCAAGTCACAAGTATAAGTCTGAAAAGGTGACGATAATCTAAATTTAAAATTCATACTTTTAGATGACATCGAAGCAGTGGATAATGTGTAAAACCTTAAAAACTTTTTAAAAACATCGCTATTGCGGGAGCACTTTTTGGACCATTTACATCTGATCATTCAGTCTGATGCACCTTTGATGATTATAGGAGGACGGCAGTAGTAGTAGTAGTGGTGGTGGTGGTGGTGGTGGAAGTAGTAGTAGTAGTAGTAGTAGTAGTAGTAGTAGTAGTAGTAGTAGTAGTAGTAGTAGAAGTAGTAGTATTGGTAGTAGTAGTAGTAGTAGTAGTAGTAGTAGTAGTAGTAGTAGTAGTAGTAGTAGTAGTAGTAGTAGTAGAAAAAGAGGTAGCAGCAGCTGCAGCAGCAGCAGTAGCAGTAGTAGTAGTAGTAGTAGTAGTAGTAGTAGAATTGCTAAACTTAATATCTTATTGTAGATTAGAATCCCTAACTATATTTTTAGTGTATGCTAAAATTCCTGGCTCAGAACATATATGGTATAGGTATGGAAAGCGTAAAGGGGTGTGCTTTACCTTGAACGCTGCCTCTGTAAATATAAACTGGCTAGTTGACAAAGCTCTCTAAGTCACCTATGCGGTAATATACAATACAAACAGTAGCCTCCTACTAAAGAAATCAAAACCGATGAAATACACTCCTTTGTATAGACAAGGATTGGGATTAGATCTCAAGTCATTTCCACCAACGGGGGCGAGACACGAATAGTATGTAATGGGCATTTGGACTTCGTTGTCATATATATATATATATATATATATATATATATATATATATATATATATATATATATATATATATATATATATATATATATATATATATATATATATACATATATATATATACTATATATATATATATATATATATATATATATATATATATATATATATATATATATA
>OZ012695.1:16811287-16863787 GCA_963942565.1 Maea johnstoni
CTTCAATACTCATTCATTCATTCATTCATTGCACACACAAGATAACCCATTAAGCTTTTTCATAATACTACAAGTGCTGCTATGGTTCGAATGCCCTTTACAAATGACGACACTACCAGTGATGCCCTGGATCCTATGCCACATAGATATGAAGTCACTACCAGTGCTGTTTTGGAATGTTTTCCTACTGAAATTGGGGCACTACCAGTGCTGTGATAGTTTGGATGTTTTTTTAGAATTGACAACTATTTTAAGTATGTTGGTGTTTGGCTTAATCACTCTAAATAAGCAATATTCATATATTCAAGTTGTCACTCGTTTATCTTTAACAGGGCTCCTAACCAGTGTTATAGACTTGGGACTTTCAAATTTCACAGATGGGAGCGAACACCAAATTAGAGGGAAGGGTATCATGGCATTTCATTCAAATTTTATAACCATTTCTTTCAGAATTTTTGATGAAAATGATAAAGGTACTAGTATACTTTTTAAACTTTTGTATTCCATAACTTTTGAACAAAGTCAAAATTGGAAAAATATGACACCCTTCCCTCCAGAATATTTTTAGCTATAACTATGCCCAATTCCAAGCAAATCTGTTAACATTTAATACCCAGAATGCTTTGAAGCGGCCATGTTTTGGTGGCATTTGACTTAGAGAAAACGTTTAAGGCCCAATAACCGTTTCTGTTCGTGCGCAAGCCTATGGAAGCTTCTGTAATAGTTGTTCTATTACACTTCATGACAGATAAACATAAAAGCTGTTTGCAGATAAACAAATTTAATACACAAGACAGCAAGAAAGTGAACATAAAACAAACATGTAAAATATATACTAGTAGCTTAATCTAGTATTAAGAAGTCAATAAATATATAGAGTAGCAACTTCCATGTTAATGGTAAGGAATAGCAAATAAATAAAACACTGCTAATGGGTTGGGTGGTGGATGAAAAAACTCCCTGCCCAGCAACTGCCCCAGTGTGCTGCCTGTGGGTTTGATAGAAGCTTCGTATATGAAATACGTATAGTTTAAAATGATTCATTACAGAATAGTTACAAACATAAGCTATGTAAAATGAAAACCTTAACAGATGCTACATGTTGAGGCCATTGAACATGCCTTTTTGAAATGCCCGAGTATTACCAATATCTGGAAACAGAATGAATTTAGCGCTTCAAAATTATATTGGACTCAGCCCCAAAATAAGTGATATTGAAAAGGCTTTTGGATCGAAAAGGGGTGATGGTATATTGAATACTATTACTCTAATGGTGAGAAAAAAATATTCATAAAAATATACAAAAAGGGAGAGTTATACACATTAACGAAATTAAGTATCACGTTTATACGCAGATGAAATGCGAGGAGTGTTATGCCGATATTGATCAGGAAACTGACGGTTTCTTTCAGGAAATGTGGGAGATATTTATTTAGACCTGGATACCATTTTCTCTAATATGATTTGTACTCTCAGACTTAAGTGCGTTTATGACCAAGTGAAGTTGATATGGAAGAACTATTAAGATAAAGATAAAAAGATATATGTGTAGATGAGTGTAGTACTGTGATGGTGCTTTAGTAAACTATAAGCATTTGTGAGTTTTTACAGTTAACATCAGATGCACATACAAGCACACTGCTATACTAGCTTAAATATACTGACACTGTAGTTGTCTAACGTTAACACGTTACGTGTTACAAGTCGCTGTACACTGTAGACACTATCATAAGATATAGAGACTATACGACTAGAGAAACCCTTTATTTATACTGCTACATGTAAACCTTTGGTTGGAGGATTACTATTAATCACATATTCCTAGATTCACTACACGTAACGGAAGTACTAAACACCCACTGCAGGTAACTAATGGTCAGATAAGTTACTGATTAAACTGACAGCTGACAGCATGCACTTAATAGTATATGGATACACATTGATAATGCCCTCAGATATGTAAACATGGAAATCACATCTTACAATACTCAATGTGTAAATTTATTATAATTGTTTTCTTCAGGCAGAAAAAAAAAACATGCAATGTTTGCGGATTTTTTTTTTAAGTCCCAATGGTTTGCATAGCAGTTAATGACTCTATATATAGTCACCTTTATATATGATTTTTTTCATGTGCCAAATGCTGTGTAATATACATCTTACTACACAGAATAAAATCATATCAAATCAAATCAATGGAAAACGTAGAAAGCCGGCTGCTCCCAGACAAATAGGGTGGTACAACGTGACCAGTCTGGTCAGTAGCCTAGTCCTAGGCCTAGAAATTTATTTCACGTCTTTAATAATTTACCATATATTGATATAACATTCTACGTTGTCTACCCATATCTAATTCTATATTAGCTCACCAGGCGGCCAGCATGGGTTCATTTGGATTTCTTGATTCTGACTGACCGGTGTGCCCACCCATGGAGCCATCTATCACAAGCCACAGGAACTAACATCTAGACATTAAGCGAATGATAGAGATCAGAACAGTGAAAAGCATAATCTAATGAAACCATAGACTAGGAGCTAGTCTATCTGGTCAGTAGCGGAGCATGCTGGTCAGTCACTGTGCCACGTGCCATCCAGCATGTACGCAGAGAAGGGGTCAATACCCTTGTGGTCAGTGAACTGCCTGGTCGGAGGATCAGTGCTTTTGAGACCGTCTCACTCAAATGACAAAACAGGCCATTACAGTGAACATCTTGGGAGATATCTTAACACTTAGTTCGCTTTGGAACCCCAGTAACTTAATACAGCTAGAAGCTAGCCTATTCAAACTATATAGTATGTTGGTCACTATTGCCTTTGTTTGCGAGACAAGTGACCATTGGGGTGTGTCCTTATACAATTAACTGTCCCAATGCTCACAACGGACCATTGAGGTATGTCACTACTTAATATAAATATCCCTAAGATTACGCTGACTCTGTAGTGACCATAACCTGAGTAAGTAATGAGATTTTGTCATTTGAGTGCAAAGGTCTCAATAGCTCTGATCCCCTTTATAGACAGTTCACTGACCACAAGGGTATTGACCTCCTCTTTGCGTACCTGCTGGCTGACACTGGACAGACTGGTCGTGTTGCACCAGCCTATGGGTTTCGGGTGCAGCTGGCGCTCTGGGTTTCCATTGGCAAGCCACTGGGACTTGGTAGTTGACAGGAGGATCAGGACTTCCGACTGTCTCATCACCCCAACAAGCAGTACACTGGGGCAATAGGAGCTGGCACCTCCCGCCAGGTATGCAGGTAGCACATGGCAATCCACGTGACTTCAGATAGGTGCTACTTGAGCGTGAAGAATTAAATTAATCCACTGTCTATTGGCTAAACGGATATTGTGCCTGACTTCTCAATGTGGCGTAGGTAAACAGGTATTCCTGCAGTACTCAGTTTGGGTTGAAAAGGTTATTTAACCCACTGATGGTCACAGCAGCCTGACAATTTTGTGAAATCCTTCAGGAAATGCGAATTCAGGAAAATATTTGAAAAAGAAATGTTAATCAAAACGTTATCAACGACATAAAATGTTCAACAACATTCATATTGTAAAAATATTCTTTCTTCCAAAGTTGTTGTCAAATGCATCATAGATCCCGACACAGATATCATGAGTAACTAGCTACAGCTGATACTATGTGAGATAATTTCTCTTTTGAGCATTAATATGGAAATGTTAATTAGCAGTATGATGTGCCTTCATGTCAATGTGGATTTTTGAATTCAAGGAATACCACTCATAGGTTTGAAAAGGGTTATTTTAAAGTTATGACAGTTTTGGGCGGTTTTGTTAACAGATATAGCCAATGGAGAAACTTTGGGGTGACTAGGTATTGATGTAGGGCATTAACCATAATGTGCCAGAACCAGAGGTTTTGACCCATGAATAGAAATGGAGACCTGTTTTTTAACTGAAATGTTTGAATGAAGTCAGCTGTAAGCATAAATAGCCTAAAGATATTTAAAACGCTTGACCATTGTCCAGTAGGGCAAAAGTTCAAGAAGAAAAGTGGTGATAAAAGGCATGTCCACCCTGTCGAGTTTTTGACAAATATGAAAGTGAATCACTGTGCCACGTGCCCCCAGCATGTACGCATAGAAGAAGTCAATGCCCTTGTATTGACGAAGATATCAAAGGTAAAGGTAAAGGTATTCGGTTTATAGTCTTGAATCCACCGAAGCGCTCACACGACCTTCCTCCCCTAGCAGGCCTGTACACACGGAAACCATTTCAATCCCCCGGGGGATATTCCAGAGCAACTGGCAGCATATAGCGCACACGCTCTAAGCACTGCCTTACTTATGCTAGGTACCCATTTTGCAGCTGGGTAGACTGAAGCAATATGGAATGAACTGGCTTGCCAAAGGACAGACCAAAGTGCCCCGGCCGGGAATCGAACCAGCGACCCTCTGATTACTAGTCCGATTTCAAGAGGTAGCGGTTACAGTTGGTTGCAACCAAGAGTGTTCGCTCATCATCCTTCTGTCAGCCAGTCCATTCATGTCACAAGAACGTTGAAAGACCAGTCCAAATGTGTGTAATTCCTTTCACAATATTTCCTTTGCATAATGTAATCCTATATAAATATCCAGGTATAAAGATGTGACGTTAAGTATGGTATAATCCAAAGCAATAACTCCATGGCTGTTGTAAATCCAAGTTGCTGAGGTAATCGCTCAGCTTATAAAATCTATCCAAAGAGGAGTTTTTTAAATAATTGCCTTTGTCTTAAGTTATATATGCGATAATCTACCGTCTGAGCATTAATATGGAAATGTTTATGTCATGTGATATGCCTTCACACCAATGGTGATTTCTGAATATAAAGAATACCCCTCATAGGTTTGTAAAGGGTTATTTTAAGGTTATGACATTTTTGGGCGATTTTGTTAACAGATATAGTCAAGTGGGCTGCTTTGGGAAGACTTGGTATTATTGTAGGTTATTGGCCACTATGTGACAGAACCAAACGCTAAAACGATAAATACAAAATATAACTGTAGCACACAGGTCCAGTTAGGGGCATTTGATTGGAGGGTTGTATATTTCTATAAGGTTGACCACAAGAAACATTAACCCTTCCAATGCTGCCTACTTTCATCCAAAGCACACAGGGAGGCAAAGATTCTTGAAAACCATCTAAACCCTGCCATATTGGTATTCATTTGAAAGCTCTCGGCGAGTACTTTCGGATGGGTACCATATGCCAGGGTTTCAGTCATTTTTCAGTGTTTTGCATCATTTCGTATTGGCCAAATTGGCCACAAGCAGCATAAGGGTTAGTATATATTAATGCCATATTACAAGACATAGGTAGTATGTTACTAGGCTAACATGTAAGGTCCGAATCCGAATTTCACACTCGGACCTCAACAATTGCAAATAAAACAATTAGAACACCTTTGAGCGGGCATCTATGCAGGGAAAGCAGGTCTGTAAGGACTATTGTTAGATCTGATAACTTGCTCTCTGTTTTCAGAGTTCAAGTGCAATGACCCATGAATAGAAGTGGAGACCAGTTTGATAATGGAAGGTTTTTGGATCAAATTAGATGTAAGCATGAATAGGTTATAGAAATTTAAAACGCTTAGAGCCAGACCATTGTCGAGTAGGGTTAAAGTTCAAGGTGAAAAGCGGTGATATACGGCACGTCCGCCCTGTTGAGTTACTTGACAAATATGAAAATATTTCTGAAATATGAAGATACTTCTGACAATTGAAATAGACATATAAGCATGGCAATATTTGTGCAAAATCGTAAAATGGAGAGGGGTCAATACATTTCAACCGGTATCACACAAACATGAAGTACTTATTTTACTTATATTGAAAACATCATACCCAATAGTGGCCAATACATATATCCCTATTGTTTTGTTTCTTTATTTATTTGTCTGTTTGTTTTGTGTGTTTGATCTATTTTGTTTGTGTGCTTGCTTGGCTATGTGTTTTCATGTGTGCTTGGTTTTGGTTGCTTACGTTTTGTGTGTTTGGTTGGTTGGCGGATTGTTTACTTCTTTGTATTTGTTTCTTTGCTTTATGATAAATCTGAAGCTGGTGGAGTGGTCCCTGATGATGAAATACCCAGTATATTGAAATGCGGGATCAATCTCCAAATAAGGTGTTCACTTAAATGGGTTGGAATTAATGAAGCCGGAATTAATCTATCTCGTGCAAAAATGTAATTTTTAAACATTCGTGTATTAGAATGCAAGGTGGGCCTGAGCAGGTTTAACTCTCTCTCTCTCTCTCTCTCTCTCTCTCTCTCTCTCTCTCTCTCTCTCTCTCTCTCTCTCTCTCTCTCTCTCTCTCTCTCTCTCTCTCTATATATATATATATATATATATATATATATATATATATATATATATATATATATATATATATATATATATATATATATATATATATATATATATATATATATATATATATATATATATATATATATATATATATATATATATATATATATATATTACCGCTGCACTCACCGCTCACGAACTCGCATGGCTCGAGCACTGGCAGACTAGCCCAGCTCGAGCTGGAGTGGTGAATTTGTTGACTGGTCTATGTAGGGAACATGCACTTAACACAGAACTGTCGCTGTCAAGTCTTGTTTAAAATCCCCATGTATACACGTATTGTTGAGTGTTATACCTTAGATGAAGAATGAAGATGTGCATGGTCATCCAAGGTTATACTGACCTTTGTACCTCGCTACCACATCTTAAAATGGAATAAACGTGTAAATGCTAATAAATCTCCATCAGTAAGAATTCGTTTCTTTATTGTTGGGCTGGACAATGAATATATATTTAAAAGAAACACGCGTCCGTACGCTCATGTAGATAGTATGTATGCATGTATGTACGTATCAGTGCATTCATGCATGTATGTATGTATGTATGTATGTATGTATGTATGTATGTATGTATGTATGTATGTATGTATGTATGTAGGTATGTATGTATGTATGTATGTATGTATGTATGTATGTATGTATGTATGTATGTGTGTGAGTATGTATCTATCTTAGATAAATTAAAACAACTTCCTTCATCTGATGTGGGATCACTTCGTGCGAATCGGGTACTGGGACTTCCTGCATTGTCACAATAGCCTTTGGCCATTCAAGCAGAAAGTCAAGACTGGCCACGAGCACCTTTGAGAAGTAGGCCGATCAGCCTTTTGCTCTACTTGCGTAGGGGCGAGCCAGGAGACGAGTATGTCCGTACTGCGCATGCGCATACTGAATGTTATCTTGTTTGTTATCTATAGATTTGGCCAGAAGTCATACTATGGCAGTACGCATCCGCAAGTTGTAAAGTGAGGAGGAGAGAAAAACAATCTGTCTTCAGAATACCCAGACACCCACCGGCACAGATGATGGATAAAGTAAGTCTGATTTAATTATTTCATTCATCATTTTTCAACTTCTTTTATGTTAAACAACATCTATTATATGATATTGCTATTTGTTTTAACTTATGTTACACATCATATATTACATGATATAGCTACCTGTTTTGACTTATGTTACATACCATCTGTTACATGATATAGCTACGTGTTATAACTTATGTTACACAATATTTATTATATGATGAAGCTATATAGTTTTAACTTATGTTACACACCAATTATAATATGATATAGTTACGTGTTTTTATTCACTTGATTGATATAAAAGCCGCATTTTGGAATAATTGACAACACACACGGGTTAAATCGTAGAATATCCTTATAAAACATGTAATGATTTTATGTGCCGAATGCTGTATAATATAAAACGTACTAGACCGAATAAAATAAAAACAAATCAAATCAAGGAAATATCTGAATGAAGTCACTTTTCCTGATCGATTTACCAATCCGTCTTCAAATATGTCCTTACATGAATATAAATAATGAGTGGAAGTCGTTGTATTGTTTGCATTAAAAGTCCATACGTGTCAATAATGATGCACTCTTAAGGCTAGACTCAAAATATCCAAATATTTGAAAAATGTTATACGTAGAAATAGCCTATCAAATATGTTGGGTAGGGTTTTTTATAATTCGCGCACCAAGTCAACTGACAAGGTGACTGATTTTTATTTGTCCATAATTGTCTTGTGGCGATCAGAGACAGAGGAGCACGTTAGTGCTGCAAAGTGTACAAATAGTAGTTGTTGCAATAAATATCACATATATACATAATATGTTGGGTAGGGTTGGCTTTCTAGTACTTTTGAGTAAATTGTCTGCCTAACTCGGAAAATTTCTGCTTAATTGTGGCTTGGAAATCAAGAATGATATGACGTTTGAAATATTCGAAGGAGGGTTATTGGAACTGTTCTGATTGATATTTCTCCTTAAAACATTTATCAAACTATATTTTTGACAGAAAAATTTCACCAAAAGTGCCAGGCTGCTTTTGGCCGCTGCGCGCAGTAAATTTAATGGGTTAAAGCCATGCGTTTCAGTCTTTGACTTTAACCCGTTCCCATCTGATGAACGCTTATGCTGCTGGTGATCTATTTGGCCAATACGAAAAGATGCAAAGAAAAGCTGGAAAATGACTAAAACCCTGTCACATGGGTACTCATCTGAGAGTGCTCAGCAAGAGCTATCCAATGAATACCAACATGACATGGTTTAGACGATTTTCGAAAAATCTTTGCATTCTTGTGCTTTGGACGAAACCAGGTTCAGTGTTTGAAGGGTTAAACTATGATCTGATGACTTTAAACAGAACTCATCAATCAGATGACTTTTGAAAATATTTGAAAATAAATTGTAAGATTTATATGGAACAACAGTTATCAGAAAAACTATATCAAAATATTGGACTGTTATAAAGATAATTCAGTTTTTATCAGACCATCTATACGATCTAAGTGAGAAAGGTTAAGCTCTAAGTGGCTATCGATAGATAAGGATACCAATTGACTAAAGTAATTCAACGTAACGACATATCAAGCAACTGTAAATGGACAGCGTCGAATTGATGCATGCACCAGCCATCGAGAACGGTCTGGTTCTACTATTCAAAGAAAACAAGTTGATATATGATGATTTTCTTAAGGTCTCAGTCACCAGCGAATCATACATACATGACCAGTGAATCATACATACATCACATGATAAAATACTACTTGGACATACGAGAGACCACGCGGTTTAAGCAGTTTAGATAAGATGGCAGGTGTTTAAATAGATCTTCATATCAGTACATTAATATATATATACTTTCTATTGAGCATTCACAGCAGGTTTTATCCACCACTAAAAATATAGTTGGACGATAAAATATGTATTTTACACACACACACACACACACACACACACACACACACACACACACACATATATATATATATATATATATATATATATATATATATATATATATATATATATATATATATATATATATATATATATATATATATATATATATAGTCAATCGCTTTCCTGGGTCAAATGTAACCGGTTATATATGCTTGCCCAGTCAACACTATCTCCTCAGTGAGAGCCACTTGTGGTCTACAAATCACCATGCCGGATTACTCCTTAATTGCCATATATTTAGATGGTGGATTTCTGTATACTACCCCTAAAAACAAGGTGCACAAAGGGGACACAAATACTTTCATGGACGCAAACAAATTTACTTACTTCCAACGTTCAAAGGATTATGGAAGTGGTTTGAGAATCTATTGTTTCTTCGCTAACGATCTAGCTCCTTCATGAAAGGCTTAAAGGTTTAATTGAAGTAGTGAGTTTTATAACCTCCAGAGGCTTCAGCTACTGTTTTTCTTAGGAAGTCCCAAGTGGCGGCTTAATTGACGATTTTGGCTCCGAGTGAGCGGAGGGTTAATCACAATTCACCCAAACATAGCCCTAGCCGCCTACGGCCTCAACTCTGACCCTACGGCCTCAAGTCTGACCCTGCCCTAAGGAAATTCCGTGGTTGTTTTTCTTAGGTAGTCCTAAGTGGCGACTTAATTGACGATTTTGGCTCCGAGTGAGCGGAGGGTTAATCACAATTCACCCAAACATAGCCCTAGACGGCTGCGGCCTCAATTCTGACCCTGCCCTAAGGAATTTCCGTGGTTGTTTTAGAAGTCATTGGCGGGGGCATGTAATCGTATTCCATTATGCAGTTAAGCTATAAACAATTTAGCATTAAATTATTTATCAACATGATGCAGTTAAAGCTGCAATTGTTGCTTGGGAGAATGAATCGAGTGTAGCACTCCGAATTGTTGAAAACAGGCCAGATTATATGCCGTCTGGTCCTTAAGCGCTATGTTTCACTTTGGAATTTTGATTTTCGTCACTTTTTCTGCCATATGATATCTTAGTCGTAACTAGCCAGTAGGAAGTGGTGGAGGAAGCTGGAGTGACCGGCGCTAAACACGGCCTAACACTGGCAACTTTCTAACATGCCCCGGCCAGGATTCGAACCCGGGCAGGGGTGAGAGAGAGCGAGCAGTCAGTGGCGACCCCTTCAACCACTTTCCCTCCAGGGCAGGCCCCTAGCATTTCCTAGATGATTATGATTTGGATCCAAAATTATAATCGTTTCGATTGGTCCATCTACGTTGGCGCAAGTGTGAACGTCAGAAAAAAAGTTGTTTTTATGGAAAACGACACAGTTTTTTCTGCTGTTTTTTGTAAAACGGTGGGAAAAAATTGAACTTTTTTTTCAGTCGTTTTTAAGAAAAACAGCGGAAGTTTTTTTTCTGTCGTTCACACCTGCACCATCGTAACGATCGTATAAGGGTTCCTTCTGATGCCTGTCCTCCCAATACTCCTATTAACCACACTCTGTATAAGGCCACTGCTCTTGGTCACCTGTCACCATACCTGCTAACTCCTCTGACATTAGCAGTACCCTCCAACTAGGACCCCTCTAAGAGTGTTATGGTACGGTGCTGTATCATTACCTATTAAACGATACTGCTAACGGTACTTTATTTCATTATTACCATATCATTTTTGTTGTGAATAGTTATGTTTAGGATCCAGGACAACCCTCACATATGATAACTTCACAGTGGTTAGTATTGTTGAGAGCATCTTTAAGGTATGAAATGGTACGATAAGGTATTTTTTTAAACGATACCGTTATCTCTTACCTAGTAAAGTGTAGGTGTGACTGGCAGACAAAAATGTATTTTTCCTGTGTTTTTTTTTTGAAAAACGACAGGAGAAAAATATTTTTTCCACTTATTCCAAAAACAGCAGATTTTCTTTTTGCTGTTGACACCTGCACCATCGTACTTAACGGTTACCAAATCTAATAATTCATTCAGACCTTATATTAGTTATCATCTGATGAAGCACTTTTTTAATATCAAATTCTGATAGCGCAACTGATGTGAGTAGATCGCCTGATGGGGTACTGATATGCTGATTTGGGGGAATCTCCCACCCCTTTCCCCCCTGTCTGCCCCTTCCTTTTCAATGCATGTTACCTGACTGGATCGCTGTTTTAACTCGATTACCCCTCGGAGGCAATCATCGTCTAATCCCTTACTAATTACCTTGGATGGAGAGACTTGTTTTTATCTGTCCAAGCTAATTATACTATACTGCACCAGCCGCGTATTGTTCTATGGGATAAAGAGAGAATGGCTACAAAATGGCCCACTTCTAAGCTATAGTAGGAATGTCGATCACTTCATTTAAGGCTATTATTGGCATGGTGGTCAGGATTAGAACTAGAGAAAATACCACCACCTCTTAGCTATTGTACGAATGTCGATCATTTTATTTAAGGCTTTTATTGGCATGTCCCCTAGTGGTCAGGATTAGAACTAGAGAAAATACCGCCACCTCTTAGCTATGGTACGAATGTCGATCACATCATTTAAGGCTATTATTGGCATGTCCCCTGGTGGTCAGGATTAGAACTAGAGAAAATACCGCCACCTCTTAGCTATGGTACGAATGTCGATCACTTCATTTAAGGCTATTTTTGGCGTGTCCCCTGGTGGTCAGGATTAGAAGAAGATGTCGCGAAAGAACCCAACAGGGAACTGTGCGATATCTCCTGATATTGAGTGATTGAATGGTAATTATAGTCTGCCTGACTCAAGCAAATTTTACAATGGGGCCTAATGAGCAAAATCAACATTTTGTGGAGTTGAGACAAAAAGTGTGTTTATACATACACTATTTAGTTCTCCTAAATTGTTTGCCAATTGTTTTCTTGAAAGAACCAAAGAGCGTATTTTTGTCAGTGGCATTAAACCTATTAATGCTAAGGCAACATTTTTTCCAGAGCACAAGATCGAAAAACATCTTAACCCTGCCATGTTGGTATTCATTGGATAGCTCTCGCTTACTACCGTCATGAGTACCTATTTGCCAGGGCTTATGTCATTTTTTATATTTTTGCATCATTTTTAATGATCAAATTAGCCACCAGCAGCATACATGTACGGGTTAAGCCCTTATAGCACAGGGGTGTCGCATCAGCGTGCGACAGGGGCTCCGAAAGCGTGCGACACACCAAACACTTAAAGCACTGTTTCAATGGGAATTTTTCACAAAACATGACCAATTGAGCCTTACTGATATTTCATTTGAATTATCTTTACACACATTGTATTCAAAGACCAGTGAAATATATTTGATAATACTGGCTACTGATTGGTCTTGGTCTTAACTATTGCAATAAGGGCTACCATTGTAGTGCCACGAGGTGACAGTATTCATAGCTATTTGTGTACCACGGTCACCAGAAATTGTAGTGCTCCAGGACATATTGACTGCGCTCAGGGGACTGAAATATGTGGACACCCCCGATAGCAGAGAGCTATCCGTGTTATGTGTAGCTTTATAGCAAATCTCCCGTAACCTTTAACCCCTCGACATGTGTATGGTGTCTTGCGTGACGTCATTGTGACGTCATGGTGGGGTTGTTTGTGCGGTCTCATATAGCAGAGAGCTATACGTTTTTGTTCAAGCTTTATAGTAATCGCCCGTGACCTTCAACCCCTCGACATGTGTACGATGTCTTGCGTGACGTCATTGTGATGTCATGGTGGAGTTGTTTGTGCGGTCTATACAGCTGGAATTGGAATTGCGCTTATTGTCACTTTTCTTTTTGCCCTAATTCGTGAAACGATTTTGCCATGGATGGTATTGAAAGCTATTTTTCATTAGAGGAACACGATTTTTTTTCATCAAAGAAAAATTGCTTAAACTCAAAAATTAAATCCTTAAAAAAAAGTAGTGTGTTTGCGTGAATGGCATTCTAGAGATGAGGGGTGAAGTTGTTTTCAGGTCGCGTGTTTGATCCGTTCTTTGGGCTACTTCTCATTCGGGCATCTATCTAATCAGCTTTTAGGGTCACGCTTGAGTAAGACTAGCCTAGATTTCTAGGCTGTTATATGTGTTTTCTGTAAGCATCAAATATTCTAGACGAGGTGGCCAGAGTGGTCCATTTAGTTTACACTTATCTCACCAGGATTCAGTTTGATTATAACACCTAAAACCTATAGAGATCGCAGGATCAGGTGGTGCCATCTATCTACCATACCTGGTATAAAACAAAACTAATAAAATAAAACAAAGAATACTTTGGGTTAAATTTCATGCATATTTGCTCTATTCATGCAGAAAATTAACTACTAGATCTAGTACCTATTGCTAGATACGTTGCCAATCAAATTATCACATACACTTGATACCAGTGTAGGGCGAACCTATCCGTCACCTTTACTACTCATTATTACCTCCTTAGCCGATGTGAATGTTAAACGTATATAAAAAATGTAGGATTATTAATAATAAGATAATTCCTTGAAGTTAGATGAATGCTCTCATGCCATACTTAACTGAACTATAATGACCAGCCGGATTTTAAACTAATCAGTATGAGATAAATTATTCCCGGGGGGCACTCAGGTACAGAGGGGGGCCACACGTGCGTTACGTATTTCGCGAAGGAAGGGGTCATTTTTAAGACCTCCGCATGTCCGCGATTTTGTAAAAGAATGGTACTTTTTTGTACCCACTCCCAGGTACGAAGTATGAGGGGGTGAAAATCCCCTTACAATCCACGAAATATACGCGGCTCTGACGCCGAGTGACTTCGGAAGTCTCCGAAGAAGTGACCTCCTTATTAAAATAAGGGTGCTTTTTTGGCCAGAAATCAGTGCTTTAGAGGTATTTTTAAATTTTGATAACGAGCGAATGCGCCCCCTCTGTGCCTGAGTGCCCCCCCCCCCCCCCCCCCCCCCCCCGGGAAATTGTTAAGCAAACACAAATGGATGATTATATAGTTGTGTTTTTGTTCTCCTTCAGATGCTTCGTAAACTGGGCTTGCAGCCAAGACGGCGAACGAAAAGTGACTCCGATGAAAAGGACGAAGGAACCAAACCGACCCAAGAGAATACGGGCGAATTCGTGCAGTTCGCCAAATTCAATGGAGTCGGAAATGACGTCATCGTGATTGACAACCGAACAGGTCATTATAGCAAATACACCAAAGAACGTGCATTCCGCAGACGACTTTGTGACCGGAAGTGTGGCGTTGGAGCAGACGAGTTTTGCGAACTAGGCACCCATCCTGATTTCAAGTTTGTCGTCAAGTGCTTTGATTGTAATGGTGAAGATATAGGAGTTTCCGGAAATGCCCTATTTTGTGCTGTTAACTTTGCGCGTAGCTTGGGACTTCTCGAGTACAATGAGGTCACGTTCATGGCTGCAGACGGACCACATTTCGCCATATTTGATCAAATTAACAACAAATTCCATATCAAAATGCGTCACGTTTCTGATGTTGCAGAATACGACTCGCAGAACTTTTTTGCTTTCACCGGTGCCCCTAACCATGTACAATTTGTTACGAACCTCCAAAGTCACACCATTGACGAGAAAGACATTGACGTCACACACCGCTCAGGTTATGATGACGTATACAGAAACGTGGTCGAGCTCAGCGAGGACGACCGCTTGCACATGCGCACATTCAAATATGGCGCCAAAACGGAAACGGAAGCCAGCAGCACGGGCGCAGTGGCGGCTGCGCTTGCTCTAGCCACCAAGACGTGTCATGAAATATGCACTTCTGCTGCAATAGAAGAAATATGGGACACATCTCTGCACGATTCCATCACCGAAATGGCCCTACAATCGTCTGGCTCCTCCTCCGAAGATAGTGGCCACGGACCCGACGGCTACGGGCCGGACGACTTGAACATGCTCTGCCATTCGCAGATTCACGCGGGAAAAAAGGAAACGACCAAGTTCTGTAGGGTGTTTTGCAAGGATGGTTCAAATATCGGCGTATATTTCACCCAGGTCCAACACAAAGGTTCACTTCGTTTCAAGGACATCTATATGGTGGCGGCTTCAGAGTTGATTTATAATGGTACATACTCCATACCGGAAGATTACCTGTATAACTAATTCCTCATATCGTATATCATGAGTACAATTGCGTTAGATCTTTGATGAAGAAAAGAATGTTTTTATTAATCTAAGGTTAGATCTAGGTTCTCTATGGAAAGCCATTCATACGAATACACGCCTTTTTTTTCGCAAGGTACTAATTTATCGCCTTTTCTTAGAGCCCGCTATGCCGCATTGTTGTGATTCGGTGAACAAAGCCGTCATTTTGAAGTTATCTGAAATCACGTCCATGGCTTGATCATAAACAGGCTTTCAGATATCATGAAAATACTGCTTATCTACATTGGATGACATTTCACAGTTCTCATCAGCTGGTTCAAAAAGCTGCTATAGTATAGTATTATTATATAGTATCCACCGATATTCTTTTATATATATATATATATATATATATATATATATATATATATATATATATATATATATATATATATATATATATATATATATATATAGTATCTGCGTATTTTTTTTAACAATATAACTATTTTTACTTTCCCAATAATTTCGTGTGAGTCGTATTAGTTGTATTGTTATCCTGTTTATCTTGTACTACGTCGAACAATCTATCCTGTATGTATTAAGTAAATTATATATATAGCCAAATTGAACTGTCCACGTACAATGATGATCATTGATTGTTATTCCTTTTGCATTCCTTGCGAATACCTATATTTAAGTATACCTGTTTTTTAAATAAAGCACCATGTTATATGAAACTATTTTTGTTGTCATATGTAACTTCTTCCTCATCTATATTCATAAATTCACCTCCATTGATCAATGTTCTTAATTTGCATAAAACTCTACCGTTCTGTTTATATCATGGTATACTCTATCGTTTTATTTTAGGATTATACAACAGATGACTGAAACTTTTTTCTGCCTCTTGATTTATAATATCTCTGCAGGTGTCAGTTATAATCATTTTATTTTAAATGTTTCTGCTGAAGAAGGTACATTTTACAAATTCCGACATTTTCAGAATGTATAATGCGCCTTTCTTTTTCGAATACAAAGCACCAGTTCATCTATAAAAGTAGCGTAAATTGGCTGTTATTTTCTTCTGTCGTAATAATTTCTTCTCTGAGATTTTGTGGTTAATTATTCCTTGTTCCACGGTTCCCGGGCATTGAAAAGTGTGGGATATAAGGAGAACCGCACATTTCTATAACTTATTTAAGTTCTTTAAGCTGCTTACACCAAAAGGGTATTTGGCTAGATTGCCCAGTCAAGCCTTTCATGCCCTGTGATAGAATGCGAAAAAAGCCATATTGATCCCTCGGATGCTATGGTGGAGGTGCTATCCCTCGGGTTTGCTTGGCTTCGCCTCGTTAGACCTCGGGTATGATACATACACCGTAGTTTCATTGAGGTCATCATTCATGGTGGGCTTGACTTGAAAGACGATTGGTCTCAAGCGAATTGCCACGGACACTTCGCTGTCTCTGAACACTCCCTTGGTTCGAATCTCCGCGGAGACAGTTGAGTAAGTTACCAGTGATATGAGGGTTAGGCGATATCTTTCAGCGGGCACTCCGGTTTCCACAACCTTATACAACTGGCTAGTCACGACTGAACAGAAATATGGCAAAATATCGAGTGATAGTGAAATTCCAAATTCAAAATTAAATAATCTATTGGTGACTAAAAATTGATACATAGGTCTTTTTGACAAAAAAACCATTGTATTCTTGTTACTCATTAGCATAAATATGGCATGGAAGATATGACGATAAAATTTCCAAATTCTAATCCCTGCAAAAACACTTGCTTTGTCTTGATCCTAAAGTATTAAACAGGCGCGGATTAAAACCGGTTTCCAACGATGCACCTGCATCGATCGCACTCTGAGGTGCATCGGTCAGATATGAAAATCCAGATTGGTTAGTCTGCATTGTCCGACATCAAAGAGCTTGTAACCTCCTTCCGCAAATTATCATTCCCTACCTATCATCTCCATAGATATGGTTATACCACTCAGCATTTCTCAAACTGGTGTTCATTATGGGATCCGCCTTGGCCTGGTGGTTATGACGCTAGGCTCCCAAGCATGCGATCATATATGTGTTAGATCGAATCTCGCTGGATCCCATAGTGTGTTGGCCTGGTCGTTATATAAATGTGCGGTGTTGTTGAGGGCTGTCTATGGCTCTTCTGCAACTAAATGACCCTTTGGAACTAATCGTAAAGAGTAGAGAGTTTCTTCCCGATTCCGAGTTTTTATCATGTCGCGATATGACCTAAGCTGTTAAAAGCAACATTAAAAGTAATTCCTTCTTTCCTTCCTTCTTTCAATTATTGAAGATGATCGTTCCCATCTCTTGCATGAGGACGAAATAACTTCACTGACTGGTGAATGTTTTTTTTTCCTGAAATGTAGATCACAAAACAATAATGAACTCACCTTTAGCTTTTGTATTTTTTATTTTTGTTATTTTCATTAAAAGCATGCATCTATCTGACGTCACGGAGAACTGTAAGCATTCATTTTTTAACTCTTGTTAATATATCAACATGAATATGACAGATGTCATAAAGATAAGACACATCACACATGATCAGGGCGGGAGATGTAGAGAGTCGCTCGTCGCCTATGGTGCCCGCTCTGGGCTCACTAGCAGCACGTGCTTATAACGTGTTTACATCTAGAGCAAACACGTTGTCCAACAGTCTTGACTTGAATATAGAACAAATATATTATAACTATGGAAATATGATGCGGCTGATGTCTGCGCTCAGCAAGCTGTATTGCATACTATATATATATATATATATATATATATATATATATATATATATATATATATATATATATATATATATATATATATATATATATATATATATATATATATATATATTTATATATATATATATTTATATATATATATATATATATATATATATATATATATATATATATATATATATATATATATATATATATATATATACATATATATATATATATGTATGTATGTATGTATGTATGTATGTATGTATGTATATACATACATACATACATACATACATACATACATACATACATATATATATACATGTGCGTGTGTGTGTATGTGGGGCCAGGAGTCAGGCAGTCATTTTGACTTCAAACCAACAGAGTGTGGGTGAATAACACCCAGTTGTGAATATATAGCTTGCCTTTTTTTATCGAAATGTAAATGGCGCATAGGTCAGTTGTCGACCGAGGCTGGAGTCAACCATTAGTGAGTGGCCTCAAATTACATGTGAGGCACAGGTGGCACTACGCATGCGCAATGACAGGGATAAGGACACGTGTCCTGATGCAGGGCTACAGTACGCAACGAGGTCTACAATAAAAAGGTAAAGCAACACTTCAACTGATCTAAAAGACGACTAAACCTGATTAACGTTATAGAAAATCTATATTTGTTAATGGTAATTGTCTAAACAATTCTCCAACAGCAGGACCCATATAAGCTGAACTTTGTGGAGGTTCTCATTTCTTTTTTATTGAAAGCAGTAATCTGTTTGATAAATATTACTGATCTCAACCTTTGATAGTTTGTAATGTATACCGTACATCTGTTTATATATCATTGCATGACATTAACATTGCAATATATTTCAGATTAACCTATTAATTCATAAAAGTGTTTACAGAGCGTGTAGTCTGGATTTAAGAAATCTGTGACAATAACTTTGGAATTAAGATCGATTTTACAGAAATAATTGAATAAGATTTGACAGTAATGTTCTTAGTTAAATTTTGTCCTTGAAACATTTTCTTAACTTTGCTTTTACCTAATATATTTTTCCAAAGTTTTCAGACTGCTTATGGCCGCTGTGAGCATTAATGGATTAAGAAATGTACATGTAATCATTTTAACAATGAACACTACTGCATTGCTATCATCCATGCTAACTCTCTATCCCTGTATGTAAAGTGAGTTTGAGATCTTGTACTTATTTTATGTAGATATGCGAAATATTTAATGTTTTTGATATAAAGAAAACATTTCAAAGTTTAAAAAGGTAAACGAAACTAGATATGACTTTGTTTTGCACAATTGAACTTTGTTCTCAGCTTTCCAATTAGGGAATATAAAATAGATAACACGATAAATTACTCGTTTTATAAACATCAATCAAAAACGCATGATGCAATACTTTATTAAGTATATTCTTCCTAAAATCTAAAGAGTATATGTATTTTTTTTGTTTATCCACAGCTATCATATTTTATTTGATGAAGAAGTGTGAACACAGTAGTAATATAGGGTTCCTGGGTCACTGAATGAAATGCAACCCACAACGTCCGATCTCACCTACGAGATTCAAAGATTGCTTTGATGTTGAGTATCTGTAACCCTTATGCTGCTTGTGGCTAATTTTACCAATACAAACTGATGCAAAACACCTGACAAATGACTGGAACCTTGGCAAATGGGTACTCATCTGAGAATACCGGTACTCCTCGGGAGCAATTCAATGGATACCAACATGACAGGGTTTAGATGGTTTTCGAAAACCTATGCGACCTTGTTCTTTGGGGGAAGGGTTTACAAGTTTTCAAGAGCTTTTATCAATTACCATATTCATTGACTTATTACCTTGATCTCTTCCTAGAAAAAGTTTTGATAGGTTGGTTACCCAGAAATATATCCTAAATTGCACCACATTTGGCAGGCTGCCTTCAATCAATCAAACGCCTCGGAAAGTATGTCATATATGGCATATCACATATTTTTGATCCGTTATTCTCCAAAGTATGAAGGTGTTATCCAGGAGACCATGTATGAGTGTTCTGGCGATCTTTTCTTGGCCTTGGGATTGGTGGAAGGCAGTCAACTGTAGTAAAAACTACTCCAACCATGCAGAATCACCAGAGACACGCCAGGGCAACCATAGTCCAACCTGGGTTATTTGTATTTAAGGTCTATGCCATTAGTGGTTTACAGCTTAAAGAACGAACTCCAAAATCAGCGTCTATGAGTAATTATTAATGTATCATCTAAGTTTGCTATTTCTCTATTTTGTAAGTATTACCATTCTTTCCATAGTTATTTATAGTCAGGTCAGAAATCAGAAAAAGGAACTTCCCCAGGCATTTTGGGGTAAAAGTCGGTATCCAGTGTTTTTAATATAATTTGATGGTGCTGAATCTGAATATGATGGATACCAAAGTCAATTATCAGTTTTAAGCCCATAGTTTGCAAATCACTTAAACACCCCAAAATATGTAAGAAAAGCCCAAAAATGGTCAAAATGATAGGTATGGGGGTGGGAAAGACATCCTAAAATATTCATAACTCAGCTGAGACCAAACATAGGGATGAGTGTTTGGTATCAAAATGTTGGTCTGAAAGGGAAGTACCTTTTCAAATACTAATCACATGACTCACTTTAACTCATGATGTAATAAAGGTCATTCAAGGTCAAAATGGCTGCCAAATCAAGAATCTGGGATTTTTTTCATAAATTATAGTTTCCATTTATACTTTTCTCAGTTTTTTCATGGTATGTATTTCTTTTCTGTAGCCACTTTTTCTAAAGGGATGCTTTTTAGTGGAGTTGTTTAACATTTTAGAAAGTTCATTGATTAGAATTTTAAGTCCAATTTAGAGATTTAAGGTACAAAGTAGGGTAGCAGGACCACCTGAAGCCCCCTAAAATGGCATAAAATGATAAAAATTTGAAAATCAAAATGACTGTATCTTAAGTTTTACCAGTCGTAATGGAGTAGATGATGCATCAAAATATCAGGTTTAATTTTCTCTTTAATCTGGAAGATGATGGTAAAATATTCTAAAATTAAGGGGCCATTGAAGGTCAAATAAAGGTCAAAATGACATTTATTTTCTCTAAAAGATTCAAATTTTGATGAAGAGTTTTTGATGAAGTACCGTAATTTCGCGTGTATAAGACGCACTTTTGAACATAAATTTTTAACCTCAAATCGGGGGTGCGTCTTATACACAAAGCTAGAAAACTGGAGTGTATTACATAGTCCCAAGGCTACACGCCGAGATACAAAATCGTTGACCCAAATTGGATTGGAGGAAAAACTGTTTGCGTGGGTGCAGGAGTGTCAACAGGGTTACCATGCCATTACCAGGGACGGATACAGCCTCGAAAACTGACCTATACACCATCTAAAATATAGAAATGATGTCCTTTATATCCACAAATGGGTGTCATTTTGCCCAAAATCTGGTGACACACACACACACACACACACACACACACACACACACACACACATATATATATATACTTTGTACTTTGCATTATCTTTATGACATCCGCCTTCATATTCCATGTAAATCGCAGCAGTTCAGGTGAGTGTGGGTTGTTCTCCTCATGTGCCATATTCATGTTGATATATGCATAGTTAAAAGAATGGATGCTTACAGTTTCTCGTGACGTCGAATAGTCAGATAGATGCAAGCGTTTTATGCAAGTAGAATCACAGCTGAAGGCGAGTTGAATACTAAGTATTGCTTTGTGATTAACACTTAAAACATTAACAAAACGGTGAAGCGTTTTTGATTTCGTGCAAGGGATGCTGATGATCATTAATTGGTCTAATTCTACCTGTGTAAGTGTGTATGATAAATAAGTTAATAGTTTGAGGCAGGAGGTTTGTTTTACAGGCACTTTGAAATCGGACAGCCGTGTGACTAACCAATCTGGATTTTTATATCTGAGCGATACACTTTGATATCAGAAGATGCATCTCAGAGTGTGATCGGTGCACGAGCATCGTTACAACCTGGTTTTCATCCTCACCTAGTATGTTGTGCTCATCAAAAAGCTGATAAGAAACTGGTGGTCCCTATCAGCCTATGCTCGCTGATGTAGATGTGCACAGACTCTGATTATACAAATTTAGTTCCTGCTCTACAGACACAGACAAACTGTTGCGCAAAAATCTACCCCAAGGTTAAATCAGCACTGCTTCCTAAACAAATCCAACAAATGGTGATTTTGGACCTACAAATCTGCTCTTTGATATGAAACGATGCACTTTGGAGATTGAGCGATGCGCATGCATCAATGTGAACCGGTGTAGATCCGCGCCTGATTATCGTAACCGTATCAGAATTAAGGCTCTGGTATGTTTTCATTTCAATTAGAGTTTAAAACGTGTTAAGCACGTCTTTAACGGTTAAACTTCAGCAATACCGCTAACACCTTATCAGTCCTATCTAGCCGTAGACACCATAGTGAATTGTTTGTCTAGTATCAGGTCCTGTCCAGCCGGTTCTGTAATAGGCACACTGATTACAATACACTTCTTGAATGTAACGAACCCCTATCGTCTATGGGGTAGCATAGTGACTTCTAATTACAATCAACGTCCCAATCCAATTCCGTTTGTAACATAAGGTGGCCCCCATTTCTTCCATTTGTTTTTAGAAAATTGCTAAATTGCTAAAGACACGGATGTTGCTATTGGTGTTATGTGTGATAAAGGACGCTTTCGAAATGTGTATTCTAGCGTTATTCGTGAGGAGTTGACTTCCCACAAAATTTCCAAAAAGGGGGTGTGCACTATACACAAATCTAAGGTCTATACATCATTTTAAAGGCCTGAACAAGGGGTGCGTTTTATATACGGGTGCGTCTTATACACGCGAAATTACGGTAGTTGTGTTTTGTCATTATATAATTTCCAAACCAAGTTACCACTATAACTGACAGATATATTATCTCAAATATGGTCCATCAATACCTTTTTTACCATTTACCAGTGATAATGAAGTTGTTTTAAGGAAATATGGTGGCATGGAATGTGGCATTTGGCTATATCATACTTAAAATAAGTGTTAAAAGACGGCTTTTGAGAAAGTGCTAGAATGGGACCACTATTTAGGTCATACAAGTTGTGAAAACCAAACATCATAGGCATTGTTTGGTATCAAAATGCTTGTTGTAAGATAATCTTTCCATTTCATGCAACCAACCTATGATAGGGTATATTGTTGTGATATTAGAGGTAATTCAAGGTCAAACTTACCCCAAATTACATAATCTAAAGGCATTTCATCTTTGAATTGTTCAGTTAGAAGCTTTTTCAACTCATGGAATAACTATTTCATCCTGAAAATATCTTTAGGTGAGAAATAACTTTAGAAAGGTTTCTCAGACATTTCTTGAGTCATTTCAAGACAAAGTCTGGGCTAATCTTGAATATTTAGGGACCAAAAATGACAAAATGCCTGATAACGAGTGCACTCAAATATCTAAGTGAAGCAGCAGAAAGTTGACATAACAGAGTCATGTCTGATGCATATGGTATGTCAGCTTCCATTTTTAATGGGTAGAATAAGCCTTTAAACTTGCCTATTGTGTTCTTTATGTAAGATCAAAGGCAATGTAAAATATTACCGAGGTTTAAAGAGCAAATGAAGGTCAAATAAAGGTCAAAACGTCATTTTTCTCTAAAAAGATTCAATTTTTGAAGAAAGATTTTTGGTGAAGAAGTTGTGTTTTGCCATTGCATAATCTCCAAGTTTTCCACAATAATTGACATATAAATTATCTTTGATATGTTTTACAATATTTCGTTTCCCTGTTGCCTGTGAAATTGACGTAGTTTTAAGTTAATCTGCAGATGTGAAATATGCTGTTGGGCAATCCATGCCTATATTAAGTGTTTAAGATAGGGTTGTGAGAAAGTGCTAGTCTTGGATCATTGTTTAAGTTATAAAAGTTGTGAGCAACAAACATTATAGGCATTGTTTGGTATCAAATTGCTTGTTGTAAGACAATCTGTCCATTTCATGCAACCATTTGAGGGTAGGTTATTAGGGTATTCTGTTGTGGTATTAGAGGTCATACAATTTCGGACTTAACCCCCATTTTCACGAATTAAGGCATTTCGTCTTTGAATTGTCCATAAAGTGGCTTATTAAATTTTCCTGGAATACATATTTTATCCTGCTAATATTTTCAGGTACGAAACAGGTGCAAAGTTTTTTTGAGGTACTTCAAGACACAGATCGGACCAATCTTGAATATTTAGGGACCAAAATGGCGAACTGCCTGATTACGGGTATTTAGGTGAATCAGCAGAAAGGTGACATAACAGTCATATACTATGAAATGTCAGCTTTCATTTCACTAGGAGAAATAAGCTATTTAACTTGCCTATTGTGTACTTCACGTACAAGCAAAGACAGTTTAAAATATTGATGAGATTTAAGGAAAGGAAGCTCAAAAGGTCAAAGAGAGTATTCGTGACTTTGGGGCATATAACTGTATATTGCAATGGAGTCTTGTTCGAATGAGTAATTTTATATACCTGCAAGGTATTTTCGACATTCATGAAATAGAAAGCAGTTAGTTAACAACTCTAGTAACATTTCCAGATAAGAACAAGTTGATTTGCATCTATTTGGAGGTCAAATAATGAGACTGCTAGGAATTTATCTAGAAGCGATCTCTGAAAAAACAAGACCAATATTAACTTTCAGTGTCATCTATGCCCCATACACCAAACTCCATGCACAAGGTTTATTAGTATCAAAATGTTTGCTACATATCATTTCTTTTCATTTAAGGATCAAAGCCAGTGTAAAATATAGATGTTGTAAAAGATTGAGGTCAAGAGGTCAAATAGAGTATTCATGACTTTAGTCATGAAATGCAGGAACTGAGTTAGTTTACGGCTACATTACTATAACCAGATGAAATGAGTTGCTTTTGATTGTATTTCGAGGTCAAGAAATAGAAAGTTTCATTTCTTACCTAGGAGCAAGCCTATTGATGTTTTCTTAGGAATTCAATAGGAGACGATGATGTTATGATCATTATGATGAAAAAGTACTAATCAATACGATTTCTTTATCATCATTCCAATATATGTAGATACTAAATTCCATTATAAATTGAATATTTGGATTTTTTTCTTGTTGTTTTCCCTCCAGTGTTTTTAACTGTGCATGTGCACAACGTGTGGCAATTTCTAGAATTCAATGACAACCATTTTATAAATCTAGTCATATGATTTATAAAATTATCATCCTTTAATTCTAGGATATTTTAATCATTCCTGTCAGTTCAGTTTTGACGGTTCAGAATTTCCATATAAAGACAACTTTCTTTGTATCTGGGGGTTAAAAACTAGTATTAATGTCAAGATTCAGGCTTTTATACCAAGACAAGTCATGATAACCTCTGGAGGTTTATGAGGTAGAACACCACAGTTCACTTATTCTTTTTTGTAATAATCAAATCAAGCACATACGACCGAGTGTATAATTGAATTATGTTTACATACCTTAATCCATTTTGGAAAACAAGCATATTGAAAAATCCCAATTTAGGATTCGGTTCATTTTTCGCTGATAGTCATGCTATCTGTGACTATTTTATGTGCTTTCCTAAGCACTGGTGGTCTGTTGGCTTCTTTCAATAAACAGCTAAATAACACGGTTAAATAAGTGTTCAAATAGAAATTCCTTTAACCTCTGTGAGTTTTGAAGACAGTAATGAGTGACAAAATATTTACATCAAAGGAAATAGTAAAAAAGCTGACATCTTCTGAGGTGAGAATTTTAAAAACATGCACCAGAGCTAATCTTGACCTACAATGACCTCTAAAATCGAACAGGGACTGTCACACTAGGAAATTTACTTAAACTGTAGAGATTGTAAAGAGAATTACCTAGCATCATGCTAGCAATTCTGCTCCTAAAGTTCTGTTTCTATGCATTAAAGTACCCTAAGATAATAATGACTGAAGTTGGTTTTACTGCATGAGCTAAGAAAACAATTCTAGCTTTGAACTGAGCTTATTAATCTTTGCTGGCCTCCAAATTCAGAAAGTTACTAAAGTCTGTACCAATAGTATCAATAAGCTATCCTTGAACTTTTTGACTTGATATTTTTACCTTAATTTGACCTTTTTGTCCTTGAAATATTAATATCTTACACTGCCTTTAATATTCCATTGACAACTTAACTGTAGTAGGAAGACTACAAATCTACTTCAATTTAATAAATACTTTAATTATTTGTACGTTTGACCTTGGATTAATTTACTACTGAATTTGAATCAGAATTAGGTAAAATCTCGGTTACAGTCTCAGTCTTTTACCTCCACAGGTAAATGCGACTTATTCTTATCTGGAATTATTGTAGGCTAACTATTCAATTGATTTCATGATTATCAAATATTCTTTTCAAGCAAATGGGCAATACTCATTTGACCAAAATGCAACTGCAGTATATATATATCTTTGTTTCAAAGGCCAAAGCGCTCAATTTACCCTGATGACATTGGTTTGACACTCAGTTTTTCCTTAAATCTCAATATTATTTCACAGTATCTTCAACCTCACATGACAAACACAAATAGGCAAGTTAAAAGGTAAATATGTTCTATTGAAAATGAAAACTGACATACCATAATATATGAGTCTGTGGTGTCACCTTTCTGCAGCTTCATACATTGATATTTGGGTGCACCTATAATCAGGCATTTTGTGATTTTGGTGCCTAACTATTTAAGATAGGCACAGGCTTTGTCTTGAAATAACCTTAAAAGGAGGCAAAACATGTCCTTTTTAAAAGATATTTCTCACCTAAGATATTTGCAAGACAAAGTATGTATTCTAGGAAAAATTGATGAGCTACTACCAAACAATTCTCAAAACGAAAAGCCTTAAATCTTGTAATTGGGGTTAGTTTGACCTTGAATGACCCCTAATATCACAACAAAATATCCTACCCTAGGTTGGCTCCATGAAATGGAAAGATTGTCGAACAACAAGCATTTTGATACCAAACAATGCCTATAATGTTTGGTGTTCACAACTTTTATGATATAAATAGTGGTCCCATACTGGCACTTTCTCACAACTCTATCTTAAACACTAATTATAGGCATGAATTGCCCATTTGCATATTCCACATCTGCATATTAACTTAAAACTATTTCATTTTCACTGGTAAAGGGTAAACATGTTGGGGAAAAGCATATAAAGGTATTCTGTCTGTCAATTATTGTGATAACTTGCAAAGGAGATTATGTAATGACAAAACACAACTTCTTCACCTATATCTCTTCTTCAAAACTTGAATTTTTATAGAAAATTGACATTTTGATCTTCATTTGACCTTCATTTTTTTCCTAGAAAAAGTTTCTTTTATATTTTACACTGCCTTTATTAGTACATGAAAAACACAATAGGCAAGTTTTAAGGCGTATTCTCCTCATTGAAAATGGAAGCTGACATACCATATATGCATTGAATATGACTCTGTTATGTCAACTTTCTGCTGCTTCACTTAAATATCTGAGTGCATCGGTAATCAGGCATTCTGTCATTTTGGTCCCTTAATATTCAAGATTGGACCAGACTTTGTCTTGAAATGACTCAGGAAATGTCAGAGAATCCTTTTAAAAGATATTTCTCACCTAAAGATATTTCCTGGATGAAATAGTTATTCCAGGAGAGTTTAATAAGCTGCTATCTGAACAATTCAAAGATGAAATACCTTTAAATTATGTAATTTGGGGTTAGTTTGACCTTGAATGACCTCTAATATCACAACAATATACCCTACCCTAGGTTGGTTGCATGAAATGGAAAGATTGTCTTACAACAAGCATTTTGATACCAAACAATGCCTATGATATTTGGTTCCCACAACTTTTATGACCTAAATAGTGGTCCCATACTAACACTTTCTCACAAGCCGCCTTTTAACACTTATTATAAGCATCATATAGCCAAATGCCGCATTCCATGCTGTCATATTTACTTAAGACAACTTCATTTTCACTGGTAAATGGTACAAAAGGTCTTAGTGGACTATATTTAAGGTAATATATCTGTCAGTTATTATGGTATCTTGGTTTGGAAATTATATAATGACATAACACAACTACTTCATCAAAACCCCTTCATCAAAATTTGAATCTTTAGGATAAAGAATGACATTTTGATCTTCATTTGACCTTCAATGACCCCTTAATTTTAGAATATTTTTACCATCATCTTTCAGATTAAAGAGAAAATTAAACCTGATATTTTGATGCATCATCTACTCCATTACGACTGGTAAAACATAAGATACAGTCATTTTGATTTTCAAATTTTTACCATTTTATGCCATTTTAGGGGGATCCAGGTGGGCCTGGTAACCTACTTTGTACCTTAAATCTCTAAATTGGACTTATAATTCTAATCAATGAACTTTCTAAAATGTTTAACAACTCCACTAAAAGGCATTCCTTTAGAAAAATGGCAACAGATAAGAAATACATACCTTTGAAAAAAACTGAGAAGTATATAAATGGAAACTATAGTTTATGGGAAAATCCCAGATTCTTGATTTGGCAGCCATTTTGACCTTGAATGACCTTTATTACATCATGAGTCATAGTGAGTCATGTGATAAGTATTGTAAAAGGTACTTCTCGTTCAGACCAACATTTTGATACCAAACACTCATCCCTATGTTTGGTCTCAGTTGAGTTATGAATATTTTAGTATGTCTTTCCTACCCTTATACCTATCATTTTGACCATTTTAGGGCCTTTTTGCATATTTTGGGGTGTTTCGGACAAATGCAAAATTGGGGCTTAAAACTGAAAATTGACTTTGGTATCCATCATATTCAGATTTAGCACCAACAAGTTATTCTAAAACCGTTGGCAAACCACTTTTACCCCAAAATGCCTGAAACTCCATAAATAAGGCCCTTTCCCAGATTTCAGTCCTGACTATTATATGTACCGGTATTTGTAATTTCATTTCAACGTACATCGTCAATAAACATTACTTACATATATACATTTAATATACTTAAATATTAGCATATCTTAGAAATATGAAAAGACACAGGTAGGTAAAGGCATCATCCATCGACAAATACATTTACATTTCTCATTGTATTTTAGTTTATGCTAGTTCACTATGACTATGCGTGATAGCAGAACTCTCTTTCCATCAATACCAAACAAAAATACCTATTGAAGAAAATATATTCTCAATGCCCTTTTCCAATGTGCATTGGCAATGGTTTTTCGGGTCTAAATATGGATAGAATAACCATTCAGTGAATCACCTTCATCGTTTTGGGACTTGCTACCAAAGGCTGGCAATAGTTTCTTTTGATTTACCACACGTCAGAATTTTCATGCCTAGAGCTCGGTCACCACGCAACCTCTAAGTCTGGGCCTTGTTGCCGCAACAAGAGTCTAGCTTGGACTTAGGCTTAAGGCTAAGTTCACAAAGATTGTCTACATCAATTACTGCTATTGTTTTAGACAATGAATTTAATTATCAAATACAATTCCAAGCTTGTGGTACGAACACTACAAGTATTATTTCGTCTCTAAAATCTAAAAAGGCACTGTTTAAAAACCCATTAAATGTAATGTAATGTAATGTTTATTGACCATAAGCTGAGTTATGAAATCACAAATCCGAAAACATCATAGAAATTATAGAGAGCGCTATCAAACACAAACATATAGAAAAGAGAAACTGAATTATACTAACATAGAACAAGTGGAACAGAGAATCAAACAGAAAAAATACTAGTAAACCATCAAATCATCATTATATACAGCAGCATCTTGTTAAAGTTTGCTTACAGGTAGGTTCTGTCCTCAAACAGACCATACTAAGGTGCTGGCTGGACCGACGGGAGCAAGGCTTACCTCTACCAGCCCTTGACTTACCGTAATTGTGTACATAGAATTAATGCCAATTTAATGGACTTTCCAGAGACTATCCAAAACTTTATCACTTCATCAAAAGATAGTCCCTCCATCTGTCCACCGATCGTCCAAAACAGGGATTTAGAAGGATTCCCTCTCAAATTCTGCATAAAGATTGGGTCTAAAAGATCGAGCTCCGTATAGAGGTCTACTCTAGTACTTTCGAAAAAGGGACATTGCATCACTATGTGTTCGATATTCTCGACCGAGTAGCTATCACATGTATAAAGCACATGCTCTAAAACTTTGGGGGAGACCCTTAAGTCTGAAATCATCTGCCTTAAGACGACTTGATCTACACACTAGTTTTGCAAGATTTTCTCACCACCTCATCATGCTTGGAAACTTATCTGATATCGACCACCATGTAAGGTATTTTGCTGCACGAATAGTTCTATACAGATATTTACAGTCATCGCCTATGACAAAGATACTACACCAGTAAGCATCATCCAATCTCCAAGCCCAGACATATTTCGACCAACTACCTTTCCCATATATAGCTACTGTCCCGTTTATCATGCCAAGGACGGTATTAATGAGGCCTAGCCTATATGCTGCATTTAGGATATCGAAAATTGGACTACTGAAACTATTTTCTCTGCCTTTCCCAGGATTACTTTGGTATTTGTCTGCTCTGTTTACTAATATCCTTCTGACCACGTTATTCATTTTCATCCTGAGAATAGTCAGTACAAAGAGGAGTTTCTTAACCATGATCAGGGTAGTTAATCTCACCCATCCCAAACCATAAAAGCTAGTCTGATTTAGTGACCTCTTCTGGAACCGTTGTATACGTCTGCCAGTCATCCTTTCGAAAGCCATAATACTTTCCTTGTCTTTATCGGAGATTACCCATAATTCACACCCAAAAGACATGAGTGGAATTATTACAGACCATTTTACCGATTGCCCAGACCAGTTGTTGCATTTAGAGTCCTCCTGCTTTTACCGTTTCTCTCAAGGACACGTGACTTATTTCTAGGATCGATGCTAGCTTTAATACCGACATGGTCATATTCCTGTTTTTCAGAAATACGATCTGGGCCTAGTTTAAAGATCCGATGCTCTGCATTTTTTACATTACCTCTGAGGCTCTCGCCATAGACAAGGACTGCAGACTTCTTAGCATTAAATGAGCATCTCCACTTATTTCCATACTCATATACTAGGGAATTTAATTTTATTTTGTCCGTTCTATTTTTGGAGACTGCGGTTGTCGTCAAATCATCAGCATAGCCAGCGGCTGAACTGCTTATGTCTTGAATCTTACAACAAAGTCTTGAACTTTCTATTTCTGAGATCAGTCCATTTATAAACACTTAATATTTTAAAAGAGAGAGAAATCCACCCTGATGGATCCCGCACTCCATGGCATACCATTTCGATCATTTACTTCCGATCCGTGCACAACATCTAAAGTCTTTATAAGACCTATACATTAGAAACAACAAATATTTCTCAAAATGCTTTTATAATAAAAAAATATGCCTCCTGTCAGAGAATGTGTATGATTGAGATGCCGTTTGGTTACTTATTAAATATGTGTGTGTTTATTGCAGATAATCACATATATCAGCATTTCCGAATGCACCAAGCTTATGAAGATGGAGATGAAATCAAGACCACATGCGGAATATGATTCAGTGCAAACCATGGAATTCAGCAAATATCAGGCAGCTGGAAATGATTTTGTGATTATAGATAATCGTGATGGAAAATGGAGCAAATTCACAGAACAGAAAGAGTTTGTGCAAGGGTTATGTGACAGAAGGCTAGGAATTGGTGCTGATGGCTTTGTTCAACTTTGCGACCATCCTGATTTTAAATTTCAAATGAAGTTTTACAACTGCGATGGACTTGAATCTGTTTTATGTGGAAACGCCATGAGATGTGTGGTTCTCTTTGCAAGGGACTTGGATCTTCTTGAGGACAACAGAATCCAATTTCTGGCCTGTGATGGGCAGCATGTTGGCTATTTTGATAAACCAAAGAATCAAATCATAATACAGATGCAACCAGTAAGCTCAGTTGTCCGCCATGACGATTTCAACTTTTATGCTTTCTCTGGTGCCCCACATCATGTGAAAGTCATTGCTGATATACTTAACTGTGACGTCATCGACGATTGCCGCCCTATTCGATATGGACCTCTATACAAAGATGGCGCCAACGTCAATCTTGTTGAGATAGATGGCAAGATGAATATAAAAGTGCGTACCTATGAGCGGGGAGTGGAGGGTGAAACTTTGGCTTGCGGCACAGGGTCAGTGGCTGCCGCTCTTGTTATGGAAGCTAGGCGCCATTGTAGAAAGACCAACGCATCATCTGATGAGGAATGTTTTGGGTTTGATCAAAAGGATATAAGTGATTCAGAGGGCCTGTCTAATCCAATGCGTTCATTTGGGTCTGGTTTCATGAAGCACTGCCAGGTGGCGTGCAGAGGGGGAACTCTGAAGGTTTCCTATAGGGTAAAGAGGGATGATAATGGCGAAATCAGCTTCCCCGAAGTATTCCTTGCTGGTCCAGCTACACTGGTATTTAAAGGGGAATACAACATACCAAATAAGTTTGTCAATCAGTGACCCGGCGGGCTCACATTGGTTCAATATCTGTTCATCTTAGGTAAATAATAAATACCTGATTGGTACCATCATGGTTTAGAATGAAAGTTTTTTAAGACGTACAGTTCTGTATGTACTTTTTGCGTTACACTCTGTATGTAATTGATATATTTCATGTACATAATACTATGATAATAGCAGCCAAATCCTACTAATTGTACAACCTAACCAGACATAAGCTTAACATTGTGATTATTGCCAGAAAAGGGTGGAAGGGCGCTTTGGTTTTTAGTTATATGTTCACTTTATGTTCCATGCTGAACATTCAAAGTATGTACGCTAGGGGTGTCATTGATATGGGGCATATCGTTATATCGATAACTCTCCTTAAACAATACAGCCTGCTTTCACTTGTCAATACATATCGCAATGTATCGAAATATCAAAAACATGAAAATGGACACTTAGAGAAGAAATTGAGAGCTGAATATTGCTGGTGTTGCTAGTCAAATACTTTCTCTAAAGCATTTCTCTACATGGTCATGCCTCACTTTTCTTGCTGCATTCCAAGAAGAAGCAATAAAATGAGGCAGGACCCTCATAAAATGTCGAAAAACCAGCATAAATGCTTCATGATTTTCCATCATGGCATAGAAAGCATTTCTATGGATATATCAATGCATCGTATCGAAATAATCGAAATCGAAAACAATTTATCAATATATCGAATCGAGAAAAAAATTCTAAACAATGACATCCCTAATGTACGCAACCCTCCCAATGATCAAATAGTCAAAGAATATTCACATTTGGTCCATATACATACGGACGTACCTGGAACGTATATGGTACGTACCAGGCTCGCTGACGATGTGATGTTGTAAACAAAGGAAAGGAATGCTGTAAAATTTTAGTTCTAGTCACTTTTACAACTATAAGAAATATACTCTGTCTTCATCTGACACCAGTATATTTGTTTACTTCTCAGCAATATTATTAACCCATTCACATCTGGAATGCACACACAATATGCTATTCATTGACTGTAAAGAAATGAAATGTCATTACTGGATCTCCTCCAACATCTTTATAGTATACCCATAAAATAGGTTTTTGATCAACTGGGTATAGTTATAGCTAAAATATGAGTCAATGCAAATATGCTGACACATGTCATTTCAGAGTGGTCATATGCAATATCCAGGGCGAGGGTTGGGGAATATGTTAGTAATTATGAACAGGCAATACCTAGGCTACATGATCATATGAGCTTTGGTTAAATTCATGAAAAAATTGGATAATTTGTATAGTAAACCAGAACAGGTCCTTTACTGTTTTAGTATATTTCTTTTGCATTAGGTTTCGTCTTGAATTAAATTTCCTGGCACTTAAGGCTATAGAAATGTAATCATATCAATATATCCTATATATTCACAAGTAAGCCCCATAAGCCATCTGAAATAGATGTATTTGGTAGTGTTGATGCACTCGATTCGTTTCCAATCAAAAGTTCATGAAAGGAAACACAGCACTTTTGGTTTTAAACTTCCGCCTGTAATGGCCTTTGAACATTGATATAAAGTTCCATTCGACCTTTGGTGAAGGCTTATAAAAGGTCACCCATAATGCTGCAACTATAAAATGCACTGCAAACAATATGGCCGATATTACTTTGCAGCATGATTAAATGTGGATACTTAAATATTTTCAGGCAAAAGAAAAAGCAAGGAACTGAATAGCAACGTCATTTTGAGCACTCCAGTAGAATACCTGAGGAATATCCAGCTTAGGACAGAGCACATATTTTAGAAGGAATTATCTCTAAAAAAGGATGCAGTATTTATAATGATAATATTTCTGTTTCTGTAATCTTTCAAGAGTAAATATCTCCGAGAGTGTCTTGTGGGCATCATTAGGGGAGTGAGATCATTATTTGGGCTGCTTGAGAAATACATAGAACTGATAACGTGTGAGTAGATGTTAGTGGGTGTTTTTGTTAAAACGTAAGAAATTATTCTATACTATTGTATAACACAATTAAATTAAGATATGCATAAGATATAACACTCTTAAATGTCGATAAAACGATTGAAATATGAGTGTAATTCTCATAAAGGAAACATTTCTTAATATGATACTGGTTTGGGTGCCATTATCTCCCATCATACACAGGTAAAAGTTGACAGGCCTGTACATGCCCGTTCAAAACATGCCCGTTACATGCATAATGATGCACAGCAATGTAACGGGCCCGCTCAAACAGGCCCGTTACAGGCCTGTAAATTCAAAATATCAAAAATCTAAAAACAAATGGAATTCTTTTATTTTTGATATCTACATTTCGCAAGAAGAATGTTCCCAGCATCTTCTGCGGCCAATTGGTCCCAGGCAATCTTTTTTAGGGCAGTTTTAGCTTAGTTATTTGTTATGCTGCTGGTTTTGAGGAGGTCACCATGCAACCACAGTTATTAAAAAAGAAACAATGCTTGCAACAAAAAGAATCTGCTCAATTGATTATTTGAGGTATTGAATATATTTAAAACATTTAAAAATATATTTTCAAAGTTTTATTTGAGAAGAGAAAATATAAATTTGAAAATATGTTGCTCTTTATGATGAAAATATGGCTGCCAGATGTCTGAAGGCCCAACGGGCCTGTAACGGGCCCGTTACGAGCCCGTTATGGCATCCTTAAAAAATAAAAGTTCTGGCCTTATTATTGTCCATTATGGGCGTATCCTCTGTGGGCCCTGGGCATGGGACCATTCCAGTCCTGATACGGACCAGAAACTTATCGGCACCCACAGAGGCCCTAAAGTTTCACAACGGGCATGTAACGGCCCCATTCAGACGGGCATGTAACGGCCCCATTTAGACGGTACATTTAAATTGTCTACAAAGTGTTAAATAATGGGTCTGTTAGCACAATTATGCCACATGGTGCAAAACCAACACATGTATATGTGTATTAAATGATGTATCAACAGGCTCCCAAAAAGCCTGTTGCAACATGCCCGTTATATTAACGGGCCCGTTTATACCTTTGCATCATTATGCATGTAACGGGCATGTTTTGAACGGGCATGTACAGGCCCGTTAACTTTTACCTGTGTACAATTTCTCCTTTTGATGAGTATACTATTACATGGTACGAGTAAGGACACAGTCAGCTGCTTATTTTTATTCTTTTTGTCCTTCAGAGGGCCTTGGCTGTGTATTTGTAGGTAATAGTATATGTATAAGGAGGTGTGGTTCTGATAATTATTTTAACTGTGTAAACCTGATTCTTATTTCTTTCTGTTTGATGTGATACTATTTATCTGAGTTAATTGCTTACTTAGATTACTTATATTAAGTGACGACAATATCGAAAATATGTGTGTAGCCTCATTGGTAGTGCTGATGGCAGGGATAAGGGTTGTATTTTATGATAGCAGTTTTCATTTTCATATCATATCTGGTTTAGTTGTGACTCTGACATAAACCGTATATTTTTGAATGTTGAAACACTAATGCTTAATGAATTGACAATTAGCCTAAGGAAAATTGCAAACTGTTAGAGCATTATAAGGGCGAGACAACACGACGAAGGAATGCCGAGTCAAAATATTTATTTACAAGCAAACAACATACAATAACAATAAAAGGTAACTTTGTATAGAAGAATAGTGTTCTGTTTGTCTAGTTGAAATTACAGTGTACCTTGACCGTTACGATACACAATGACCTCCGCGGCCTTACGATTAGATACAATGTATCGGTTGAGTACGTCGTCGAGATCACCAGAATTAACACAAGTGGATACAATGTATCCAAGGCCGTAGCCCAGTTCTTAACCGCATAATTGCAACAATGTAACTTTTCACTATGTACTCAAACCACTGTGACCCGAGTCTGAGTATAGCACTCTACAGACATACACCAGTAATAACAGTAAACTCCCGGCATCCCGCAGCACCCGTAAATAGTTGGTTTTCAAATGCCGGCGGGCTCCGAGGGTCTGCCCTAAGGAGTCCGCTAACATAAAAGGATGGGCGGGTGGGAAACTTTAGAGTGAGGACAACGAGAGCGGCGACACCGTGACTGTGCTGATCGGAAAATTGATTGCTTAAGATAACACACGTGTGTGTCGTCGCTCCCGGGCCTCCTGCTGTCCGGCGGGAAATCTACGTGATTCGCGCGCCGGGTGAGCTCTCATTGGCTGCGGGTCCCGCACTCCTCGGCTAGCTCCACCCTGCCCTCCCGATGGACAGGCCGCTGGCCGTGTTGATTGGTTGGTGGCCAGGCGGCGTGTGTCGTGCTGGTGGTCGCGTGTCCGCCACCTCCAATGCTCCGGAATGCACTACCATTCCACCAAAATTAGGTTTGTTGCCCTTTTTCACAATATGGTCACTGCAATTGATTTCCTTGGTATCATCCTATGAATTGCAAAGCGTTGTATGATAAAGGTTTATAATATGGTAAAGAGTAGGCTTTGTTGTTACTTTACACTTCCGGCTAGCTGTCAAGGCTGTGGTTTGAACAACCTCTACTACAATTCCAAGTTTCCTATACACACAAAGAATGTATCCAACATATTAGTAGCCGCTTGTAAAAAAGGTAATTTATGTAACTTTTCAGGAAGTCAGGGTTTTTACTTACTCAACTTCTCAGTTATCCCTTAACTATTACCCTAAGTAGGGATTTGAATGCTTATATTATCTTTTCTGTATCATGGAATTCTGTTAATTACGTATTAACTATAAACTACCGATAATATTTACTGTTCAGACACCAAGGGTTCTACTTGGCCTTGCTTCCAGACTGGTTTTGACACACCTGTTAGCAGGTGTTTTGGGGAGATTTTCTCTTGATAGCTATAGGTGAGAAAACTTTTTGGCCATTGGAAGCGGATATTTACAAGTACAGAAGATTAAACTCGTATGCCATTTTTAGGGCATCTGGGGTTACAGGTGTAGTATTTAAATAAAGTGACATGGGTCAGTTTCTTTACTAACAGTGCGTGATTATTGTGCCTGCAGCACTACCCTCTGTCAGTCTACCTTCTCCAATAGTTCTTCAACATTATATCAGCATTCATGCTGCGCTTCAAGGTTCTGTTGGAGGCTAGTATATAATGTATTGATACCTCCGGTCCTTCAGTTGTTTTTCTGTGTCAAAGTGAACGTTCATTAGCAGACTTGCAATATCATGATCTAATTTTATGCTACTGACATGTTATCATCATGGGCATTACAACTTTACTGCTGCCCCGCCATTTAGAAGGTATTGAACTTGTTTGCAATGCTCAATTTTGTAGACAATATATGTTGTGATATAAAACGGTCATTCCATGGCCTCCTGGTGATAATAAGGTTAAAAGGTAAAATGAAAACAAACTTCATTCTGGTTCCAAAGAATTTCCAACTTTAATCAATTCGTTTCATCGAGTCATTTGGGTAAGTCTTTCAGTACATTCTCTGACTTTATAAGCATTGGCATAATATCACAAAGAGACATTCATAATTCAGCAGACTGAATTGTACATCCTTTAACACATCACTGGAATGTTGATCTTTATTGTTTCTTGATGTGCCAAATACTAGTATTACTATTGGAGGTCTGGTCATTTCGTTAAGAAGCTCTTTCCCTATTTTGCTTGCCCTGACTGTTATGGGTCACCCACAGTTTGCTGCATAGTGTGTATTTGCTTGAAAAGTGACAGTGTCCTCAATCTAGGCTATGTTTAATACTTAAATGATATCAAGCTTGATCTCAATATGCCCCCAAACTAGAAAAAGTAAACCTTGAACGAAATACTTCTTGATTTTGAAAATGCTGACCAACCAAAAAGTATCAGACTAGTTGTACAATCCATTTTGGAGCTTCACAAGATTTCGGGGAGAAGCCCATTTAAACTACAACAGATTCTTCTTTGAGGTTAAAAAACACAATTCAAGCCTAGAATCACATGACGTAACTTAATTTTCAAAATACAATGGGTTATCATTAATCTTTCCTCAGGCAATACTTGCTGTATCTAAATGACAATATGTTCTTGTGCAAATAAGGTAGGTTTTTATGCACTAGCCCTTCTTTTAATATAAATGATTGTGAAGCAGAATGCAAAGATTATCAAAAACAGTCCAGTACCTACGATTCCAATGATATTGAAAGGCATATTGTGGTATGTAGCGCCATCACGTATTTTAACAGTGCTACTGCAGGGAGCAGGCTCTGTCTTGCAGCATGATTCCTCAAGAAAGTCAAAGACTGTAACCTTTGTTGTATTAATACACGAGGTAAATTTGTATTTTGGGCCTCTCCAAGTATAGTTAAGCTCCTTGATCCAAAATAGATCACACCTACATGCTAAAGGATTGTTTTTCAAAAGCAAAAACTTAGGAATGATAAACCATTCTCTTATAGGGGAAGAAATTTTGTTATAAGTCAAGCTCAAACTTATCAGGTTTATCAGCGGAAAGAAGATGCCTTCATCTGGTGTCATGATATTATTATTATCTAGTTCCAACGTGCGTAAACTTATAAGATGACTAAAAACACCTTTTTGTAAATATTCTATTCTGTTGTAGCTTAAGTCCAAAGATTTCAACTTACTAAGCCCGCAAAATACATCATTGGGTAATCTATCAAGCTCGTTGTGAGAGAGCACTAGTCTATTGATATTGCCAAAGTAGTAGAAATTTTTAGGCAGTAGTTTTAAATTATTTCTTTTAAGAATTAAGGAATTCAATTTTGAAAACTTTCCGATTGTGGCAACAGGCGGCCTACGAAATGGTAGGACTGCACAGTTTATTGTTTTATCATTGGCGGCTTCACCAAACAAATGTACTAGTTGACTCTCGTTGATCAGAATATCACGAAGGGAGGAATTGTTTGGAAAAGAGGCATATTCGAGGTGATGCAGCATAACTTCCTCTAATTTCAAATAATACAGTCGCTGCATATGATTCAACTGTGGAAACTTGTTGATAGGACAATTACGTATAATCATGCGTTCTAATGCTTTCAAATCGGAGACTAAGTGTTGATCTAGTGCTGATATATTAAGTCCATTTAGGTAAAGGTATGTAAGATTACCTAAATATCTGTTGTTTATCTGCCTGATATCCATATCTTCAAGCTGGAGTTTTTCTAACATATGCAGTTGTGAAAAAGCTGAGGATGGTATGGAACGGATGTTGCAGTTCTTTATTCTTAGACTCCTAAGGTTTGCGCTTATTCCCTCCAGTGCTTCATTCATGGACTTGTCAAGATTCACGCCAATCACACCGAGAGAGAGAAGATCCTGGAAGCAAACAACAATGAATATAATAATGAAGATAGTAATGATAATAATAATAATAATAATGATAATGATGATAATAGTAATTTAATAATAATAATAATAATAACGATAATGATAATAATAATAATAATATAAATAATAATAATGATAATAATAATAACAATAAATATAATAATGATAAATATAATAATAATAATAATAACAATGATTCAAATGATAATAATAATATCATCAAAAATAATAATAATAATAATGATAATAATAATGATAATGATAATGATGATAATAATAATTATAATAATAATAATAATAACAATAATAATGATGATAATAATAGTAATAATAATAATAATGATAATAATAATAATAAAAATAATACAACTTAAGAAAAATACAAATAAGCCTACACAGGACTTGACACAATACAGAAATAATTCAAACACTGGATAATACAACAAGGAACAATCAATTATATATCATATATTATGAAGTCAGTGGGAGTGTGGGTAGTTAAAATCTAAATACAGACTTTCTTGGCTTACATGGAGACTACTATCCAACACCCATCCTTTACTTATTAACTGCATATAAATATGGCAGATCGGGGAGCCTGAGATATATGAGATATACCATACTTGTGGCATCTCACCCGCATACATGCAATGTGTTTCTCTGCCTAGCTGCTAAAGTAGAACGCATGGAAGATTACTCCCACGAATAACCTTTGCCCTTCTTACATTTTTGTAAATAGTATTAAACATTCGGACACGGTCCGCTTGGAAATTAGGACACTACATTAACATATGCCAAGCTTCTTCTGCTGCAGAAAGATCAAAAATGGAGCAAAACCTACTTATTGTGGTTAGATCAGCAAAAATGTATTACAAATATTCAGTATTGATCAATACTCTGGACTATATACAGTACAAGAAAACCCCAATAAACTATGGAAGTTGAGACTTTGGAGAACTCAAATATCATAAAAGTAGTTGTTGATATGTTCACAATCTGGCAGGAGTTATAATAATGATAATGAATGCTGAACGTTGTTTTGAAAATGAGCATAACGGAGATTTCAGAAAGCTGTCAGAACTACATAAGTAAGCGCCACACATTTCATAAGCTAATATGAATCCGTGCCCTCTGATAACACATTTAGGACTAATTTTGATCAAGAATATTGTTGACTTTCATTGTTTTATTATTTTGTATTTTAGTTTAGAATTATTTGAATAAAAAGAGATTTTTTAGAAGACTTGGAGTTATTTCCTTCATTGGATGAGGCTGGCCTCCTTGGTGAGCTCTTCACCCTTCCCTTGTTAAGGAGTGATAACAACTATTAGTGAACTGTTTAGTCATTAGCATTGGTAATTAGCTCTCTGTTGGTGAAATAATTTTACTACGAGTGCTCTGAGAGCTTCTGAAAACTGCGCTGTGCTCGGTTTGTGAAACCTCAGATTTCAATGTATCCTTATCTTCTGATACAGTGTATTCATGTTCATTCCATTTGAACTTGCTCTTTCTCTTCCTCCTGGAGCTGCCTTTAATTTCAAGGGTATATTCAGATTGTGCGCTGTTATAGGCCAACATTTATTGCCCTAAATATCAACAGGAACCACTACATATTTAGCTAAAATTTATCCTTATCATCCTGCCTTAAGAATATTTGAATATTTGAAAATAAATGTAAACAATCAAAATTAGTTCAGAAATATTATTACATCATAGTCAGTTATCCCTATTCATAAAAGGATTTACCATAAACATCTATCATTGTCATCGTGCCTATCCCTTTAATAAAGTAGACTTGTAAATTGCACACATACATGCTATTTACTTTTGATAACTTCACAATTTATAATGTATGCATTTAATAGTGCTTGACAAAAGTAGAATGTTTTTTAAAACCCCACACCGGGTAGTCATAATATATGCCTTAGAAAGGCATATATTATGCACATATCGTTATTTGTGGCTATTTTTTTCCACGTAGTCCAGTATTAGGAAATATTGGTCTTACAAAGATGAATTTCAGTCGAATTTCAAGTTCCATCTAATTGTATGTATCCGCTTCACAAAGATGTATAGAGAAACATTGAGAAATTAAAAAATGTTATATCATCAAAGCAAATGTAAAAAAAACACGGTTTTACCTGAACTTTTATAGACAGTTAAATATAAATTTCAGCAGTAAGGTATGGCGTGTGTGCACAAGCCGCTGAGATAAGCTATTAACAAACTAAAATGGTCGCTCCCAGTGCCTCTACTTTGTGTCTGTAAGGAAGTGTTCAACAAAAATATACCTCTTATATGAAGGTTGGCAGTGGTGGGAACGTGGGTTTAAGCAGAGAATACCCTACGAAACTATTTGGACGTATGCTTTATTAATGGTGGAATTGTCCTTTAACTTTTCCTTGACAAAAGTAACGTTTTGATGATTTTTAACGAGCTTTTGTTACTTGAGATCATATCGCGCTTACCGCACTACTTCCGATCACCACAGCAGGTCGAATAGAACATAAAACATCATAAGCTTCCACATAAAGTACGATGTAGTTCCCGTCTGCTCTCCCCAAAATAATTCTTTACCCATTAATGCTCACAGCAGCCAAAACAGCCTGACAATTTTGATGAAACCTTTCAAACGAAACCATAGTTGAGTAAATATTTGAAGAAGAAATGTTAATCCGAACATTACCTACAACTCTCCTTCAAATATTTTGCAAGATCTCTTGCAATTCAAAAGTTATTGTCAAAACTATTTTAGATCCAGACGACAATTTCCAGAGGATCTCTTAAGCATAACGGTTTCCACGTGGACCGTTCTCCTATCAGTGGGATATAACACAAAATACCGCATAACCTGACTGAGGATTGTAGATAAGCTGAATAACAAACCGAGAGAGGGCCCCGTTGAAAGAGGACTGTGCAAATAGAGGGAGGGGGAAAGCAAGTGTTGCGGCAGGGCGCTAATAAAGGCCGCAGGAGAGTAGAAAATGACACAGTAGTAAAGATCTGTGCGCCAAAATAAGTGAGTGGCAGGCGCACAAATCCAGACCCATAGTACCATAGTACCGATTAGTAGAGGTGGAATGTTCAGGAACAGAGGACTGACTCAACCACCCCCCCCCCCCCCCCCCCCATTTAGATACGACCCCAAAAGCACATTTTCTGGGATCTGCGATTTTGACCGAACAACATCACGCACGTCGTCTGCTCCAATATTCAACGTTAACAGTCCAGCAGTAAAGACTTTAAACTCTTTCCTTTAAGTTGGATTTCACCAAAACATAATCGCTTCAATCGTGCATTTTGAGTTACAAATGTGAATGGAGTTTTCGCCCATTTAATGTTAAAATTATTCATATTTCAATTTTGACTTTGTTCCGAAGTTTTGTAGTCTCGAAGTTGTAAAACGCAGTTTTTTATGGACAGGGAATTTGAATGGGGCTAAAATCAGAATAAAATGCATTGATCTTACGTTTTGATCTATTTGATGTATATATATATATATATATATATATATATATATATATATATATATATATATATATATATATATATATATATATATATATATATATATATATATATATATATATATATATATATATATACATATGTGTGTGTGTGTATGTATATCTAACTATCTGTCTACACTGGGTGTAGAAGATGATGCGTTTTATATAATACTGTGGTCAGTTCTCTCATCCGAAATGCATAAGCTTCACAACACAACTCACGATACTCACCTTGATTTGTGCAAATGCTGCTTTTGGTGCTCTCATGGAATGACTTCCGACTATAGACAGGCTGTTGATTGTTTCGTTCAAGTCTCCCAGTCTTGGTATTTCATCGAACTGTGAGTTCCTGAAGTCGCAGTGAATAGTATGCCACTTCGTGTCAAAGAAGCATTTGCACGCTTTGCGCGCCACTCCGAAACTCTCCGGACATTTGTAAGCTGACCCGCATGTGCATAACTGCAGAATCAGGTAGAGGTATAGCAATGCAGTACCTCTGCGAAACCTCATTGCCATCGTACTCATCGTCATTGTCAGAGTGTATCTTGAAAGTAGCGTGCGCGCCACTTTATAGTGTTCACACATTAAGGGTGTGGTCCTAATGTATGTATGTTTATTGACTGTAATTTTACATTACAAAATCATAATAAGTTTACTCACTCGTGCCTGGAGCACCCCCCCCCCCCCCCCCCCGCCCCCCTCCGCCATGGATGTAGATTAATGTAGTTTAAAAAACTGTCGCCACAATCTTTGTTAAGAATTAACATTTAGGGTGTGGTCCTAATAATTTAACTCACTTGTGCCTGGATAGATATGCCTTATTCGATATCGCAGTTGCAGTATTTTAGAGGAAATCTAGATTCATTTCACGAGTGAGCGTGTGGTAAAAGGTTGACATGGCACACAGTTGAAACAATACTAATTCATGAATTCAATTTAATCCAATGCTTTCTTTTCACACACATTGCGATTCAAAAAAAATGTCTGACTTGAATAAAAGATGAGCGTTGAGATACAGATAAGATGGAGTAAATGAGATAATCTATTATATTTCTTTCATACATAAGATAAATACATACAAGAAAATAGTTACAGTAACACAGTATAAAATCGGTCTGTAAGATGTGAAACCCGACAGCACCCCGGAAAATAGTAAAAGGAAATTTGTCCAGACTAGTTTAAATGCAATATTTTTATTCTTATCCATATTTAGCATCTATTAAGTTATTCTTTATGCTATGTTTCGCATATAACACTCTATATCTTCGCATTAGTATTATTATGTTCCGCATATAACACTCTATGTAGGCTGAGTATGCTTTTGTAATTACCGTATATCTGGTTATTTTGGCTGTGTGAAATTTTGGCTCTTTTGGGCCAAAACGGGGGTAAGGAAATTATGGCTCATATTAATTTTGGCTCTCCCAGGGTCTGAGCCAAAATTACCTCACTTTTGAAATTATCTTACTACCTAAAATGACAAAATGTCTGTCGCTGCATAGCATGTATTCTAGTTCAATCTGTTAAAAGTAACTCTGTACAGAAATAGTTTTGTTTAAATTACAATTTAATTGGGGTAGGCTTACCTGCAAAGCTAATGGAAAGTGGCATAAATACCTGGTGAGTTCTCACTGTGTAAAATGCACTTATTACGTACGCATTGGGAGTACCTGATCAAGTAGTTAACTTTTAATAGAGTTTACCATGTAATGGTGAATAGAACTCAGGAGGTGGGTAGTGGCACCCCTTGTAATTACAAACAAAGGGATTTTGCAAGGGAGTATGATCAAAAGACAACTGTACATGTGTTTTCTAAACAAACTATGCATAACATGCTGCTGAGATTTTTGATTGTAATCATGAAGCATGCCAGTGCCACGCTGTAATTTGCATAACAATACTGCAGTGGACAACTAGTTACTTTAAATAGATTACCTCACATTACATGCCATGCAGTGACTAGCATCTGGTGTCCACACTAGAAACTAAGCTCAACACAACCTGAGCTCAGGGTTGAAGTCGGGGTGTTCAAGGTATGCATTCTTGGCTTATATTAATTTTGGCTCTTCAAGATGGATAGCCAAAATAGGCCAAAATTAGATTACCTCCAAAAAAACCAGATATACGGTATCTATTAGAGTCAATAAACATACATACATACATGCATACATACATACATACATACATACATGCATACATACATACATAATGCATACATACATACATACTTACATACATACATACATACATGCATACATACATACATGCATACATACATACATGCATACATACATACATACTTACATACATACATACATACATGCATACATACATACATACTTACATACATACATACATACATGCATACATGCATACATACACGCATGCATGCTTGCACACACACACACACACACACACACACACACACACACACACACACACACATATATATATATATATATATATATATATATATATATATATATATATATATATATATACATACATACATACATACATACATACATACATACATACATACATACATACATACATACATACATACATACATACATACATACATACATACATACATACATACATACATACATACATACATACATACATACATACATACATACATACATACATACATACATACATACATACATACATACATACATACATACATACATGCATTCATACAAAACCATGGAGGCCTGCACAATCCATGATTTTGGTCAGTCATTCAAGGACATTATGAAAATGACCGAGAGTGTTATTGCAGATATACGATACGTACAGCGTATGGTTGCCGGAACAACTTTCTAATTAATGAACATTAGCTCAATAAATTGTCATCTGAGATGGTAATTGTATCTTGGGCATTCTTTTGCTAAGATATCAATCTCCAACACATAATAGAAAACACGTCTATGGTTGTATTCCTACAGCAGGGGAAATGTGGATGGAGATAGATTTAAAACCATTGAGTCCTGCACAACCCATGTTTTTGTCAGTCATTCAAGGACCTTATGAAAATGACTGAAAGATTTTATTGATGATATACGATACGTACATCGTATGGTCGCATGATCAATTTCCCAATTAGTGCGCATCAGCTCATACTTTGTACATTGTCATCTTATATAGTAATTGTCAGTCATTCAAAGACATTATGAAAATGACAGAAAGATGTCATTACAGGTAAAGCGTGTGGTTGCTGAAGCAATTTTCCAAGTAGTGCGCATTAATTAGGAGGCGTGCTCCCTTTACTAAAATATCAAGTTTTTGATGATAGCATTTTCCTATATTGTATAAATACCGTTAAATACATTCTCCAGAATCGGATATGCTTTAGCTGCAATTAGTGTTTCATTTGACTTTCTTCAAGTAGTGTAGTCATATTTGGCTTCATAACTAAAATACTCAGCTCGGTATATATGGGTGGTACTTTTCAACAAGTATGTATTGTTTTATTTTGTCTTAACATGTAGCTTAGCAGACGGGATTTCATAAGTGATCTGCTTTTCATTATCAATGCCGATTTGTAATTGATATGATACTTTTATCAATAATTATGATAAAATCGTCATAAGTTATCCAGTCATAAAATAACCTGTTCTCTAGTTTCTGGTATTGGTCTTTGACCGATTTCATTGACGAGAATGAAATTAGTATGTATTTCTCTGGCACGGTCTGCTGGACCGGGGGTCCGGAAGTCTTGATACACTGAAATATATTTTTTCAGCCATTTCCTGTCACTGGGAATTAAGAGAATTAAGAACATACTACGTTTAATCATTGTACTATATGTTCTACTGGCAGTATGTCCCTTGTAAGTTATTCACCAATTGTAAGGTATTAATTAATGATGAACATGGGCCATAATTGCAGACTATTAACAATTACGTATTTAACTGTTCATTACAGGAGGGTTGATAATATTATATTAAATGCATCTTTTAGTTAATGTTATAAATTGACCTATAATCAATGGTAAATATAGTTTATTTACCATGTATTTCAATGTAAAGATTTACCAATACTCTGGTCAAGTTACAAGAAAAAAACATCAACTAAAGATTCATTTGAAAAGCTGACACTCTGCTGAGGTCAAGTATTCTAAACATGTTTGTTGACATCTTTGCAACTTCCTGGGGGTGGGGATGAAAGACTTCTAAGTATTTTTAATACATAAGTTATTGTTAACAACCTTAATAATGCCGTTACATAGTTGATTTTTATATATTATATGAAAAACATCATTGGAAACGAAGTAATTGTTTTATTTAGATTTCTTATCGTTATGCTTGGAATATACATCAAGTTAAAGTCATGATCAATATTTCTTTGTAGAATTTCACTTTTCTTTATTTTCTAATTCTGATTAAGAACTAATTAGAGCAGTTGCTTTTTAAATACCACGCGCCGATGGATGCGTTCAATCATGGAGTAACGTTTAAGCTTTGTAGAATCAATATTGAATGAAAGAAAATGAGAAGCATGGTGAATTCAGAAAGTTGTTTAAACTTCAGATTAGTGTAGCTATTCTTTTTTACAACCTAGCATGATGTTCTGCTCCTTTATAAAAAAAACTTTTTGATGGGTTAATTTGAAATAAGAATATAATTTTCCCGCATTGGTAGAATGGTTTCAATATTTGATAGTTTACTTGGTACCTGTATTACTGGATGAAAAGGGGATTTTATAGCAGGTTTTGAAGATTTCTAGTGGAAGAAGCTGGCCTTCTGGTCAAGGTAACAAACTATCACAGCCTACTTAGTCATTACAGCTAATTGGCTCTCAGTGGATAAATCCATTTCACCACAGTACTCTGAAGTGCAATTATGAGGTATATGCTAATCATAGTTTTCTCATTTCTCCATAGCAATAAGAATTGAAGTAGACGACAAGCGTGATGCATCAATTTCCAGTATAGCCCTTTTTTAATGTTAGACTGTAGATTCATTGTAAATCTCTAACAACGTTTTACCGATTCTAAGAAAATATTCTATTTGCTATGCTAAAACAATTATGAAAATGACTTAAGAAGTAAGAATGAATTCACAGAAAAGTCAAAGAGAGTTAATAGCTAGGTGCTGATCAACAGAAAATAATTCTGTAGGTACGAATAGATTCTCAAAATATTTAGAGACTTGGTTTAGTTCTGATTAAAGCGTCTTCTTAATTTTTCTTTTGAAATTAACTGATCATTGAAATATAACCAAAATTATTATAGTGAAGGTGATTTGGAATGAAACAGTCCTGCATAGGGTTTAATTAACATTGGAAGCTAGCAAAACAGAGTTAATTGTAAAATGTTGTATGTGGTCAGACTAATAGTACTTTGAGAAAGACTAATATATTATAATGGCTTCTCGCACTCTTATGTCTCTAGAAATAGTTGATAATTGTTGTTTCCTTCAATACCAAAGGACCATTTTTTCATTCAGATGTTTTGGCACTACATGGCCTTTGTGTGTCAATGTGCCTTTAAGCACTCATTCATTCATTGTAGCAGAAATGTTTATCAAATAAAAAGTTCATGAAAGGGGAGGTGTTTGTTTTTTTAAATAAAAGGGATGGTTACGGGGGGGGGGTATTATGAAAAAAGGATTGCATAGTGTCTAGAATCAACTTCACATCATAGAGAAGGGACACACATTCAGTAGGGGAGATATCAAAACCCATAATTGTCTTTAGATTAGGAGAATCCTAGCTGTCACATTATCACATTTCTGCTAGTATTTGACCTGTTGTGTTTGATTTTGTGTAGCGTGAAGTTTGTCCATTTTTGTATGGGAATCAGTAACTACTTCAAATTCATCTAAATTATTCTGCTAATTCATCCGAAGGTAGCTGCTAATGACAGGTATAAACCAAATTGCTTTTGATAAGCTATATATAAAATAGCTGCTTCAAGTAGCCCCATTTCTTGAGCTTTAGGATGTGTTAAAACAGCAATATACGTCTTGTATGAAAGTTGGCTGTGGTGGGAACTTGGGTTTAAGTAGAGAATACACTTAGAAACTATTTGGGTCTATGTTCTATTCATGGTGTAATTGTCCTTTAAATCTTTCGTGTCTAATGCACCCTTGTTTCATATTTTGTTGGTTCTCTTATGTTGCATATGTTTGGATATGTAAGGCTCTCTTTTATATATCAATACCAAGTTTTCGCGGCGGTCGGATACGGCTCTCACGGCAGTTGTGCGTTGGCAGGTTGCACTACTGGTGTTGGTGTCCTTGTTTGGGTGTGGGATTGCGAATTACACTTTTATTTAGTTTTATGTTTGCCAGTTGCTTTGTAATAACAATGTTGCCAAATGTTTAAACTGGCTTCTATTGGAAATTACCATGGTGCAGGTGTGACATACTCCACTCGCTTAAATCACTTTAAAAAACTCTATAAATCACTTGAAAAAACTCTTAAATCACTTGAAAAAACTTTCTTAAATCACTTAAAATAACTTTCTTAAATCACTTGAAAAAACTTTGAAATCACTTGAAAAGACTTTCTTAAATCACTTGAAAAAACTTTTTTAAATCACTTGAAAAAACTTTTACATTACAGGACATGGAAGTTCGAAAAAGAATATTGTATTTGACTAGAAAACTTCATACATTCTGAAAATAGACCTTTCAAAATGTGTGAAAAAGTTTGAATTGTTTTCAGTGCTTTAAGCGAGTGGAGTATGTCACACCTGCACCATCATAGGAAATATCTGTAGCCAAAAATCGTTTGTGTAGTTGCATTCTTGCCATCTATCGAAAATGGCAGGAACTAATGATTTCGTTGTTGCAAGCTGACGACCGACCAACTTCCTCTTTCACATTTCTCGGGTAGAAGTAAGTCCGCGTCCATGTCTAAGTGAAAGGAAGTGGTTATTATTTAATAAATAAAAAGATACGCTTTAAGGTAGATGTTTGTTCAAGGAACGTTTTTCTGCCGTTGTCCATATTCAAGATTGATTTTGAATTACTAAAGAAAAATGCAATCGTCCGATCTTCCTCAATCGATCTCCTGTACTATCAATCTACGGCACATTGCTCCGGTCTACCACGCTTGCTACGACATGTAATCGTGTAGCTATACATTTTTAGAACTATTTAATTAGGGTGGCCATATGGCCAACGTCAAAGGTCAAAGGTCAATCCGTAACAGTGTCGTCTCCTGCATGAAGTAACCAGTAGGCAGATCGATGTGTGCAGAGTGCTGCACCATATATGTAGGTGTTACAGAAATGAAGAAAGAGGTGTTTTAAATTTTGGTTAGTTCAGCGCACATTTATTGATTATTTCTTTGTGTTTTCTGTGGTAATTTTATCAAGTGAATAATGAGGTTTAAGATGTTTGGTTGTCAGAAAAGATTGTTGTTACGAGAGCTTCACTATAGTCGATGCATTGCTGCCATCTATCGCAGATGGTTGGAGCTAGAGATTTCTTTGCGACCAGCAACTCTCTCTATCTATTCAAGTGTTATGACAATGAATAAATAGCCCATTTATGACCAGAGTACCTTACAGTCTTTCATTTTACCCTTTTTGTCAACCAGGATATGTCCACATTTATTTTATTAACCCATTCATGGCCATAACACCTTTATGGAATTCACTTAACCCTTTTCCCACTCAGAATATATCAAGGCTTATTTAGTAAACCCATAAAAGGTAAGATCACGTTCAGTTCGTTTATTTAATCCTTTGTCACCCAGGATATGTTAAGGATTATCTAACCAACCAAATCATGGCCAGAGCACCGTAAAAGTAATTCATTTAACCGTTTGCTACCCACAGTGTTAGGGTTATTTAATTAACCCATTCATGGAAAGAGAACCCTAACGTTATTCAGAAGATTTTTTATGCATGCATGAAGATTATTTTATTATATGTTTTTTTAACCCATATATAGCCAGAGCAGCTTAAGATCACTCATTTAACCCTTTACCACATAGACTGTTAAGGGTTATACAATTATCCCATTAATGACCAGAGCATCTGAATGTGTCAACCAGAATATGTTTAAATTCATTTTATTAACCAATTCATGGCAAGAGTACCTTAAGATTCAGGGTCTCCTGGTAGTACCGAGGACAGTTATCATTGAGAACTGCACTAAAAGATCACCCCTGTCGCTATCATATACGGTCTGCAAACTAACCAAGAACATGCATGCAGATGACAATGAACAAGAGATTTTAATGTGGCTCTTGGCAGTAGGAAATGGTGAAATTCATTGTGAGGGATGTAGCATACATGGTCCTGTAGATAAGAAATCTGAAACCCATGTTGTATTTGATAGATTGGTGGATGCAGTGTTTCCTGATATTCCTGATATTTCATAACTAAGGACAGTTTCTAAAAATGTTGCACTCACAACAACTAATGAAATCTGTCTCCAAACAAATACTAGTAATCAGATCATAAAGAAAGTGGATGGACCCCACAAAGTATAAAGTAGTGCAGATAGTACAGTGTGTGTTGAGGAAGAGGAGGCAGCTAATTACCCTATGAAATTATACAATTCAATTACTCTCTCAGGTATGCCTCCTTACAAGCTCATCTTCAAACCAGGAGCCATAGAAATGTTATTGCACAATATCAATTTGAAGAAAGGTCTCTGCAATGGCACTTGGCTCACCCTCATGACCATAGTATTGATGCTGAGATCCTTACTGGGTGCTGTGCATGGAAGCCTGCTACTCTATATATGAATATCGAGTGTTTCTGGCTATTGGACATGGCTTTCTTAGCGGTTAAGCCTGGGCAGGTTGGACTGCTGGTGTTTGTCGTTTCGTTTGGGTGTGGGATTGTGCATTGCACTTTTAATTAGTTTTTTGCAAGTTACCATATAATCTAGCTAAATGTTTAAACTGGCTTCTCAGGCCAGCCTGGAAACCCCGCCATCTTTATGAATTGCTTACCTTGCTTACAAAGGAGAGCTACATTATACAGTACTAACATCTATCAAA
>OZ012695.1:16866287-16876344 GCA_963942565.1 Maea johnstoni
AAAAAATCGTTTTTTGAACAATTTTTATTCAAATTTGGCAGTGGTATCAGTAAATTATAATAAATTATTCTAGTTTGTCAATAAATTTCATCGGTATAGAGTGTCACAGCATTTTTTTCTCATTTGGTAGGATTTTAGAGTCCAATCCCGTGCTGTGCACGGGTGCCAGCTAGTAACTTATTACAGAAAGCTTTCTCGCTATCCAGGTACTATTTATGTCAACTTTGTAAATAACTCACGTTGAGTTAAGTGTGCACATTTCAATGATATTTTAGTCGAGGGTTCACCATGGGACTTGTTTGTTCTGCAAGATCTATATCTCAAGCTCAAAATCCCAGAATATTGGCCTACACTCTTTCCAGGAGCTTTTTAATCTGTTTGAACTTCAGTACCTCTCAGGAATCTCAAAAAAGAATGATCCCCCCCCCCTCCACTACCTTAAGCTTGGCTCTACCTTTGTATGTAAAGTATATAAATATATATATATATAATATATATATATATATATATATATTATATATATATATATATATATATATATATATATATATATATATATATATATATATATATATATAGCTTTTATATAATGCTCATATATATATATATATATATATAGAGAGAGAGAGAGAGCTTTTATATATATATATATATATATATATAGAGAGAGAGAGAGAGAGAGAGAGAGAGAGAGATAGAGCTTTTATATATATATATATATATATATATATATATATATATATATATATATAGCTTTTATATATATATATATATTTATATATATATATAGCTTTTATATAATGCTCATATATATTATATATATATATATATATATATATATATATATATATATATATATATATATATATATATATATATATATATATATATATATATATATATATATAGCTTTTATATAATGCTCAGATGTTTGGTGGATGAAATAAACACAAAGTTGTTGATATATAATGGGTGTTTTGCCGTTCCTCAATGCCCCTTTCCCAGAAGTAGCTTTTACAATTCCACACGATTTCTTAGCCTAACTTGCAAATGTAGACTTTAGGCCTGTTATTAGGGGAAGCCTAAACATCAATGATTCTAAGGCCAGGTAGGTACTAGAAGTTATTTTATAACTAATTTATGCAATTTTGGAAATAGAAACCCATCAAATTTGGAGAAATGATTATGTTATGTGAGATACAAGTAGTAAATTTACCATTTATTGGAGAAATAATATCCTTTATCCCAAATAGTAAATTAACGATCTGCAAAATTTTAGGAATGTTATACATGTCATTTTGGCACAAACATATCTAAATAACACCATCATTCCAAATTCTCTTGTAAAAAGACAGCTTTTACAACCTAATACATTCCATTTTTCACGCCAATCTCAATTCTTCCATCCACTTTATGAAAGCCTTCACTATTACAAAGCAAAAATGATATATAAAACTACGGTTTACAGAACTATTATCGCTCTGAAACATCTCTGCATGATGTTACGTAGGTTTCTATTATATCAAATATGACATGACCATCAAGAACTGAAGTTTAACGATTAATCATGCTCGTAATGATCTTGTTTATATCTTGAGCTGACCAATTAAACAGAACACTGGATAAAATCCAGTACCTGTAACACAATTTAACCTCCTGTAACAAGTTATCATTTCCTACCTATCATCCCCATAGTATAGGTAGAATAAGGCCACTAAACATTTCACACACTGGGGTTCATCTTGTGAGGATGATCATCCCCATCCCTTGCACGAGGACGAAAAAGCTTCACCGATTTGTCAATGTTTTTGTTCTTGAAATGCTAACCACAAAACAATATTGAACTCTCCTTTACTTTTCTTTGTGATTTTCATTTATATTACTTAGTTATTTTCATTAAAGCATGCATCTATCTGACGTCACGACGAACTGTAAGCATCCATTCTCTTAATGTGTGCTTTTATCAATATGAGTATGAATATGGCATAAAGATTAGGCAAATCACAAATATACAAATCGGGAGAAGTAGTCTCTTCGCCTATGGTGCCCGCTCTGGGCGCACTAGCAGCACTTGTTGAACTTGTTTTCATCTATAGCAAACACATTGTCCAACAACCTTGAATAGAATAAAGAAAAGATAGACTGATAATATGGGAATATGATACGGCTGATGTCTGCGATCAGTCAGCTGTATTGCATACTATATATATGTAAATATATCAAGGCTAGATCCGTCCAATGAGGGAGTGGCCTCAAATTACATGTGATGAAGAGGCGGCACTACGCATGGCAGGGATATCGATAAGGACTGGTGTCTTGATACAGGGGGGACACACTACGCAAAGAGGACTACAATAGAAGGGTAAGCACTACTTTAACTGATCTAAAAGAGGACTAAACGTGACTAACGTTTAAGAGAACCTATATTTGTTATTAGTAATTGTTTAAAAAAGTCCAACAGCAGAAGCTGTATTTATATAAGCTGAATTTTGTGGAGGCTATCATTTTTTATTGAAAGGATAATCTATTTCCTAAATATAAATTATCTCAACCTTTGATAGTATGAAATGTATACCGTACATCTTAAGTGTATACTAGTACATTAGTGTATGTAAATTAACATTAATATTTCAGGTTAACCCATTATTGCTTGAAAGTTCCTTCAGAACTTATAGTTTGGATCTAGGAAATCTTTGACAATGACTTTGGAGTTGAGAATGATTTTACAAAAATAATTCACGAACAGTTGGTGGTAATATTCTTATTAACAGTTCATGTTCAAATATTTTACTAACTTTTCCTTCAGGAACTTTTTTCTCAGCACTCGAAGGAGGGAATATGAAAAAGATAACACGACAAATTACTCGTTTTATAGACACTAATAAAAAACGCAGGAGGCAATGTATTATAAATTACAATCTTCTCAGATATCATTTAATTAACCGTATGACACTGAAAGAATATATGTATATATGATTTCTCAACAAATTGTCTATAGATAATGATTTGGAAATTAAGAATAGTATTGCAAACTATTTGCTTTCCCCTGCTGTGAGCATTAGTAGGTTAAAAGCAGCATTTTTTTTTAATATTTGACTGAAATATGTTCCTTTTGTTTCAACGATTCTCCAATTCTCGCTCAAACTAAAGAGTTATGTCCAAAGTCGTCAGACCCCTGCAGATGCAAATGGGTTAGATATCTTCCATTAGGATGCGGGTAGTGATGAACAACCTCAATTGCAGAAGATCTAAAACCATACATTGTTGGCCCGATATCATAACCCATGAATAGTATTATGGATATCCATTTTCTTACTGGACAGATATGTAATTCCTGCACCAGTAGGCCAGACGTTTGCCTGTACTTGGTTGTACAAGAACCCATGGATAACATGTCGAAAAATAAGCTAAGCATATCAATGTCCCGCATGGCTTGTGAATCAAAGATATGTTCAATTGTGATGTCCTCCATTCAAACCATGCCTAGGAAATTGTATGGCAATCGGGCATGGTCTTGCATTCTGCACGGGGTGCCGTGGCATTTTGTGCAGTAATTAAATGTCTGCACTGTAGGAGGGGCTGTCCTGATAGTCGAGTGGTCTAAGGCTGTCCTTGCCAAACATGGTTCGAATACGGCTCGAGGTATATAAGAAAGTTACCAGCGACTGTGGATCATGTGGTGTTTTCCTGTGCCCCCGGTTTCCTCTACCATCAACAACTGGCTGTTCAGGATTTGACCTGAATGGCAGAAAAAAGTGTAGATGAAAAATTCCAAATTTAGATATGATTGTCAATGTCAGGATTTACCACGAGAGGTATATTCATTAGAATAATAGATCCTCTCCTGGTGACTGACTGACTGACTTCGTGGAGGGTTGGCCAGGCCGCCATACCATACATATGAGCGGCGTTGTGAAGGCATATAATTGGCTTCTTTGCAACTAGAAACCCCATTAGTACTATTCGTAAAGAAAGGGGAATTAATCTCTTCCCCGTTTGTGGTTTCTGTGTCGTCACGACGTACCATGACACGACATAAACCCTGAACAACACTTTACACTGCAATGGTGGGTGCTGAGGGAGGGTTGTCCCGTTCACATCTGAAGCATACTCATTGTCTGACATATATGTAAAGATTTAGATAACAAAGCAATAGTTTGATAGATATTTCATTGTAGGTTACTGTTCGTGTTGGATTTGACTATCCCTCTTCATTTTTTTTCAAATTTTAATAGAATTAAGCCCCATTCTCACATTCACGACTATGTCTACGACTATGCCGATCTAACAAATAGATCAAAATTGATGTTTTGAGTGCGCTATTATGCAAATTTTGCGGGTTTTTTTCTTAATGAGGACTGTTAATTGAGTACCATACGATTGCCATAAGATTGACGGCGACGGAGTCACGACTGTTGTTTGACCTGAATACGTTCGTTCAAGACCTATCCCGCATGTAGTTGTAGTTAGTACGACCGTTATACGATGCTCATAGGTATATCCCGACTATCATACGCTACTAATACGATTGCTATACGACTTGACTACGTGGCCTATGTGCAGAATTTCAGGGGTGCCCTTTCCCTTAGGATTTTAGAGACCATGGGGGCCTGCTTTTTCTGCATCTCTCTCTCTCTCTCATTAGGTATTTCTGTCTCACTCTCTCACTAGGTATTTCTGTCTCACTCTCTCACTTCTCCCTTATATTTTTTTAGTTCTCTGACTATCTCATTTATTGATTTCTGCATCCCTTTTGTATTTCGACAGAAAAAATCTTTATACTGGATTTTTGAATCCTCCATATTTCATCTGGGTTTTTTTTCAACTTACATATGTTTTGGTCTGTCGATCTCTCCCTATAGTGAATCCAGGTTTTCTGTGAGTGGTTGTGGGAGGGGGGATGGGTCGTATAAACAGTTATAAAGTAGTTCTATCGTATTGAGTTTAAGCAAGACTAGAGAAGATAACATTTTTTGGCAAGAAAATTGATGGAATAATTTAGGGGGTTTGTCGGGGTTTTTCAAACCCCTTTGAACCCTATTGAATCTGCAACTGCTTCCCACCTTTTAAAAGTTGCATTCAAGCCCGTGTTATTTCTTTTGCATTCCTGCCAGTATTTTTTGGGTTTCACCTACCTCTTAATAATTTTGTATTTTCTTATTCTTACTTATTTTAGAATCCTTTCTTTCTTTCTTTCTTTATTTTGCAAAATACCTTTCTGCTGTGTTTTCTTTTGGCATTTTCTAAATAAGATTTCAGTGACTTTTTGAATTATGGAGGGAGGGCGTAAAAAGGGAGGGAGGGGGGAAAGAAATAATTTGAATTGATTGGAAGCTGATTCTCACTCTCTCTATTGCAATTCTTTCTCTCTTTGACTCCCATCTTCCACTTGACGTTCATTTTGAAATTCCCTTTCTTAGAAATACTGTGTAATTTAAGGGGGGGGGGGAGTTTTACTTGAATAGTACTTTTCCTACTCCCTCAAATGTTTGTGATATATGGGCGATTCTTTTTTCTCATTTGGTAGGATTTTAGATTCCAAACCCATGATTCCAAACCACGGGAGCTACCTATCGCAGCCTACTGTCATGGCGGCCAGTTCCGGTCACATGACTGCAATTTAATTTACCAATAGCAGTCTTGTAACCGTCGGGATGAACGTGTAGGTAACCAATAACTAGCGTATAACTGTCGTGTACGATCGAACGCACAGCGTATTCAACTTTTGCAAGGGTTTTTCATACGCATGACGCAGATGTGCATATGATCGCTATACGTTGTTGCCCACCTTCATACGCTGTTGCCGACTTTCGTACGCTGTTCATATACGCTACCTATTGGCACCTACCTGCATGCTGAGGTGGCGCCGATCGACTACGTCTATTTTGAAATTTTCAAAACAGTCGTAGTCGCTGGTGACTTCAATACGACTCGTGCAGACTCGCCAGACTGTCATACGACAATGCAAATTAACTTGCAGACTCAACACTATGGAACGCAATAAGACCAAATATTCAACATTTAGAATAAACGATGCAACCTGACTGAAAACGATTCAACTTTATTCAAAACGATGCAACATGGCGAAAACGCACCAACCTGCATGCGAAAACGCACCAACCTGCATTAGTCAATATCATTCCGCCAGATATAGAAGAATGCAGGTTGGTGCGTTTCTGTGTGTGCATGTTGATGCTTTTTTGCCGTTCACTTCCGTCGCAATTGAAGGGGAGAACCTATGGTGAAGGGGAAACTCCCTGCCATGTTATCCATACAAGGACAATATGGCGTCCGTGTTCCATAGACAGAATTCAGGTATTTTGAGCATCGGACATGGAGATAGGCTGATAAATATATCTAAGCACAAATCTGAAGAAATTAAGGGTATTAAAAAACGAATAAAAACATAGATAAAAGGGGATAAGAGGGGCGTATAAGACCAAAAATAACGCCTTCTAGGTCTAGAAAATAAAAGAAAATAACAAAGAATGAGAACACAAATGAAAGAACGTAATAATATTTTTCAATATTCATAAATCAATTTCAATATCAGCATGCTGTCGAGGTGCGCATAAAATTGTTAGGTATTTAAAGTGACGAAAAAGCATGTACAGACACCTTAGTAGACTAGGTTCTGAGTCCCTAAAAATTGACATCCCCTTCTGTGCTGACCAAGCAGTGTGGGGTAATACCAGGTATGGTAGATAGATGGCACCACCTGCTGCTCCTACCTCTAGAGATTTGAGGGACTACGCATAAAAGTTCTGAGGTCAGTGAGTCACCCTATCTCTCCCAATTTAAGGGTTCAAGAAAAACGTTGAACTGCTCTCTCCTCATTAACTCTAGGGTGGCCCTACCCAGTATCCTTATACAGGAGGTGATTAACGGCTAGATCGCCATGGAGACAATGAGATGATACTTCAGCCTTACCCATATGGTCAGCAGGAACAATAAAAGGGGTAATAAAGCAATTGATACATTTATTGAGTGACCGACCTATATAGCTACGCATATACTAAGCGCCAACTGGCTACTTCTGCAGCTCTCTGACTGCAGTATGGTAGAAAGGATATGTTATATATATATATATATATATATATATATATATATATATATATATATATATATATATATATATATATATATATATATATATATATATATATATAGATAGATAGATAGATAGATATAAATATAGATATAGATAGATAGATAGATAGATAGATAGATAGAATAAGAATTGGGCCGAGCATTAAGGAATTCCATATGGCAGTATGGATGGACATTCCCCTTCACCATAGGTTCCCCCCTTCAAGTGCGGCATTGGTGAACGGCTAAAACGAATCAACATACACATATGACTCAACATGAAAAAACGAACCAACCTGCATTCGTCAACATCATTCGGCCAGATATAGAAGAATGCAGGTTGGTGCGTTTTCGCCATGTTGGTGCGTTTTGCATGCATATTGAATCGTTTTCAGTTAGGTTGCATGGTTTTTTCAAATGTTGAATTTTTGGTCATTTGGCGTTCCATACAACCCGATCGACCAGGACTGCTCAGTCCTGGTCGATCGTGGCTGAAGTCCTGAATGTGAGAATGGGGCTTTAGTGAGTTTTGTTAAAAGATATTAGACTATATGTACGCTCCATATGTGACTGGGTTACTTTGTACTGGGTTACTCTGTTTTCGTATTTCGCTTCTGTTGAGTGTCTGACTGTAACTGCACTGTTATTGACATGCAATTGAAGAAAATAATGATAGAAAACTGAAATGTTTACGTATCGTTTAGCAGACTGCATTCGCTAGACGAAAACAAGGCAAAAACGCTGGTGCATTCTTACTCCGGTAGACGGCTGTTTTTTGTCATTTGCTATCTATTGGTCACACACCGATAGATAGCATGAAGTAAACAAGGCCATCTACTGGATGAATGAGTGAATGAGGGCTTAAAGGCACATCGGGACAGTAGGCCATTCAGTGCCATAAAGTGTTTTTTTTCGTAAAGTGGTCCTTCGCCATTGTTTAAGAACAATGGCAAAGCATGTGAAAGAAGAAAATGCAGAAGAGAAAGAGCAGAGCCTGCAAATCCAAAGAGGATCTTTAAGGGATCTTTAATATGCATGGTATCCCCATTCTTTTATAAGGCAAGCAGGGTGCCATGCCAGTGTAGGGTTCCTCGGGAGGTGCCATTTAATCATTAGGTGTAATTTACCCAAGAACCTAAAGAAATGCTCTAGGTTCCAGATTTGACATACAAGTTATGAGTTCATAAAGTAATTAACCATCCGAAAAAAATACTCAACCTGCAAATGGAATTCTTTTCCAACCTCCTCAGAAGCAAACTCTCAAACTTAACAATATATTTCACAACACAATTAATAGTACGATGGACCAAGTGTGAAAGAGAATATATTTAAATATATTTTTTTACCACCGTATTTTTGGGGTAGAAAATATATTTAAATATATTTTCACCAACGTATTTTGTTGGGAGAAAATATATTTAAATATATTTTTACCACCGTATTTTGTTGGGAGAAAATATATTTAAATATATTTTCACCACCGTATTTTTGTGGTAGAAAATATATTTAAATATATTATCACCACCGTATTTTGTTGAGAGAAAATATATTTAAATATATTTCAGCACCGTATTTTTTGGGGAGAAAATATATTTAAATATATTTTCTCCACCGTATTTTGGGGGAGAAAATATATTTAAATATATTTCTCCCGACCACTCTAGAAAAAGGGAAAATATATTTCAAGCAATGGCTGGTTGCCTGGCTCATTTTCCTAATGGTATGGGGAGTTATCGTTATATCTACAAAGCGAAATGACACTGGGAACCGAGATAGGTGAAATAAAGTACAACATGTTGACAATTTATCCGATACAAAGTAACCATTGCGGGAAAGGTCTTTTGATGATGAATACATTGTGGCCTCACAGGAGGATAGTATAAGATTCTTTGAGAAACGCAGCTCCTACGTGCACCCACAATTATGGGTGTCGGGAACCTTCAAAAGAAGTCTAAATTGGAGAAACTGCGGTACTCTTCCTCCCGAAATACCATTAGCTACGGGTATTTACTAGGGGATCTTCTATATATACTATTATAGTCCTGCAGATTTCAGAAAAATCATACACTTTGTATTAAGAGCATGAAATTAGATATGTTGGTACAACTCACAAAGGGGAACATTTCAGATAGAAGGCCCTGGGGGCAGGTGGCACACCTTTTGGTCAGCTGCAAGGTCAACCTAACCTTGCCTAATATAAAGGGTCATTGGTCTGCCCAACAATGACATATTTAATATTGTAGGTACTAGGAAGTAGAGTTTTAGTGAGTTTTATTGAATCTTAGCTTTTAATGGGTAGATTTAGGTGGCGCCACCATTAAAATGGGTACTTTTGGTCTACCCAGTGTATTATTTCTATCAATAACTAGGATTTAAAGCAAAAATACATTCAAACCAATATACAATGTTCTATGACTACATCTTTGCATGTGAAACATTTCCAGATATGGGGGCGTGTGTCAGTCATGGCCCTTGCGGTAGGTGGCGCCACCTGCGGTTAGGCTAACTGATATTTGCCTAATACAAAAGGTCATTTGTTTGTCAATCAATGAAGCATTTAATCTTGTGTGAACCAGCAAGTAGAATGCTATTAAGCGTTTTTCTTGTTATGCTTTGAAGGTTTGATAACGGTGGTGCCATCATAATACGGGCATGTTTGGCATAGCAGCAGAACAAATTCTATCAACATTTCTCTTAAGTACAGTACCGACACTTAATTCCTGCACTAAATGCGTGGGCAGCCCGGGCATAATACATGACCGTATGCCTGATTGCCACAGTTTCCTGGACATGGATGCATGGATGACCATACAACTGAACGTATCTTTTATACACAAGCTACGAGGATCATTGATGTGCTTGGCTCCTTTTTTGACATTCTATCCAGGAGTGTTTGTACAACCAGGCACTGATAGACGTCCGGTCGACTGGTGCAGGAATTAAATGTCCGTACTGTAGGCCCCTTTTT